>VYXH01002718.1:0-10782 GCA_013397275.1 Burhinus bistriatus
CCCACTTTGGGACAACAAACCCATCACAGGAGGTCAACCCTACCCTAATTTCAGGTTCATTCTCTCACCTGGGAGATTGGATATCAGTTTTCCCATTTCCCTGCTCTGCCTGATTTCCACAAGAAAATAAATACACCGATGGGGGTGGTTTTGCACCAGGAAGTGCTGGCCCACTATGATTCCAGAAAGAAAGGCACTCAGACTCTGTAAAGTATCATTTAAAAAGCTAATTATTAGAGCTAACACTATAAAGAAGGAGAGAATAGTATAGATAATCTTGCATCCCTTTAGATGCTGGGAACCTCAAGTTGTGCAGCATCAAGTAGGCCTCCAATCAGGGAGCAACACACCATGCAGATCCCATCCATTGCAGGGTTACCCCATTGTGGTCATTCAAGTCATTATAGGACTTTCTTACAAGGAAACGACTCTTTTCATCATTTCTACTGTCATATAGAAAGGATGTTCTCATGAGAACTTCTTGCTGCACTGTTAGATAAAGGCAAGGATACAGAGGTGGCATAATCTCCAGTACCAAGTGGGAGCTGCCTTCAGGCTCCTCTGTTACAGTGAACTGGCTAAGTTTATCCTGAGGCCAAGGAATTTGAGCAACACAACACAAGCCTGAAGGCCAAGCTGTACGTACAGCACAGCAGAGCACAGGCCTGGGCCTACTCAGGTGTTGTAGTTTAAACCCAGTAGGCAGCTAAGCACCACACAATTGCTTGCTCACTCTCCTCACAGTGGGATGGGGGGGATAATTGGAAGGGTAAAAGTGTAAGAACTCATGGGTTGAGATAAAGACATTTTAATAAGAAAAAAAAGGAAAAAAAAAACCTCCAACAAATAAAAACAAAACCAAGAAAAACAAGTGATGCAAAAATACCCCAATTGCTCACCACCAGCTGACTGATGCCCAGCCAGTACCTGAGCAATGGCAGCCCCAGCAAAACTCCCCCCCCAGTTTTTATTGCTGAGCACGATGTCATATGGTATGGAATATCCCTTTGGTCAGTTGGGGTCAGCTGTCCCAGCTGTGTCCCCTCCCAACTTCTTGTGCACCCCCAGCCTACTCGCTGGTGGGGCAGCATGAGAAGCAGAAAAGGCCTTGATGCCTTGAAGCACTGTTCAACAATAGCTAAAACATCAGTGTGCTATCAACACTGTTTTCATCATGAATCCAAAACATAGCACCATACAAGCTACTATTAAGAAAGTTAACTCTATCCTAGCTAAAACTAGTAAATCAGGTTACTTGTTATGTGGTTCACTAACTCCTCAATGTACAATGGTTTTTCAGTCAGGATCACTACAGGGGTCATCTCTGATTTCTTCTTCTGAGGCTGTTTTACTTTGTAAAAATAATTGAACATTTACTGGAGTAGAATTTAAATCTGATATTCCCGCATTCAGTGTGAACATTCTAATCAGCAGAACTTAATTTTGATCTCGCACTTTATCCCTCTGGAGCAATGAATGTTAAATGACATATAAAGTTGAAATCCAACTCTGAAACTCAACCCTGTATATTCACTAACTCAAAAGATATACAGAGAGAGTACTTAGGACACTTTTCACTTGCATTTGGAGAATAGAGTCCACTGTTTCAGCTCTAAATTGTGCCTCAAGGGAATTTGAAAACAGTGTAACCCCTGGATAATTGCATACAATAGACATATAGCCAAAAGTTTTGATATGTTGGGGAACCTGGACTGTGCCTTGCAGATACCACAGAGAGGAGAAGTCTCTAGAGACTTACGTGTGAGTACTTGCCTAAATATCTGTAAATTAGCTATGTAATCTGAGCTCCCCTCAGCACAAAGCCAGAATAAGTGGGCCTCGAGCATGCGCCTCTGGTGCCGAGGGGTCGTCTGTGCGACCGTGGACACCACCTCGGCTCGCTAGTATCAGGGCCGGGGCCCACGGCGGTGCTGGGTCATCGTGCTCCCTGGCAACCATTGCCAGGCAGCAAACGCAACCGCGCGCGGAAGAGGCGAAGAATACTCCCTTCCACGCTGAATACCACGTCTATAAAACTATGGGGGCTCACCCGGAAGTGCTTCTATGAGGGCGGTACTAGGCGCCGTGGTTGCTTTTGAGTGTGCAGTGCACTTCCTCAATTAGTGCAGACATCGTCCTCCGGGTTTCGTGCCTGCTGGTCTCCGACGTGGGGCTACCCTCTTTCCGCCTAGCTCAATCTCTGTTATTATCAGTCCCCTCTGCACGCTGAGTGATGCTGTTACGGGGCTCCGGAACCGCGGGATTGTGGTGGTGGTTGACGCTGCTGCTGGTGGCCTGTGCGGCACGGGCCTCTGAGATTACTTTTGAGCTGCCTGACAACGCCAAGCAATGTTTCTATGAGGAGATTGTCCAGGGCACTAAGTGCACCCTCGAGTTTCAGGTACTCCTTGCTTCCCTCGCCCCCCGGGGAATCTCTTGTTATTTCCCTTTTACTGTTACTATTAGAGTTTTAATAGCTTAATACTGATATAAATTGGTGGGCACTCAAACTATGTTATGCGAGCAGCCTATCTGAAGTGTTGCTTCTGGTTCTTGGCACCTCTGAATAAATTTTTATAGCATTATATGTTTGAATAGATATTTAAATATTTCAAATAAAATGTCTACTATTTTAGAAAGCTTCTGTGTGTATATAAAAAGGGCTGTGCCTTTGGATTGAAGTCTCTTCATCCTTCAGGGTGCCTTATCTTAAGGGCAAGAAGTTTGGAGCAAGGATTAAATTTAACTCAGAATAGTAAGCTATGAATACCTAAACTGCTCTTGCTGTGGAGATAGGATAGCTAGTCTGATTCTACAGAGCAACATGCTATAGACCAACAATAATTAAAGGCTGACAATGCTTGAGGCAATCCTATGAAGTTTTGAGTTGCTTGTAGGCATAATTTGAATGTGCTGGTGTTGGAAAGAAATACTGTTGTTAATTGTGCAGGAGTGAGGCAGCAGAACCTCTAGAATTCTGTTGACATGCATATATGAAAATGAGCCAGGCTGTAATACCTGTTCTACTGGACATATGCCATTCCTGCAACATAAAGCAGTTTGACCTAATAGGCTAGTTAGACAATTTAGGCCATACATAAAGGAGCTGTTTTATTGCATTTTGGCAATCTCAACTTGCTGAATAAATTGCATGGGTGGGCTTGCGGATATAGTAAATTACTGATTTATTACAGTAATGTCTTTGCCCCATCAAACTTCATCTACTCTAACCTTTGCTATAGTACCAGTATCTTAAAGCAAAGTAACTAAAACTTCCCTCATAAACCGTTAGAAAACATAGTTGACATTACATATCCTCAGTTTAAAAGATCTTATTTTGAATTGTTCTGCGAGTCTTCCATAGGATGAGGATTTTTGCAAACTTGTATTGAAAGATTTTTAAATTAATGCATTTTATTTTAAAACATTTGTCAGATCAAACGATTGTAAGTGCTAGTTGGGGAAGTGCTAGTTGAATGTCTGTTCTGCTTAAGACAATTTCTTGTTGTTTTCAGGTGATCACTGGAGGTCATTATGATGTTGACTGTCAGTTGGAAGGTCCTGATGGTGCTGTATTATACAAAGAGATGAAGAAACAATATGATAGTTTCACATTTACTGCATCCAGAAATGGAACGTACAAATTCTGCTTCAGCAATGAGTTCTCTACTTTCACACACAAAACTGTGTACTTTGATTTTCAGGTTGGAGAAGATCCACCACTGTTTCCTAGTGAGAACAGAGCAACTGCACTTACTCAGGTAAAATATTGTTTGACAGCAGCTGTTAGGTGGAGGGAATGTTTTTCAAATTCAACTGTATTAGCTATTGTTATGGTTTGAGAAACCCACAACAATTTATTGTCGTTTAGACAATTATTCTATCACCTGATGNAAACACTGAGTCCTTGAAACCCACACACCATAGCTGGCTATAAAGTAAATATTTTTCACAAATTCAGACACTAGAGTCTTCTAGAAATGCAGTTTTCCCAAGCATTAGAAGAGAAATTAGTCCTGTGTCACTCAAACCAGGACAGCTATCTATATTACTGTTGAAAATGAATGGGTTGGAGCTTCTTGAAAATAACCCGAGTTACTAAAAGTGAACCTTTTCTGAAAATTAGGATTTACAGAATGCAGAGCTGAGGAGGAATTACCAAGTGTTTAAGTGGAAATTAGGGAAAACATACAGTGGCCTACAGTTTAAGGAAACTTTTTTATGCCATGATTCTATGTCTGTGGAAGTGTTGATTTTATAAAGTGAAAAATATCAATGGATCAGGGTTTTCAAAATTCCTGAACTTTGGAGAAACTTTGAGAACAATTTGTTTTTATATTAAAATAGTTTAGAGTCTTTTTTGAGGGGAAGACTTGAATGGTTGATCTCTTATGTAACTGTCAGTTTTAAAATGGGAAGAGAATTCTAGCGAAATACAAACGAACAAAATCAGTCATACTTAACTGGCTTCTAGATATGTAATTTATAAGACACTTAAGTGGCAAAGCAGTATTCTTGCTCCAGACTTATTTTCTTAATGTTCCCTTCTTTCTTTGTTTTACACCAGTTCTGCCCAAACTAAATCATCCAACTTCACTTGGAACAGTCACTTCACGAAGTCTCACTAACATTCTTACACTATAACTGTTACCAAACTTCACTTTAAACAAGCATTTTAAAATACTGGACATGGCCACTATTTTACTAGTTTGAACTCAGTGGTAAAAATGCCACTTCCCAAATATTCATCCTGCTCACTTGAATTTACCCCATGTAAGTCTGCAGTGCCTAAAGATTTATTATGAGTAGGTGACTTGCTGTGAATTAAGTTATAATTCTTATCTCTTTCTTCTCATCACCCTTCTGCTTTATGTTGTCTTTTGATTCTTGATCCTGTAGCTCCTTATCTCCTTGCACTTTCTTTAATTTTCATTCTGCGCATTCTGTTACATGTTTTGGGGTTTTTTTTGTGTATCTGTGGGTTTTTGTTGATTGGTGCTTTGGTGCCAGTAGAGAGTATTGAGAACACAGAACATGCAGATTCTAGATCCACCATCTTTGCAGGCTGTGGGAGAAGGCATAAGAAAAAGTTTATCACTGGGTTGTAGCATACATAATGCAAATCAGATCTTTGGGAAAGGGGAAGATAACTTTCAAAGCATAACGCATCTTTGGTAAGTAGGTTCTCCATTGCGGTTTTCTTGAGGCTTGTAGTATGACCAAATTTGGGCAGACTTTCACAGGGACTATAAAAAGTAAGTCCCTGAAACTAGACAGTTTAAATTTAAGATCACTGCTGCAGAGTAGGGGAGGGCTCTATAACTTAGCAGTGAAACAAATGGCAGAGCTTAATGCATGAAATCTCTTCCTGAATTTTGTTTAGAAGAATATCTTGGACTTGTTCAGACACCTGTCCTGAAAGTCATCAACTTGAAAAGCTGATTTGACACAGTTATAAGTAACTAACAGTGTTTTTTATTAGGGTGTCAAACACTTCCTTTTATAATAGATTGTGCTTTTGATCTTCAGGAAATACTGATTTTTAGGGGATAGCCAGTTGGTTAGTTGTTCTAAAATTTAAGTATTTTGAAGATATTCATTAATTTATTGATGGTCAAAAGACAATCATGGGTACTGACTCTTACTTTCAGAAGATAAACTGAAAATGGATGTATTTTATTTGTAAAATGATTTAGGTCTTGGAAAGCCCATAGTACATAGATTGAAAAGGTTAAGATTTTTCAGGTTAAAAAAAGGAATGTGATTTTTATGAAAGATGACAAGTGCAGTTGGGCAATTTGGTCTTGAGCATTTGTTACATGAATATGGTAGGGAGCATCCAGAAACACTGAAAGATAAGAGTTGTCCTTTCTCTAATCACTTTTTACATATGTGACTAATAGAAGGGTCTCATGCCAAAAGAATGTGTTGAGGTCAGCAATCTAGGTTTCAGGCTTTTGTGTAACTGAAGTTTGAGAATTATGCAATGAAGAAAGAATCACATACTTCTGAAATCTAAAGGTGTTTTAATATGTACTATGCACATCTTAATGATATAAAAAACTTACTAGCTATCTAAATCTGTAGAGAGATTTACTGCTTGTTTTGATGGGGTAGGTGGAATTAACAAATGTTGGATCACTGACATATTTCAATACAGTGTTTATATTCACTTTTGAACCCAAACATGCATGAATTTTAATATTTAGTTTGTGGTTCTTAGAGTGCATTACTTTTTATCGGGTCTGCAGTTTTGCACACTTTGGTACTTAAGTCAGTCACGTTCCTTTGTGTAAAACTTAATATGTTAGATTTATAGTATTTCAGTCTGACAGTGGACTGAGATAATCTTTTATCTGTAAAGCTATGTGAATCCTGATTTTAAATATCAAACCACAGAACTTCACAGAACAAGCATTAGAAGGGTTCTTAACTGAGTTGTGTATTTGTTTGCTTCTCTAGATGGAGTCTGCATGTGTTTCAATTCATGAAGCTTTGAAGTCTGTCATTGATTATCAAACTCATTTCCGGTTGAGAGAAGCACAAGGTCGCAGCAGAGCAGAGGATTTAAACACAAGAGTAGCCTATTGGTCAATAGGGGAAGCAATCATTCTTCTTGTAGTTAGTATTGGGCAGGTATTTCTCCTCAAAAGCTTCTTCTCAGATAAAAGAACCACGACAACCCGTGTTGGATCATAACTGGTAGTGATAATGCTTCAGGTGATTGTGCTATTCACTTGTGAAATTACTGTTCTCCAATTAATTCTAGGTACAAAGGAAATAAATATGTGAAACATCTAAATGTCTCTTCATTGATTAAAATCTCAAAACATGCCCCAAAAGTTATGGAAGAGACACCCCATTTGAAATATAGAGTAAATTTAATGTTTTCTGATACTTGTATTAAATATCTGGCAAGGACCAGCCTCTCTTTGGTTTTGCTGATTTTAATCCAAATTGAGTTTGACTTTACTGATAAGATTACCCATCTGTGGTATAATGCTTTAAAAGAACCCAACAATCTAGTGCCTGGTGTGAAAGACAATACTCAAGCCAAAACAAATTTTCATAAATTTTCAGGCTGAATGTATTGGATTATAAACAAGCTAATGGGGTGACCTGTAGTTGCAAGATGTATTGCACTGTTTTGATTTGCTGTAACAACAACAACAAAAAAATCCAATCATATCCTTTGCTTATCTGTAAAACTGTTGCAAGCTTGATGTTACATGATGGTGCAAATTCTCCACCTGCCTGGTAAATCTTCACCTTCAAAACCTACTAAATTTTATACTTAGGTGCATTTGCTTAAACACACACTTTTCTACATTAAAATATAATGCATTTCCACTTTTACAATGTTTTACTAAATGACTTCTAAACTTAGACTACTCAGGAAATGTACCTTCTCTATTCAAAAAATTAAATCTCCAAGTTGTTTTTAAAAATGCAATAAAATAGGGAATCGTGTAACTCTGTCACTGAAGCTGTGTGATCTCTGTACTTCTGCTGCTGCTTGTCAGATTTAAGACCAGAGAGAGTTTGATTTTTATCAAGCAATACAGCACCAGCACTGGACAGTTATATTGCATCCATTAGGCACATGTAAAGCTTTTTATTAAATTGTTCTCCTATTAAGAAGCCCATTTGATACTAATACTGCATTGCATGAGTGCTGTGAACTTTATTTCCCTGTTTGGTGCACTGATACATTATAGCCTTGTGCATGTAATTGCCACTCTTTTTTGCTAGTGGTCAGGAAATGTTTTAAATATTTTGGGGTATCTTTTCAGTAGATTTGTAGCTGCATTGCTTCCACTGCTCATGTCTTAAGTTTGTATTGTAATAAAATCTTGTTTTATTTGGATGTGGAAGATAGTAAATGTAGGTACATACAAGTAGCTTGAATTGAGCTAGTCAAAATAAAGCTAAACTTCAGATGGTTCTGGAGGAATAAATGAACTCCGACCAATTTTTAAGTGCACACAAACAAAACTAAGATGAAAAAAATTGTTGAGTTACTAACTCTAATTCAAAAGACTCCACTTAAACTAGTTTTCAGCAAGCAGAGAAAGAATACTAAATCCTCATTAATTGCCTGTATTATTTCCAGAAAAAAAAAAATGACAAGTTTTACACATGCACGTGTCCAAGTGGCACTTGGACACTGAGTAATTGATCTAAGATGACCTCACTTTAAAATGGTGTGGTAGTTCAAAAAAAAAAAAAAAAAAAATTTTCCCTTTTTCTTTAAAATGAAAAACCAACTTTTCAAAAATTAAAAAAAAAAAAAAAAAAAAAATTCTCCCTGTCTCTGTAAACTGATAAACTACTCTTTCAGAACTGAAATAAAAAAAAAAAATAAAAAAAAAAAAAACAACAAAACTTTAACACTTCAAAAATGAGTTAAAAGGTCACAGGGGTATTAAAAAAGCTTAATGTATATTATATTCAAAATTATGTATAATGTCCTTCTATCTTGTACTGGACTTGCAATATTGCAGTCTCATTTTTGAGGTGCAAGATTCCCTGAAATTGTAACAGAATCTCAAAGGTCAGAAAACAAAACAGCTAGTGCTTTCTTTTTATTCCTGCACACAATATTCTTGATTGTACATACATGCTTTATCCTTATGTTTCAGCAACTGATCTTCAGTATTTTTTTGTTTCATTACACAAATGGTACAGTTTAGGTGCAAGAGTCGGATAAAAACATGATTTAATTTTGATTGTGTCCACTATAGTCTTCTGAAGCCTGAATATTACTTGTTGAGTAGCTTTAATCACAACAAAAACACTTGTTTCAAAAATTGAAACTTTTTTTTCCACTAAGTCAATTCTGTGTACTGTCAAAATTGGTAAACAATGGGGTAAACAAAGTATTACCTGGCTGTCACATACATGTCTCTAATTTTTCTTAATGTTTGAATGGGACTGTTTAGCTCAATATTATTCCTGCTGAGGTTTAGTGGACGTGAATTTTGCGTTGAAGTTAGGTATCTGAACCAAACCTCTGGTATAATGCTGTATAATATGCAGCAATAGCTTAAAAATGCCTTTATTTTGGAGTTACGAAAAACATGATACAAATTTTAAAATTGTATATTTTTTTTTAAAATAAGTGATTGGATAGGATATAATGAAACACACGCTACCACTTCAACACTGGGTGAAGAAATGCTTTGGGGGGTGGTGTTTTTTTTTTTTATTATTTTTTTGTTAAAGCTGCATATGTGAAAATAATAGTTCTATCAGTGGTGTGATATGCAACTAAATCACCCTGTGTTAAATGAGACAGAACTGTGTTTGAAATTGTGAAAGGTTTCAACTATTTCTTGGATGTTTTATGTTTACATAATTTCTTTTCATGTCCTGAAATGTTAGTTCTTGTTTTAGTTTGAAGGGGGGAAAAAAGTTTGAATAAGACAAAAAGACCCTGTGAATATTGTATGGGGAAAATACAAATTAATATATGAATGTCATCTGATTTGTTATTCAAAGTTTTTTGGAAGAATAATGCTCCCCTACCAAATGAAAACAAAACAATTTGAGAAGTCAGCCAGTATTTTAACACATTACCTTCAAAAGTGTTAATCCACCTGACATTTGATTGTTACTTCTATTACTGTGCACTGAGAACTGTACAAGTTGACTGCTGTTCATAATTAGATGTGCTTTAAGGTCATTGGAAAAACTCGAGTTAGAGCAAGATGGTGTGGTTACTGGCTCTTTGCTCAGCACATTATCAGTGCAAACAAAAGAAATTATAAACCTGTTCCTGTTGGAGTGGAATTTTAAGTATTTGACCTCTGATGCCTGGAATAGCATCTGTTCCTGTTAATACAGGATGACCTGGAAAGATTTATCTAGTGATGTCTAATGATGGGATATAAGCTTTAAGTAATTGTTATATAGTAGATAGATGTGTGGTTGCAGGTATTTTATATTGTGTAGCTTATTGTTGAATCTTAGCACACACCACTTTGACAACTTTAAGTTTTAAAAACCTGATATAGTAACAATCAGTGGTATGTGGGCACCTTCCAAAATGGCTTTTTCCCCTCCTTGTTTTTTCTTCTCCTATGTTGGTTGCTCTACATTCAAAATATTTCAAGAATATTTACACTAAGTGGATTAAAGAAAGTTTTTTGGCTAGAAATATGGGTAAATTCTACTCTCTGTGATGTTACAGTTATAGTCAAGTAGTGGTGTGGGGTATTTTTAGGTGCCTGGCACCCCAGGATTGGAAGGTAGCTTAAGATTGTGGTGGTGTGCTGCACTGGGGGTGAGGGGGAAATAAGAAAGAGATGGTGCAGTGTTCTTCCTAGATCTCAATAAGAAAGGCATGACAACAGATGGCTTAATAAAATAGCTGGTTTAATGTGATAGAATAAAAAGAGAAATACAGATAGTAAATCTTATGTCCCTTCGGATGCTGGGAACTCCACGTTTGTGAAGCACTAGATGGATTTTCCTGCAACACACTGCACAGATTCCATACATGGAAAGGTTCTTCCTCCCTTCCATGCCATGGTGCTTCTTATTTTGTGTAACAAACAGAATTCTATATCTTCTCCTGACAGGCTGGAATGTTATCTCTGTCATAACACCTGCCAGTGGCACAGTATAGGCTGGCATGGGGCATTCCAGCAGGTTCCTTTACAGTGGCTACTCATACTAACATATGGGCTTTTCAAGCCTCAATTATGAGGCCCAATAGAGCAGACATGGCCTGTTCAGGATCACTGAATCCTCAAATGCTCCAGTGTAGGGAAGTCCGCA
>VYXH01002719.1:27176-52710 GCA_013397275.1 Burhinus bistriatus
GGTGTCGGGGCTCCCGGGGGGTCCCGGGGGGTGCCGAGTCTCGGGGGGTGCCGGCGGGTCTCGGTGCCGCGGCGGGGGCCGGGCTGAGCGTCCGCCGTCGCCGCCTCTTCCAGCTGCGGGACTTCCTGCTGGTCTACAACCGGATGACCGAGCTCTGCTTCCGGCACTGCGTCTCCAACCTCAACTACCGGCTGCTCACGGGGAGCGAGGTGAGGCCCCGGGGTGCCGGAGCCCCCGGTCTGGGCGGCCTGGGAAGCCCCCGGCCGCTCTGACCCTCCCGTCCCGCAGGAGAGGTGCCTGGACGGCTGCGCTGGGAAGCTGGTCCACGCCAACCACCGCCTGATGCGCGCCTACGTGGCGCTGATGCCCTCCATCATGCAGCGCCGCGTCGCTGACTACAAGGCCAGTGCAGCCCCGGCATCCCAGGGATCAGCCCCAGAGGGGTCCGTGGCAGCGACCGCCCTGCCGGGGGCTGGGGGAGCCGGAGCTGCCCCTGACCTGCCAGCGGCTCCCAGCCCTGGCGGACCCTCACAAGGGGCTCCGGGCACTGACACATAGCACGGCTGAACCCATCGTCCTGAGCCTTCCAACAGCAGCGGCAGGCCGGGTGGCCGCAGGACAGAGCCGGCCCTGCGTTACCAGCAGGAGAAGGAACATCTTGGTGGTGCAGCATGGCCTGGGCTCCCGCTCACTGCCAGTAGTCCTGGTCTGGAGCAGCAGATCCCCTCTGCACTGAGAGCTGGCCTTGTGGGTCTGCATCCTTTAGTGGGTTGGCGTTGAGAGCCTCCCAGCAGTGGCCGAGTTTCTTCTGTGCCTAGCAGGGCTGGAGCTGGCAGGAGGCACGGGGGGCACCAAGACAGAAATCGCAGTGCCTGCCCTTCTGGCCAGGGGAGTTCCTGCCTGAACTCTGTCCTGACAGCTCCGGCGCTGGGCTTTCCTGCTCCAGACCTGGGGTGCTTGTATTTCTAGCAAATGGTTTCCTAGTGCTAATAAAACATCTCTTTGATAACATCTTGCTGCTAATGCACCATGAGGGTGAGTAGAGCCCTGGCCCTGCGGGTCCCTCCTGTCAGCGCACCCCACGGGGGCACAGGCCGCTCTCCCTGGGACTGAGGGTTGGTGATCCTGGTTCCGGGAGCCCTTTTCTCCTCACTGTGGCTGTTGGCATCTGAACAGACTGCAGGTCACGGCTCTGCGGGGACAAGCCCTTCCTCAGGGAGCGGAACCATCCTCATGGAGCACAGCCAGGTCTGGCCCTGGGCACGGCAGGGAGGTGGCTGAACCCGGTGAGCCTGGGAAAGGGGTCGAGTGCTCCAGGCTGTGTGACAGACACAAGGCTGCGGCAATTTAGGGCTTGCCAGGTCCAGCCACTGAGGCCGAGCGTGTTCCCGGCTGGCGCATGGCACGCAGGCAGCGTCAGTGACAGGCACGGAGCGTGCAGGGCAGTGCCTCTGCTGGCAACTATGTAGGTGCCCAGCACTTTGCCCAGACCTGACCGGCACAGGCTGCTGCCTCCGGCTCCTTTCTCGCTGGCGAGGACTGATGTGTGCTGGTGGCACGCGGGCGCTGGGTGTCCACACCAATGCTCTGCCCGGGAGGCTCTGGCCCCTGGCCCCATGCACGGGCTTGCAGGCTACATGGGCTGGAAGCCAGCCGGCTGCCTGGAAGGCAGGCAGTGGGCAGGGGGATGTGGCTGGGGAAGCAGGTAGGGATGGGACTGCACAAGGAGCCTGGCACCCTGAAGGGAGGGTGAGGAGAGCTCAGCCTGCTGCGGCCCGCAGGCATGGCGTCCCCACACACAGAGTCCTGGCAGGCTCCTGTGATTGCATTTTCTTCCAAACGCCACAATTTGGACTGCGGTGTTTCCTTGTAAAGCTCCTTTACTGCACAGGGCTCTGAGAAAGGTAAACATTAAGAGAGCAGATGACATTTTGCTTTCTGCTTCTCCCTCCAGTGAAGTCCTCCATCAGCCCAGACCTTCTCCTCAGTGACAAAGACCCAACGAGCAGTGTGGAGACACCTGAGAAAAATCACAGAATGGTTTGGGTTGGAAGGGACCTTAAAGACCATCTAGTTCCAACCCCCTGCCGTGGGCAGGGACACCTCCCACTAGACCAGGTTGCTCAAAGCCTCATCCAACCTGTCCCTGAAGACCTCCAGGGAGGGGACAGCCACAGCTGCTCTGGGCAAAATGCCCAAGTGCTGTCAGGTACAGACCCCAGCCTGGAGCAGAAGCCCCTGGCTGGTGCTGGCCGTGGGCAGGGCAGGAATATGAACCCTCTACAAAATCCAGCTGGTGCTTGCTCCCTCCTGTGCTCAGGGACAGACCCCTGGTGCGCAGCCAGAGCAGGCAGGCAGTGCTGTTTGCAGGCTGCCCCATGCGTACACCAATGCTCAGATGTTAAAAAGCTGCTGCAGAATGTGGAGTCTGTGCGGGGCTGACTGCCACGGCCGCTCTCCGCTGCAGATAGCTTGGTCAGGCTGCCTGGTGTGGCCAGTCCTGGCAACCAAGGGCAAAGCTGGCTGTCGTGTGCCCAGGGGGACTTGCGCAGGCTCCCAGGGTGGCCTGTTTTGGCACGTGGAATGCCTGGCAAGGCCACCCTCAGATCGCAAATCCAGCTGTGCTGTGGCAGTGGCCAGCTGTGAGCAGTGCTATCAGTGAGGTTCGGTCTTGCTGCCGGTGAGGAGCTGGGAGAGGCCCTGAAGCAGCTGGGCGGTGTAGGCAAGTGCCTGGCAGACTGTCAGCGTGGCCTTGGCAAGGTCCCTCGGCAAAGGCTGCCGAGGAGCCACAGGTACCGTGGAGATGAGGGCAGGTCCTTGGCTGGCAAGTGCAGGGAGAGGGGTCATTTTTCCCTGTGGAAGGAGGTCGCCAGGGGAGGCCCCAGAGATGCCCAGGGGGGCTGTTGCTGCTCAGCCTGTGCATGAGTGATCTGGCACGGCAGCAGAGTGAGGCGAGAAAGTCTGTTCACAGCCCTGAGTTAACTAATGCAGCTAATTAGGCTCTGAGGAGCTGCAGCAGGACATCACAGTGCTGTGTGATACAGGGCCAGGACCAACCCAGTGCAAATAAAGAGAAGGGACGCCCATTTCATGTTTTGTGTGTGAAATGATGAGTCCTGAGCTTACCACTGCCACTCGGGAGTTAGATCTCCAGGGGATGATAGCTATTTGTGCCAATGGCAGTTCAGTGCTCGGGGGGGGTCAAATAGCAAATCGAGTGCTAGGAAAAGGCAAAGGCAGTAGTGGAGGACAAATGAGAACACCTTTACGGTCCCCGTCTCAAACTGGAAAAGGCCCAGGGAGTGGCAGCAAAGGTGGCCAAGGGGCTGGAGCGAGCTAGCAGGCTGTGTATCCTTGGCGGGAGAAGATGCGCCATTCCTGGATGCTGGTCTGACCAAGAGCAGTTGCCAGGGGGGGCAGCAGTTGCTCTTTTGGTCTGTCTCAGAATATGGCTTTAACAAAAACTGCTTTGTGCAATGCAAGTCATTTAGATCTGTTGACTTCAAAGAAGTGTTATGTTCTAACAAATGTTTAACATCTTTCTGAATTTCTTGTCCTTCATTGCTTGCCAAGAGCTGACAGCTTCACAGTCAAAGAAGCTGAAAAAAATCTCACAAGTTTCTTCTGTCTGAAAAATTTCCTCCTGATTAAGTTTAACATGGGCTTTCCTCAGCTGTGGGAAACGAGCCTTTTGCAGTATCAGCTACAGCCATTGCTGGCCACAACCACGCCCTGCCTGCTGGTGTGGGACGTGGCGGAGCACAGACACCGGCCCCACAGCTGCCCGGCAGTCAGGCAGTCTTGCTCAAAGATTTATCTGCAGCACCTTTTGTGCTAAAATTTATGGGCTAAAATGTTCCAGGCACTCCAGTGATGACTTATTCTGGGCTACCTAGCGGCTCCAGCATCCATCTCCCAAACTGTGTCCTCCCGTTATCAGAGAGCTTTTCTCCCACATGCTGCAAGCCGATGTTTGCAGCAAACGCCCAGTTCTCTTCCTTGGAGAGCGCGGTCCAGGATGCCTCTGACAGAAGTGTGGTGCCAAGCTGACGGCTGTAAAAGAAGCACTGGNGCTGTTTGCAGGCTGCCCCATGCGTACACCAATGCTCAGATGTTAAAAAGCTGCTGCAGAATGTGGAGTCTGTGCGGGGCTGACTGCCACGGCCGCTCTCCGCTGCAGATAGCTTGGTCAGGCTGCCTGGTGTGGCCAGTCCTGGCAACCAAGGGCAAAGCTGGCTGTCGTGTGCCCAGGGGGACTTGCGCAGGCTCCCAGGGTGGCCTGTTTTGGCACGTGGAATGCCTGGCAAGGCCACCCTCAGATCGCAAATCCAGCTGTGCTGTGGCAGTGGCCAGCTGTGAGCAGTGCTATCAGTGAGGTTCGGTCTTGCTGCCGGTGAGGAGCTGGGAGAGGCCCTGAAGCAGCTGGGCGGTGTAGGCAAGTGCCTGGCAGACTGTCAGCGTGGCCTTGGCAAGGTCCCTCGGCAAAGGCTGCCGAGGAGCCACAGGTACCGTGGAGATGAGGGCAGGTCCTTGGCTGGCAAGTGCAGGGAGAGGGGTCATTTTTCCCTGTGGAAGGAGGTCGCCAGGGGAGGCCCCAGAGATGCCCAGGGGGGCTGTTGCTGCTCAGCCTGTGCATGAGTGATCTGGCACGGCAGCAGAGTGAGGCGAGAAAGTCTGTTCACAGCCCTGAGTTAACTAATGCAGCTAATTAGGCTCTGAGGAGCTGCAGCAGGACATCACAGTGCTGTGTGATACAGGGCCAGGACCAACCCAGTGCAAATAAAGAGAAGGGACGCCCATTTCATGTTTTGTGTGTGAAATGATGAGTCCTGAGCTTACCACTGCCACTCGGGAGTTAGATCTCCAGGGGATGATAGCTATTTGTGCCAATGGCAGTTCAGTGCTCGGGGGGGGTCAAATAGCAAATCGAGTGCTAGGAAAAGGCAAAGGCAGTAGTGGAGGACAAATGAGAACACCTTTACGGTCCCCGTCTCAAACTGGAAAAGGCCCAGGGAGTGGCAGCAAAGGTGGCCAAGGGGCTGGAGCGAGCTAGCAGGCTGTGTATCCTTGGCGGGAGAAGATGCGCCATTCCTGGATGCTGGTCTGACCAAGAGCAGTTGCCAGGGGGGGCAGCAGTTGCTCTTTTGGTCTGTCTCAGAATATGGCTTTAACAAAAACTGCTTTGTGCAATGCAAGTCATTTAGATCTGTTGACTTCAAAGAAGTGTTATGTTCTAACAAATGTTTAACATCTTTCTGAATTTCTTGTCCTTCATTGCTTGCCAAGAGCTGACAGCTTCACAGTCAAAGAAGCTGAAAAAAATCTCACAAGTTTCTTCTGTCTGAAAAATTTCCTCCTGATTAAGTTTAACATGGGCTTTCCTCAGCTGTGGGAAACGAGCCTTTTGCAGTATCAGCTACAGCCATTGCTGGCCACAACCACGCCCTGCCTGCTGGTGTGGGACGTGGCGGAGCACAGACACCGGCCCCACAGCTGCCCGGCAGTCAGGCAGTCTTGCTCAAAGATTTATCTGCAGCACCTTTTGTGCTAAAATTTATGGGCTAAAATGTTCCAGGCACTCCAGTGATGACTTATTCTGGGCTACCTAGCGGCTCCAGCATCCATCTCCCAAACTGTGTCCTCCCGTTATCAGAGAGCTTTTCTCCCACATGCTGCAAGCCGATGTTTGCAGCAAACGCCCAGTTCTCTTCCTTGGAGAGCGCGGTCCAGGATGCCTCTGACAGAAGTGTGGTGCCAAGCTGACGGCTGTAAAAGAAGCACTGGTGTCTTTAATAGCAATTGCGTCATTTTCCTCAGACACATGCACTTATTTTAATCCATGTTGTTGCTTCTAATCAGATTATAGACAAAAGTCTTGGCAGGCCTGTCTGTGTGCGTCAGCAGGTGAGTGGGAAGCCATGCAGTGGGAGACGGATGCGGGAATCCTTGCCATAACCTGGCGGCTCAAGGTCTGGCAGTGACAGAGGAAAAGACTCTCGGGATATCTGTCATCTTTGCAGGTTCCAGGCTCTCATGGAGCAGCTCCAGGCACCAGAAATTCCTCTCCCAGAGGCTGCTCAGTTGCCCCACAGGATGAGCTATCATGCGGCAGAACTGCTGTCGGTCCTGCTTTTCTCCCAGTTGCTTTTCTCCTCTGCTGCCCCAGCTCCCGCAGCCTGAGCCTCCCCAAGCACAGTGGTTCCCACCAAAGCTGAGCTACATCTCCCGTGCTGTCCCCACCTGCAGCACAGCCAGTGTCAGAGACACTGCCCATGGCCTCACACCGTGCTGGGCAGCTTTGAGCTCTGCTGCCAAGACATGGCTATGAGGATCTCAGTGGTGTTGGCCCCGATTCCTAGCATGCCCTAGCACTGACTCTGCTCCGAGACGTTACATTGCAGTCAGGGACCTGCAAAGCTGTCAGTACAGGTCCTCTTGTCCCTGCTCCTTGCTCTGCCCAGTGCTACACATCTCATGCCACTTTTCCCTGAGAGTAAAACCTTTTAGAGCCAGATTTATTTGTGATTGTGTTACTGGAGATGTTCCTCTGTCAGGATAGAAGTGGATAGACCAGGACTATTACACAAAGGGCGTAGCTTACCAGTTTTGTTGACCATTCATCATATGGACAACCAGGTGTTCTTCCAGGGGGTACTGAAGAGAGTTCCTAATTGATTCCATATATAACAAAATATCTTCATAAGTGATCTGGATGACGGGATCAAGTGTACCATGATGAAGTTTGCTGACGACACCAAACTGAGTGGGGAAGTAGGTGCTTTGGAAGGCAGAGCCACCCTGCAGAAACACCTGGATTGGCTGGAAGAGTGGGCTGACAGGAGCCTTATGCAGTTCAAAAAGGACAAGCATAAGCTCTTGCACCTGGGAAAACACAATCCAGGAGTGTGGCACAGGCTGGGGTCTACCCAGCTGGGGAGCAGCTCTGTGGAAAGGGCCCTGGGGGTCCTGGTGGACAAGGAGCTCAATGTGAGTGAGCAGTGTGCTGCTGCGGCAAGGAAAGCCAAGGGGGTGCTGGGCTGCATCAACAAGGGCGTCACCAGCACAGACAAAGAAGTCGTTATCCCACTCAGCACTTGTCAGGCCACACCTGGAATACGGTGTTCAGTTTTGGTCCCCGCTACGCAAAAAAGCTGTGGCCAGGCTGGAGAGGGTCCAGAGAAGGGCTACCAAGATGATCCAAGGACTGGGAAGCCTGCCATATGAGGAAAGGCTGAGAGAACGGGGTTTGTTCAGCCGTGAGAACAGAATGCTTCAGGGAGACGTTATCACCACGTTCCAGTATTTAAAGGGTGGCTACAAAGAAGATGATGGGGACTCCCTTTTTACAAGGAGTCACATGGAAAAGACGAGGGTGATGGGTACAGGTTACTTCTGGGAAGATTCCGATGGGACACAAAAGGAAAATTTGTCACACTGAGAACAATCAGCCATTGCAATAATCTCCCCAGGGAAGTGGTGGGTTCCCCAGCATTGGACACTTCTAAGATCCAGCTGGACAGGGTGCTGGGCCATCTTGTCCAGACTGGCAAGAAAGGTTGGACCAGATGATCCCTGAGCTCCCTTCCAACCTGGGATTCTATGATTCTATGAAAAAGAGGAGTCGGAGCCCTTGCAGGAGTCTCAGACAAACTCTTCCACTGGGAGGAGCATTCTCCACTGCAAAAGATGCGTTTTTGCCCATAAACAAATGTCGCAGAAAATTCAACCAAGAACAATGGCATCTGCGTAGGCTTTCAAGAAGATAGCATATGTGTGGGACGGGAACTAAGATTCTTTTCTTTAGCTCGGTTCCTGTATCACTGATGTTTTGCAGCTGTCTGAAAAGGCGAAATAATCCAGAACAGTTTAAAATAGGGGCCCTGGTGATTTATATTATTTTGGAGAAATAATTTATCCTAAAGGCAAGTGGGCAGATTTGTTTGGCCAATTGCTGCCAAATTGCTTACTGTAACGAGCGGGGCGAGGGCAGTGTGCAGTGGCTGCTGACACATCTTTGTGCACTGCAGATTGCACAACTGCTTGAGGGTTTGTGCCGCTGATGAGTGCAAGAGGAGCTCACAAGCATAAGCAGACGCTCAGGGCACAGCTGGTGATGGCTTATTATGGCAATTCCGAACTTGTGACCTACCCAGAGATGCCAGAGCGCATCCTGCTGCATACACTGGCGGGTTTCTTGGCAAGGCTTTCTGCTCTGTTTCTTTCCTGTCCTCCAGATCACAGCATGTCTCATCTCCCCAGGTTTTTGGCTCAGCGTATCTTACGATAGCTGGTCACCCCTTTTGCACTGGATTTCACCTGTAAGCTACTTCCCCCCCACACCAGACTGCAACGTCCCCTGTCATACAGCGTGCACAGCTTATCCAGCTCTCAAACAGGGAAATGGAGAGCATACCCCACGGGGTGAGATGCTAACCACCACCCGAGCAGCGCAGTTTGCTTGTCTGAGAGCAAACCACTGTATCGCATACATGTAAACCTGCGAAGGGTAGAGCTGAGTCAAAGCCTGCCTGCTCAAGCACCTGGCTCACCCCGTCTTCTCTTGCCACAGCCCTGCTGCCTGCGGCACTGGCCGTGTCTGAGACGGCATGCCCAGAGTGCTGGACTGCGGCGCTGCCGTCATCCCCTTGGTACCAGCTGAAGGGTCTGGACCTTCCCTGGGTGGAGTTTTAACTGTCCGTACGTCCACCTTCGCTGCCTGTCTGCAGACAGACCCCTGACTGCAGCTTTTCACTGCACCAATGTCTACCATGTCACGCTCTAAACTCTCTTCTCCCTTTGCATTTAGATTGCCTTAAAAAAGAGTGGAGGCATGCCCTTGCCACTAAAGCACTTGCTCCTGTGCGAGACGCTTTTTACAGCCACCTCTTCTCTCACCCGCCCATGCCCCACGAAGGGACTCTTTATATTGTTGAAGGCCTGTATATAATGTGCGCACACACAGACATGGAGACACATCCATTTACAGGCTTCTCTGTGTTTTTATAGACAGCTCAGCATTTCCTGAGAGACAGCCATCATCTTTATTGTCCAGGCTGCTCTCCAACCTGCCAGCTCATTGCTGACACAGGAGCACACATCCCCAGAAAGGCTGCGGTTGGCAGGGGCCTCTGGAGATCACCTAGTCCAACCCCTCCTCCAGTGGGGTCAGCCAGAGCTGGCTGCCTCAGACCATGTCCCGCTGGGTTTCGAAAATCTCCACAGAGGGGGAGTCCACCACCTCGCTGGGTAACCTGTGCCAGTGCTTGACCATCTCCACTGTAAAAATTGATTTTTTAAATTTTTTTTTTTTTTATTTTTGTGTGTGTGTATGTGTGTGTGCCCATTGCCTCTTGTGCTTTCACTGGTTGCTACTGAGAAGAGTCTGGCTCTACTTTACACCTTCCCTTCAGGTATTTATACAAATAGATGTGAACACCTTGAGCCTTCTCCTCTCCAGGCTGAACAGTCCCAGCTCTCTCAGCCTTTCCTCACAGGAGAGATGCTCCAGCCCCTTCACCATCTTTGTGGCCCTTCACTGGACTCTCTCCAGTATGCCCATCATTCTCCTGTACTGGGGAGCCCCACGCTCCAGCTGTGGGCTCACCAGTGCTGAGTAGAGGGGCAGGATCACCTCCCTTGACCTGCGGGCAACAATCCTCCTCCTGCAGCCCAGGATACCATTCGCCACCTTTGCAGCAAGGGCACGTTGCAATTCCAGATCTGCCAACAAGCTGTTCTACTCACCTCCAACCTACTGCCCCAAGCGCCCCTCACCCTCTCAGGGCCCACGGTCTGCCACTCCACTCACACTTTCTTGCTTTCTTTGAGTCAGTTTGTTGGTTTACGCCAGCTGAGAGCCCTTCGGGCTTTCTGCATTCCACGGGCACTAGGATGGTGTTTGTGTGAAACGCTGAAAGGCTTTTGGGGCAAGCTGGTGAGGCAAAACATCTCTCCTGCCCCTATCTGCCATCGCCCTATGGAATCAGGTTGTTGGCTGGAAGGAACTGAGCAGAAAGGGCAAACCCTGGCTTTTTATGGGTGGTGCACAGTGTGTATATGAAATAGTCTGATGGGTACATTTTCTGGACAGTAGTGCTTTGCATAAAGGTGCAGATGACTGGCTGTACAGACACAATCATAGAATCACCCAGGTTGGAAGGGACCTTTAAGATCATCGAGTCCAACCATCAACCTAACACTGCCAAAACCACCACTAAACCATGTCCCTCAGCACCACGTCTGCCCGGCTTTTAAATACCTCCAGGGATGGTGCTTCCACCACTGCCCTGGGCAGCCCGTTCCAATGTTTGATAACCCTTTCGGTGAAGAAATTTTTCCTAATATCCAATCTAAACCTGCCCTGGTGCAACTTGAGGCCATTTCCTGTTGTCTTATCGCTTGTTACATGGGAGAAGAACAACTGAAACAACAGCAGGTCCAGGTAGGCTTGCTCTCCATGCCTGGCAGCCATGCGTGTCTCGGTTCACACCTCACCAGCAGCTGCTGCTGCAGAGGCTTGGAGAAGCGATGGGTGAAGCAAGCCTACCGTCATGGTTTGCATGGAGGTTGACCCAGCTCATGCCCACAGGCTGCCACTCAAACCACTGAGGGGATGGTCTCATGGGACGGTCTCAGTGACACAGGGACTGCTGGGGCCTGAGGGCTCACCTTTCTCAAGGAGGGGAAAGGTACTTTTGCTCATGACTTAGAAGAGCTTCGAACTAGGTTCAAAGGCGGGGGGGAGATAAAATCAGGCTTACTGGTGAAAAGCTACAGGGTGCACGGCAATGTTTGAGGACAGTGTGCTACTGAGGGCTTTCGCTCTGCTCCATGATGTGCCGAGTACATTATTGCGTTGCTGCAGGTGGGTGGGGGACCATCGTGGGCCTCTGGTGGTACATGGCACAACCCCCTTGCACACCTTCCCTGCCAGGGGGAGGCAGCACCAACTGCCTGCAGCACCCAAGTGCCGTCACCACCTTCCACGAGACACCCTGGCCCTGACAGCGCTCCTGCTGCACACCCGCAGCCCAGCGCTGGGCCAGCAGACACAGCAGGGCATGGAGGGCACGCACCACACGGTCACACACTGCCAGCAGTAAGCCCTGAGCAATGGCAGCGATGCTGCTCCTGAGCCCACGCCTGCTGCTGGCTGCCCCGTGCAGTCTCACGGCTGCTCTCCCTGCTCCACCATCACACAGCCGCACACGGTACAAACCAGTTGGGCTGACCACAGTCCCTTCTTCTGTCGGGGTCAGTTCTTTATGGAGGCTGTATTCTGGATGAAGACGCAGCAGCTGTGCAGAGCCTGACGCAGCAGTGCCTGCACCCTGCAGCCCAGCTCCTTTTGGAATCCCAGAGCTTCCTTATCCCTCTCGGGGGCTGCCTCAACACGGGTAAGCACGAGCACTTACCTAGGGAAGCTGGGCAGCGTTTCTATTTGGGGAAAGGGAAGGCTGGGAACATGTATCCTCTCCTAGCAGTGATGGCCCTTCACTGCAGAGTGACAGTGAGCCATCCTCCACAGGCCAGAGGGAAGCACAGGGCTGCAGACCCACACCCACCTGCCTCCAGGTCTGCCCGAGGACGAGGCGACTTTGGAGATCCAGATGTGCATCCAGCAGCTCCACAGCCCAGCAGAGCCACCTCCTCCAGAGCGGCCCAGGGCTTGCAGGAATTGCTGCGGGCAGCCCAGAGCTGTGCCATGCTCTCCCATCTCCTCCATTCCCAGAGTGCCTGGCAGCCCTGCCAGTCCCTGGTCAGCCAGCAAGCAGCCCCGAGGCTTCTAGCAGAAACGGGGCCTTGTGCTGCTATCGGGGCTCCAGCAGGACCTACAGACACAAGAACAGGAGGCAGAAGCCATCTCCCACACGGACAATCTTGGCCCAAGCCCTGACCTTTGCATCAGCTCCTGCTGGAGTAGCACAGAATCTTCCTGGCTGTGCTGCACCAAGTGGAAAAGGTCCTCAGCTGTCTGCAGGATGGCCTGAAGGGATGGGGCCTGCCAGTCACCCTGCTGCTCTGCTGTCCTGTGAGCACTGCAGCAAGGAGCACGGCTGCCTGCCACAGCTGTGGCTGCGCTGTACCCCATTGGGCCACAGCTCTCAGGGAAGCAGCTGGAAATGCTACAGCTGCTGCCAGCTGGTATGCCCCTACCCGGTGCCATGGCAGGGCAGTCTGTGCTGCCTTCCCACCTCTCCGCCTTCCAGCTCCCATGCCGCTTCCCACTGGCACTGCTCCCGGGAGCAGCCCTGGCAGGTCACAAGAGCTGGGCCAGTACCAGCCGGGGCAGCAAGGCAGTGCTACCGTCCGCACCGGGGATGAACCTCCTGCTGCAGCAGAGCTCAGGCCCTGTCTCATCTCCCTGTGGTCCACTTCCAGGTGCTGCCCAGCTGGTTGCTGCCTGCTGCACCATTTCTCACTCTGTCCAGCCCTGTCTGCGTCCCTCCGGCTGGATCAGAGCAGTGCAGAAGAAAAAAACACGCCTGCTCACAGCACTGCTCCCTCTCAGGCATAATATTGTGGCTACATCCTCCTAGGACAGCTTTGTGAGCTTACACGCCTGGCTATCCATCAGGCCGTGCTACCTGTGGTACTGCCCTGCAAGATCTCCCCAACGCTGTGTGCCCAGCGCCTCATGCACACTGCCAGCCCGCTACCATGCCCAAAATAAAGAAGCTGGAGTCCACAGGCTATGGGACTCCAAGCAAAGGGCACTCCACCAGACAAGAGGATGCGCGTGCAGGAAGAGAGAGCTGGTCTCTGAGGTCAGTGACTAAGGAAAGCCCGTACCCTCCCTACTTCTGCCTGGAATCAAATGGGGCAGGCTGCAGGCACCAACTGCTCCCCCAGAAGAGACAAGCTCCGTGAAGGGAGGGCTCAGGGGACAGCAGGGGTGGAGAAGAAGGCCCCAGGTACAGAAATAAATCGATATATTAGTGTGTACAAAACATGCTGCTTTCTCTGTACAGTGCCCCAGCCGGGCGCAGGCTCCCCACAGGGAGTTCACACATATATAAATAAGGCCCAGACAGCTGCAAACAGTATTTACAGCCCGCGGGGGGCTAGCGTCTGCTCTGGGGCCAGCCCCACCAAGACCAGCTGCTATGCCCAGCCCGCGGGATCCTCCATCCCAGCCTGGACTGGCCAGGTTCATTTCAGGTCCACATCAAAGTCCAGTACCAGCAGCTTGGTCTCCTCCGTGCCATTGCGGCTGCCCACCGCACACACGAGCTTGGTGTTGGAGGCGCGGATGCGCCACACTACACCCCCACTGCCCCCACTCTCCAGTGCAACCAGGTTGCGCACGAACTCGCCCGTCTTGAGGTCCCAGAGCTTGACGGTACCATCATCTGAGCTGGTCACCACAAACTTGGAGCTGAACTGTAGGCAGGTGACAGCACTCTGGTGCTTGCTGGGCCCTGGAAGCAGAGGGTATCTGTTAGTCCTCCTGTGCTCCCACCGCTAAGCCCAGGCTCTTCAGGGGCACCCACTGCTGGGCAACATCTGCCCTGCCCCTGCCATGTCTGGCAGCTAGGATCAACAGGAGCCCTCTCCAACACCACTAGCGAGGGGACCTGTTCTGGCCTCCGGCACTCACCCTGCAGTGTTTGCAGGCACTGGCCTGTCTTGATGTCCCAGATCTTGACTGTGGAGTCAGCATTGCCAGATACAAGGATGTTGTCACGTAACTCCATGCCACTTGTGAGCGACTGGTGCCCCATCAGGGTGTGTAGGCAGTTTCCACTCTCTACGTCCCACACTCGAATCGATGTGTCCAGAGAGCCACTCACGATGTGTGTCCCATCAAACTGCCCAGAGAGACACAGATCAGCATGGCCTGCCCAGAAAGGGGAGGAGTGTTCTCCACAGTCTGGTGTCAGAGACTTGGGGCATGGCAGATTAAGTGATGTGCTCACGCACCCTTTGGCTAACCAGGGTGCATGTGTGTTTGGCAGCATCTTCTCTCCAGGAAACAGACACGAGGTGTGTGTTCCCGCAGTGCATGTGTGTGTGGGGGTCAGGGTGGAGGGGCAGAGAGTGTCTCACCTGCAGGGAACAGACACGGCCTGTGTGTCCCTGCAGCATGTGCATGGGGTGGGGAGACAGCCTCTAACTTGCTGAAACAGGCACAGCTCATGTCCCTGCAGCACATGAGCGGGAGGGAAGGGGGAGCCAGGGTCTTACCTGCAAGGAGTAGACGCGGTTCGTGTGTCCCTGCAGGGTGTGAGTACAGCTCTCGCTCTCGGGGTCCCACACTTTCACTGTGTAGTCGTATGCACCGCTCACCACCTTGTGCCCGTCGTACTGCACACAGCGCACAGCAGCCACATGCCCCATCAGCACATGCAGACATTGCCCAGTCTCGATGTCCCAGAGGCGCAGAGTGGCGTCCCGTGAGCCACTCACAACCCTGTGGGCAGGCGTGCACTTGGAGCCTGACTGTGTTGACTCTGGACCTTGTCCAAATGAGATCACCCCAGACACATGAGCTTCCTCGAGGAGTAGCCCCAGCTTATCCTCCCCAGGGATACCTCCTCCCACCCAGCATCTTTCCACTACAGATCAGCCCAAGCCCTGTCCACCTCTGCACTTTCACCATGCCACAGACTGGCCCGGGCCCTGAATGCTTCTACACCTCCACCTGCCCCATTCCAGAGACCAGACTAGGCCCCGAACGCTGTCCCACCCATACCTGTTCCCATGCAAGTGCATGCAGCGCACTGTGGATGTGTGCCCATACAGCGTGTGCACGCATTCGCCTGTGTCTGCATTCCACACTTTGAGTGTCCGGTCTGTGGAGCCGCTGATGACAATGCTGTCCCTCATCTGGGAAGACCACACACCCCCTGTGTGGCCAACCAGCGTCTGCACACACTGCAAAGAACAAGATGTGAGGCACTGGTTTGGGAAAGGCTGAACAACACAGCAAAAGGAAAAGCAAAGCGCAGGACTTCCTCTGGACAAAGGATCGATAAGGTTCTTCAGGTCAGCACCCCACCCCCCTGCAGATAGACGCATGCCCCCACCAGAGTCTTCTCCGTGACAATGATCACTTGCTATTCTAAACCAAATTGAGTTTCTTGCCCTTCCTGGATCTCCAGGAGGGTGGTCCACACTTGCTGACTGCCAGTGAAAACACATGGCCAACTCTTGCTCTTTTCTTGGTGCACCAACAGACTTGTAGCTTAAGACAGCTCTTCCCACTGCTCCTGCAGCCACAGGATCTATCAACTCCTCTCACCAGCTACACTTTGCCAGAGACAAGACAAACCCACCCAAAAGACCACTATGCCTCTCACACCTCCACCCACTCCTGCAGCAATGCAGGGGATCAGCAGGGCTCTCAATGTGCCAGCAGAGCAGCCCCACGACGTGACTGTGGAGAACAGCTCACCTCCCCAGTGACAGCTGACCACACTTTGAGTGTATTGTCATCTGAGCCACTGACTATCCGGTTGCCACAGAACTGCAGGCAGGTGATGACATGGTCATCGTGTCCCTTCAGCACCTGCATGGAGAAAAACACGAGTAAGGAGGGAGGCGAGGGCAGCTCGGAGCCCCGGAGGCTGTGGAACCTTGGGCTTCAAAAGCAGCCTTTGAGAATGGTGGGGGAGCAGTAAGTGCTGAGGGGAGGAGGAACAGATGAGTCCCTGTAACACCTGCCACCTCCCTGCTGCTTCTCTGCGGGGCAGCAGCTACAGTAAGAGCCGGGGGGGGGGCATTTGGCAGCTCCTGCTGGGGGACAGCAGGCTACCCAGGGACTCCAAAACATGGGTGGCTATTAAGGCCGCAAAAGCTATCGAGCTCAGAGCTGACATTCTGTTCTGGATCAAAAACTGGTGGCCATCAGCCACAGCACACTTAGGACCACCAGCTCCATTTTCCACATGGTGGAAGGCAGCAGCGCACAAGCTGCGCACCAGCTGCCACCTCCCCAGCACGACGATGTGAGAAGAGGGCAGCAAAGGTGGGCAACGACCAAGCAAGGTCTGCAGGTGGGCAGAGATCAGGCAGGCTAGGCAGGACCCCAGGGAATGAGGAGGCACGTCAGACAGACCTGGCTAAGCCACAGGGAGGTGCAACATAAGGGCAAGCAGCACTTCACTGTGAAAACAAGCCCAGAGCCACGCTTTGCAGGGAACATATTAAACTTCCCCTCAGCCAGGGGAAGGTAGAGGGCAGACATCCCTGCGGGCAGCGCCCTGGAGAGCTCTGCTCACAGGGGGCGCAGAGACCAGGGTGTTGGGGGTCTCGGGAAAGGGCTGCCTGGTGCCAATTTGCTGCTGGGGGAGCAGTCCCTGCAGCAACCGCACGATGCAGAACACTGCTGTTCACCTTGGGTGCCACTGAGGCAGGGGCTTGGAGAAGGGGCTGGGAACAGCGTGGGCCTGGAAAAAGTCTCCGGAGGTGGAGAGCTGCAGGATTGAGACTGTTACCTGAGAGACTGAGAGAAGGGGTGGCTGGGGTTCTGCTCTCCCTGCCTCCTGGACAGGGATGAGGGGAAGGCAGGGACCTTGGCGGGAAGAGACAAAACCAACATCCAAGTGTTCCGGAACCTACAGTCCCAGAAGGGCTGTACCACGCCCTGGATGCCAAGGTTGGCTACAGCCCTGCCACAGCTGCTCAGAGAAGGGCTGAAGGGGTGGAAACCCCCTTCTCCGGGGTCCAGGGTGATCCTTTTTCTGCTGGTGGAACTGCAGCCATGTACCACCCACTGCGGCAATCCCCAAGATCAGCTGTGCTGCGCTGTGCTGCCAGCCAGAGCACACGGGAAAGCTCCAAGCAAGCTGTGCTGTGGATCTGCTCTCTGCAGGCAGGGACAGGAGTTGCAGGAAGCGGGCAGGACCTACAGCTTCAAAGACCTTGAAATTAAAATATTTCAAGATGAATGCCTCTGGCCTATGCCTCCTGAAGACAGGCCAGACTTGTGCATCTTTTCCTGAGGCACTTCCAAAATTCTTAGTGTTGTTGTCATCCTATTGGTCATGGACATTTCTCTGCTACTTCCTTCCTGTACCAGCTTCCTACACGTCAAAGCTCTAGAGTCTGGTTCTCAGCAAGGACTCCTGAAAGCACCCACCTTGGGGGCTTTAAGCTCCCCACTGCGCCAGTTCATGTCGATTTTGTGCTGCCGCATGAAGGCAAATTTCCAGGGGCTGTACATGAATCCAGGGCTCAACAGGCGCCGCTTCCGCAGGTTCAAGGGCTCCTCAATGCCTGCAGGAGGAGAATACAGCAGGATGCCTCACAGTACGCAGGTGGTCCATGCCCTCACCCTACCGCGGAGCTAAGATGATGCACATCTGTGGGCTACCCCACTGCAGATCCCAGCCACAATGTGCCACATGCCATATGGAAGAGGGGTCTTTACCTTCTTCGCGGCACTTCTCTCTCCAAAGCAGGTTATCTTCAGCCAAGACCCTCCAGTAGCGACAGGTCTGGGCCGCACGGAGCAGGTCCCGAGGCTCCAGGAATGAGAGGACATAGAGTGCCAGCTACAGGAGTGGAAGCCGAGTCACAAGGGCACAGCGGGCTCTGGCGGCTGGTAACTGGTGCCCAGCACCAGGGCCAGCCTCTCCCTTGCCTCAACTCACCTCCTTGGGCAGCAGGGAAATGAAGTCTCTCTGGAACTGGGGTTCAATGACCTGCATCATGTACTTGATTTGGGAGGGCTCGCAGCGATCAATGAGTTCATCCAGAGCAAGCAGCTTCTCTGGGCCACTCCACCGCTGAGGAGAGGCACATCAGTCACAATGCCTGCACAGACGGCAGGCCCTCGCAGGCTCCCCTGTGGCTCTGTGCAGTGCCTGTGCCCCCAACCCAACCCTAGCAGAGACACCAACCCGCACGGGCAAGACAGGTTAGCCAGGCCTCTGGAGCAGGCCAGGGCTCTGCTACCTAGATGCCAAGATAGAGAGGAGCCACAGAGACGGGGTTGGGAGCTCCATGGGTCATGTAAGATGGAACACAGGTGCTGTGTGATGGCAGACAAAGCAACACCCACTCCAGGACGAAGCAGAGCGAGATGGGGGCTAACACCACTTCTGTGCTCCTTTACCTGAGGCAAAAACTCACTAAAAAGCCACCAAGGGACCCAAACCCCTGCCTGTGGTGGCTTTCACGCAGACAGGCTCCCCAGGGCTTGGCTCCCCCCCTGCCTGCCCGTCGGTGCCCTCTGAGGTGAGCCCTTTGGCAAGGCTCCAGAGCCTACCTGGAAGGTGCGGAGCCAGTCCTGCAGCTCGGGAGGAGGGGCAACCGAGGGGATGCGGCGGCGGCGTGCCTGGCCTGCTTTGGCATTGCGCAGGTCCCCAAAGGTGGTGGTGGGACTGGGCATGCAGGGACCCAGTGTCCTGGACGACAGCCGGGGAGAGACCAAAGCAAAGGTGAGACATGCCAATGCTACTCTGTGCCACACCATGCAAACAGTTCTCAGAACAGAGGTCCCCATAAACCACCAGCTATGAGCCTCCCATCAAGCTAGCCCTCCTCCCCATCATTTCCACCAGGACCACAGCTATGCATGCAGTTCCCTTAGCCCAGCCTGCTCTACAGAGTGACAGAATCATAGACTGGTTGAGGCTGGAGGCACCCCTGGGGGTCATCTGGTCCAACCCCCTGCTCAAGCAGGACCACTCAGATGGCTTTTGTATCTCTCCAAGGATGGAGACTCTGCAACCTCAGCAGGACACCTAGATGACTGAGGGATGGGACTGGTAGAAGGAGGTCTTCCCACCTCCTAGGTCAACTCGTTGCTCATCTTACCTGCTGTACTCAGAGCCCTTGCACAGCTTTTTACCAGGGGAAAGGGCCCTGCCATCCAGGCCATTCTCCGACTTCCGCTTCATCTGCAAGGAGAAGGCAAGTTAATGCAGGCTGGAGCAGGGCCCTCTGTGCACATTCTGGGTCACTGATTTTCTGCCAAAAGCGAGAGTAGGAGACCCCGTCTAGCAAGTCTTCTGAGCCCATGCTCACACTGGGGACCTGCAGAGCGAAGCTGAAGGCCACCTGAGCTCTTCTAGAGAAGAGTTAACTTCCGTGGGAGAAATGGAACTTGGTCCTTCCAAGGGGAGTATCAGACCTGATGGGGAAAAGTCAGCAAAACAGCTGCACAGGGACAAAAACAGCGGCTGAGAAAACCTCTTGGTACATATGCTTGGCCGTTCTCTAGGCACAGTTTAACACGGAGCAGGCAGACCTGCAGCCTGAGCAGGGAACTCGGCATGCTGAAGCCTCCTGGCAGACCAGCCCTACAGCCAGGCCCTAGAGCTGCTCAGCACAGCCCGCTGCACTCAACAGGTACAGGGAGAGCTGTGCTGGGATGTGTGGCAGACTGCACCCTGACGTGGTTGTGTCAAAGGGAATCTATGTCCTTCCAGCTCCGTACAAGAGGCACAGGGTTAAGAGCAAACATGGGGACAGCGGGGTGGCTGCCAGACAGTGCTGGCAGCCACCAGAGGGTCAACATGGGGCTCCCCCAACCCAGGTAGGAAGCTGGGGGCTCCTTCCCTCCAGCATCTGACCTGGGCACCAGCTGCAGCTCTGTGCTCAGGGCTGGCCAGGACTTTTCACCACAATGCCCACATCCTGCAGAAACCTCCCTGCGGCCTTTGCCCGATGCCCACAGCAGACTCCTGCTGCTCCAATTCAGGCTCTGCGCTACGACACAGGGACCCCAGCGCAGAGCAGGGTGGCTCCACTGCAGACAGGCATGGCTGGGGACTGCCGGCAGCACTCAGGCAGACTGGGATAGTGCCTCCTTCCCCCGGCCCTAACAGCCAGGCGGACCGACAATGACTGCCGAGCACCTTCTGCAGCACAGACCTCCCAGCCCAGCCAGGACCCAGCTGACAGCCCCGAGCTCCCCAGCTGGCCCGTAGCACCCCGGCGTGTCCTTGGGGTCTGCAGCAGCAATGACAGCCAGACACACACCCCATGCAGCAGGAGCTTGAAGTGCTACGGCAACCCGTGGCCCGCCCTGGCACCACTGCCATGGCAAGCAGTGGGTGCCCGTAGGCTCTAAGGCCACCAGCTACCTGGATGGAACCACAGGAAACATGCCAGTGTCAGCTCCTGCACGGGCAGTCCCGCTCTTTGGGGCAAAGCCCTTGCCCGGGGCCACACTCCCAGCGGGGTTACCTTGGGCCGCACGTGACGGAGGAGGCCACCATCCTCTGTCCGCTGCAGGTAGTCTATCCAGCGCTCTCCAATGGTGTAATAGAAGTAGACATTGCTGCCATCCTCCCCTTCCTCGCTGTAGCAGCTCCCCTCTTCCTCTTCTTCCTCCTCTTCCTCCTCCTGCTCCCCGCAGACAGTGGAGCTGACTGGCTCCTGCACTCCTTGCCCACCAGAGCCATCAGCCTCCGGTCTTGACCCTGGGCTCCCTTTTCCAGAGTGCTCCGGCTCCCAGGGCCCCGAAACCTCCTCCTCAGCCACCACCTACAATACAGGGAGATGCAGGGTCAGGTCTGTCTGCTGCAGCTCTGAGGGTGCCCTGGGCCGGGGACCTCGCCGGCGAGCCGAGGGGGCTGCTAGTCCAAGGCATGGCCCAAGGAATACAAGGGCTTCCCCCTGCAGTATGGAAGAGGGGGTGACGAGCTAAGCAGAGCCAAAAATGGGAAGATAGGAGCAGACTACTGAGCCAAGGTGCTCTCTGCAGTGGTGGGGCAGCTATGGCCAAGCACGGTCTGGAGACAGGTCACTTCCCAGCCCCACAGGGAAGCACAGCCACAACGTGACCAAATCACGTGGCAACCGGCAACTCTACGGCTGAGCAGAAAACACAAACGCTGCAGGAGCATCAGTGGTGCTGAACAATACCAAACCCGCGAGCGCCAGCTCCACCTCCGCACAGCGAGCCATCTTCCTGCCCGCAGCTGGGAACAGCCCTCCGCCCTTCTGCCGTCAAAGCAGGGAGCAGAGCTGCTGCGCCTGTGGGCTGCCATGCCTGGCAGGACCCCAGCATCAGAATGGAGGTACATGCTGCATTTCAACCCTCAGCATGGTGTGGAGATCCCTTCGCCCTCCAGACAATCTGACCAGGAGCAACGATTACTGGCGAGGCTGTGGATAGCGTGTGCCCATCTAATGCCACCTGCACCCTTCCTCCCCCAAGAAAACAGTACTGTGAACACCACCACCAAAAAAAAAAACAAACCAAACCAAACCCAACCCAACCCAGAAGTATTCAGTAATTACTTGGAGGAAGCAGAACAACGCCCCTGTATCACATGGGAATGAGGAACTGTTTTCCAATACACCAATAAAACACCTCAATCAGCAGCCCAGGATACTTTGCACCTAAGTGTCCTAGGGAGTAGTATGGGAGATCACTGGCCGACAGCAATTATTTTTGGTAAATCTTGGAATACAGGAGAAATTGCAAAAACCAGGAGAGTGTGAAAGTTGTGCCAAAACTGAGGAAGGCATGAGAAAAATTAGTCTTTACATAGCCTGACATCTGGCAATAGAGAGGCCGGTGCAGGATTCAACGAGTAAAAGATAAATGACAGGGACATGCTTTGTACCAGCTGATGAGACTTCATGAAAAAAATAGGTCTTTTCAAATAAAGTTGAGTTTATTCCTTTTAGTGTTACATTTGGTTAAAAAAAGCAATTACATAAATTACATCAATGAGACGTACTCATACACTTCTAAGCATCTGACCAGGGCACAGACTTCTGATGAAAACACCGGCATGCCACAGCCTCTAAAGGGTTGTTGGACGAGGTGGCTTAGATCAAGAAAGAGCCAGTGAATAGATCTCAAAATGTACCTCTTAATGGGAAACTGTAGATTTTCTGCTGACAAGCCTATTGCAGACCCATAAGGGAGCATGTGTGTGTGCACGTGGAAAACCACAGTAACTGATATTTGTTTTATTCATAACAAGGAAGTAGACAAAAATCTTTTCTGATTGCATTTTAAGACTGACACTTGGGTAGACAGCAAGGACAGGACAGTCACAGGGTGTGATGTGCATCACTTGGCAAGCCAGGCTCACCCAAATTAAATGCATTTCCATAGACCCAGAGGCAATGTTCTCCCATCTAAAGACAGGGAGAGCAGGGCCACCTAGGCACCAGGGACTGCGCATCCTGTAAAGCAATCGCTGAAAAGGATTGAGGGGTCCCACTGAGCACAACCTTCAGGCTCAAAAATCTGAACACGGAAGAAGTGCAAGCAGGAAAGTAGTACTACCCTCTATGCTGCCCTACATGCTCGAGCGCTGCAGTGCCCAATCCACATTTTTAAACAGAATGCTTAAAACTTGAAGATACTGCTCAATCTCCTCCCCCAAATGATTCAAAATCTGGAGAAAATATTTTGTAGGAGAAGAAAAGAAATGGAGGAGTGATTTGGTCACAACACAAAAATACACCTGGGGAAGGAAAAATCCTGCGGCTCTACAGGGCTCCTACCAAGCACAGCAACATTTATTGAAGTTAGGGCTGGGTTTATTTACATGTAGAAATTAGGCCTCAGTGCACATGTACTTAAGTGCCTAGCCCTGCACAGCTTCCCCAGGTCAGAGGCAGATCGGTCATCTCTTCACACCACCCAGTTAGACTGGACCCTGTTTGGCAGGTAAGCCTGGAACAGGGTTGGACTCTCGGGCAGGGAGGCAGCGGCCAGACAAGAGGCATGACACGGCAGCCCACACGGACACACCTTTCCAGGAGGGAGCACTGAACCCAGGTTTCTCAAGCACTTCCTCCGGCATCTAGAACTGGGGGTCACAACTAGCTCTCAGATGACAACAAACCCCAGGATGATGCTCCTGAGGCAGAACAGTCGCTGACATCTCCCAGGCAGTAAAACACCTCCCAACAACCATCCTCCCCTGCCCGCACAGCACGCTTGAGAGCTTGGCAGGGCAGAGCTGCTCTTAGGTGAGTGAATTTCCTCCGCCCCTCAGACAGCACCACAGGAAGATGCACTCCTGAAGAAGTCCCTAGAGCCGAGCTGGGGGCATGCCAGCCCAACAGGCAGCATGCCGGCCGCTGCTCTCCGCAGACAAGACAGGGTAGAGAGCTTGGCAAGACACATGGGCTCCGGCCTCCTCAGCTGTCGGTCCAGGGAAAGAATCTCTCTCCACACCCAGTTCTGGCCTCCAGCGACAATTAGTGGAACTTAACAACTGTCTGCAGGAGACCTATAGATGGCTAGCTGCTCTGGGGCAGGGGGCGCAGCAGGAAGTCATGAGTGTCCTCTCCGGTTGGAGTATTGTTTTTATCGGTGTCCTTGGGACCGACGCATCACTGCAGCCAGAGCAGCTCCCAGCAAGGCTCTGTGCTCAGGGGTCACTGCAGCCTCCACCAGGACACCACAAAGCCAGCTGGGCCCCGAGTATCTCAGCCTCCCGTCAGGATGCTCCCTGAAGCAAGTTGCCACCTTACAGGCAGACTACAGACAGACTGCCTGCCTGTCTGAAAAGGTGCAGCATTCCCTGGGCCTCCCTCTTCCAGTGCCCAGAGCAGATATGTCTCCTCCCTCCACCAGCTCCCCCCTTCTCCCAGCACGAGGTACCCCTCCGTAATTTCTGAACTGCTGGAGGGAGGATCACCTCCACACCAGGCAGGCAGGGGAACCCTACCTTTCTTTTCGTACCTGAGGCACGGGAGCTTTACTGTCCCCCTGCAGACCAGGGCTCACCCTCGCAGCTTCCTCACTGCTTGGCCTCCTCCTACAAGTCATCCGCTGACTGTTCAGCTCCAAGATGCGGGTGGTGATGCCTTTGACATGGAGAAGATCATCAAGTGAGTTGAAGCCCTTCAGTTCCTGTGAGAAGAGAAGTAAGATTCAATATGGAGCTAAGAAACCCAGGGACCAGCCTCAAAGCAGGACCAAGCTCACTCACGCCCTCCTCAGACAGGGTCCCTTTCCCAGACGGTCCAGACCTACCAGCTTACACCTCGCTTACAAACACCCGCTCCCTTTAGGCCTTCAGGGAAGAGGGTCAGGATGCCACAGCAGGGCGATACCTTTGTACTGCAAGTCCTCGCTCCCGCTCCCATCCAAGGGATGGAATGCCTTCTGCCCAAAACAGCCATTCCCATCTAATCCCCTCTCATTGCCACAGTTTCCCTGCCCTGAGCAAAAACGACAATGCCTGCAAGGAACAGGCAACAGCACCAGAGCAGCTGTGAGCAGGGAGAGTAGCGGCCCAAAAGCAAAGGCTAAAAGCTCAGAAAGGGGAATTGTGCCTTCCAGCTGACTAGTACCATGACTAGGAGCATTCCCAGGCCCACACAGTCAATCTCCCTTCTCTGCAGCTCCAGGGAACAGAAACAGCCTCTGCCTCCTGCCAGGCACAGGCACACACAGGTGTGTGTGCAAGGCACCCACTGCCCTGCAAAACACCAGGTCAAGTCCTGCCCAGCCCTGCACACAGAACCAGGCGTTACCACCGACCGGATCTACACCCTGTACAGACCCTGAGCAGCTTCTGCCACAACCCCAAAGGGCCTAAACCCAAAAGGGATGGCCTGGCTGTCACCGGGGGCAGGATCCCAGGGTGCAAGGCATCCACGCTTCCCGGCTAACAGAGACATAAGGGCCAAGACAAGGTTCCGATCATCCTTTCAAATTTGCCATACGTAGTTTTATGGCACTTCTGCTGCTTCTCCCCTATAAACAGTTTTACCCAAAAGCACAGCTCTAGTGATAAACCTCATTTCTGTAAATCCATCCTCACCTGTTCTCATACCAGCAGTCCTTTTGTTTAACTGACTCTTGCTCTTCCGCCTCCAGTGTTTACATTCTTGCTGTATTTATAGCTGGTGACCCTGCCCCTCTCAGCCTCCTCTTTTCCAGGCCAAAAAAAGTCACGCTCTCCTAGCCTTGCCTTGTCAAGCCAGACTCCCCTTTCCCCAATTTCTCTTGCCTGGCTCCTCTGCCTGCTTCAACACAGACGCTGTATTCCAGCCACGATCTCACCAGTTCTTTGTGGCATTAATGGCAAAAAGGTGGCATTAATCTTCCTGCATCTGCTGAAAGTGCCTTGGCAGATACAGCCCAAGATCACGCTTACCTTTTCCACGGCTGTGTCACACCGGTAGCTCAGTCATCCCGTGAGTGACTACCACACGCCGGCTTTTCTCCTACGCTGTCATTTCCAAATGACAGAGCTGAGCAGTCGATGGCGGGGGAGCGGCCGGATTCCCAGCCCATCGTGACCACACCAGACGGGCCTCTACCCCTTCCTGCTCCTGCCCGTTCCACCCAGGAACTCATTTTTTTTTTTTTTTATGTGTGCAACGTCACCTGCCACCAGCCCCGAGGCTCTGCCCCAAACCCCGGAGACAGGGCGCCTGCAGAGCTGGGCTNACGCAGCCCTTCGCGGGCGGGGGCACGACAGGCCCCTCAGCCCGAGCAAGGGCCGCAGATCCCCGCCGCCGGGCCCGGAGGCGGCCCGAGTGCCGGGGGAGGCCCAGACCGGCCCCGGCGGGGGGCACGGCCGGGCCACCGGGGACGAACCGCGCTGCAGCCCCGCGTCCCCGCACACCCCCGGGCGCCGGGCCCCGCCGCCGC
>VYXH01002720.1:0-13501 GCA_013397275.1 Burhinus bistriatus
TCCGGACACACTCCAGAATCTCAGATTTCCCTGCATTTCTGGTTTGGAAAACTTGCCCTGTGCTTTCTCCTCCTCTTACTACTACTACTACTTCTAGTATTATTAATTACAGTCAAGTAGTATTTAAGACATGCTAACTACTACAAGAATACGCCAAAGAGATGGCTGTTGCTTTGGAGAACTTAGCCTCTGACACAAGAGACAAAACAAGATATACAGATGCAAACTGCAGTGAAACTCTGTATTCAGTAGAACAGCATATGGAAGCTGAGTGTATCATTAGCATTATTGTTGCTGAGGTTTTTGAAGGCCTCAGTGAAAGGAGAGGATGAAGGTAGACTTGAATAGTGAAGTTGCTATATAGTTATTTGTGGGGGTTTCCTGCCTCTGAGGAGGAGCATTGCAGAAAGCACCAACACAGTTACTTAAAACCAGAAATAAGTAGGCATGGGACTTATTATGGGTGAATTAGGGGCTTAAGTCAGTCTCTTAATATACAAAATAGATATGAGGGTCTGAGGAATGGGCTACAAATGCAGGTAAAGATGAAATAAGTATCTTACATTTTATGTAGTAGAGAGAGCTGTATGACAAGTGATACCCAGATTGAAGTGAAGTAAGGGCATAGGTCCAGTGAGTCATGGATGAACTAGTCTCTAAGGCTAGGGTCAGTACTCTTGGGCATTGCCTTTCTGTGTTGATGGCCTGGAGAGGTGGGGCCATGTCTTGTAGACATCCAGATTCTGAATCCACTCCTCCACTCCTGCTTTATCTTCATGAGGTGGAATGGCTGTTGAATTATGACTTTGTGTGGGTGCTAATCATCACCTGATCCACTGTGAAACTGTATTGCTAGCCTTTCAGTAGCCCTGTCTGAGCTACTGTACCCCAGCCTTGCCGTATTGCCAAGACTGCACAATTTGTATCCAGCCACGGGTTGGATGTTGCTTTGTACACTTGTTGGTGCTGCTTCACAGTCTGGAATGGTACAGTGATGTTCACGTGCACATTAATGGATGCAGCTGATACTCTGAATTGTTAAGCTATTGGTGTTCTGCTGTGCCAAACAGAGAAACTGAGGAGGTCTCAGGTAATGATAAGCAGGATGGACACTGGGTACTATACTCCAGAGCACCTTTTAATGGAAGCAGGGGGAGGTTGTTGGCAAGGTGTCATACACAAATGGCTGAAACTTACCTAATGGGTTCTAAGCAAAATCGAAGAGATTTTAAAACACTTTTTTTTAAAATAATTGATTTATCTGCCTATGTGTTGAGAATTCACTGCAGCTTCTCCATTCATCCCTCTGCCAGATTCATTGTGCTGTAAGTCCTCCACTCACCATGTTTCCTACCTTCCAAACCAAGACTTTGATCCCGCGTGCCGCCTCTTCTTCACCCTTCTGCATGAAACTTCCCCTGCCTGACATGCATTGCAAGGACTTGGTGGCAAGTATCCTATGTGCTGAATCATAACGGCGATAATGAAAGCCTGGGTAATTTAGCCACTTTGCTGTCCTTTTCACTTCAGTTATTATGAATTTTAAATCATATTTCTTCACTGGAATGAATCTATGTTGTACTGTGTCGTTTACCATTGGGCTTATTTGCTGTATTTTTTAAACTTAATGCCTGCTGTCTTATCCATTGTTTTATAGATGTGTAAAGGGCTCTGAAAGCAGTTAAATAGTGGAATTTAGCAGTGCATGGTATATTTTATTTGAATTAAGAGCTTGTAAATTAATATAGTAGTTCTGAGAGCTTCAGGATATACCTGCCTGAAAAAATAGCAATAGTAACTCGATATGATATTTGTATGTTTGCTTTTAGTTTGGAGAATGTCTCTGAGAGACAAGCTTCCTGCTAGCCAATTTATTTTTTAGATAACAGGGACTGTCTGGAAGTACATTCAGAAGGAAAACACAGTAATTAATTTGTCACTGAAACCTGAGGGGTCCTCTTCCTCATATAGGTGATAATGAAGGTTTTGCATGTAATTAGCAGGAATAATTAGCACATTTCTGGTAACAAATAGACTGAGTGGTTCTCTGCAAATAAATTAATTGTTGTGCTAACACAGGCAATTGTCTCTTTATTGTTTGACAATGCCCCTTGTTGGCACTAAAGCCTATTTCAGACCTTAGCGGCTTTAAGCAAATAGGAAAGAGAACCTATAAAATTGTACCTCATCCATCTGCTTCTGAGAAACTTCAAGACCACCAAGGGACTTGTTTGTCAAGACTTGTTAAACAATTTGTAATCTTGAACGTGTGTTTCACTATATTAACAAATGAATTGTTCAAATCAACTTAGTGGGTAAGCCAGAAAAACCACACTAATCAATCAAATGCTGACTCTGGGCATCTAGGAAAAGAAGTGTCTCTGAAAAGTAATATAGCAGTAAATTCATAGCGAAGCTGAACAAATCCCAGAATTCCACATATAATCACACAAGTAAGCGGAACTGTTTTTATGCGGTAGATGTTCCTCATAATGCAAAATCACAGTGTGATGTGCGTGCCCTTTGCTTCACTGCTGAAAAACAGCTAAGGCTTTACAGGTCTGCTACCACATATCCTCTGAGCAGCCTTAGTTTAGACAAGGCTTAGTCAGCCCATATTCTGTCTTCATTTACCCTTTTTGGAAGATCTAAAAAGCTACTACTGAGCTAGTCTTTCTATTTTGGGTATTTTGTTTTATCCCTTTTCTTTTTTTTTTCTCTATGCTTCCTCTTCTTAGAGACAACTGTCATCTCAGCAGTAAGCTTACATTAGCTTCTGGGTCTTCATAAATATGGAAGCTGTTGGTTATGGTGAAGTCTGCAGATATGTTTCATCCCTCCCATGTGTCTGTGGAGAGGAGGGGAGAAGAAAGGGGGAAAATGTAGTTTGAAGATGGGATACTGCAGGTATAGGGTTGGGTAAAATCATAAATTTTGTTTGTGGGAAATATTGGCTCTTCTATTTCTTCTTACAGTAAGAATTCTCCATTCTTCTGGAATGGAAACAATGAGAATATAATTGATAGGTGTCTCTTTTTCTTTGAGGGGAAGGTTACTGTATTTTTCCAAAATCACAATTTGTAATTTCATTTCCAAATGAGTATTTATATTGATGTGTGGTTTGATTTTTATTTTTTCATTATTTCCTCACTTTTCACGAGTAGCCATGGCACTGTGCAGTGCTTTTATGAATCGATGTTAGAATAATAATAACAGTATAAAAATTAAAGTAAATCTCAGAACATAATGCCAGCAATTTTTGGAACAAATGTCTAAAACTGCAGGAGAACCCATCCTGCATTTTTTAGTGAGAAATGTTGTTTAATAGAGATGGTTTCCTGAAAAAAAAAAGAAAAAAGAAAAGCAGTAGTTTCCTAAACTGATGTTTTGTGGCATGAAGTGCTTCAGTGAAAATTTAACCATTGGACCTACATATCCCCTTTTCCTGCCTTATTGGAGAAATGCTACCATTGTACCATGTAGTTGACTAATAATGTGTACAAGAATATGAAAACTACCAACAACAACAAAAACCCCACAGCCAAACAATGCTTTGGCAAGTGTCTGTACAATTGTGAAATGTAAGGCTTGTCCATACTTGTAGCGGGTTGACGTCAATCCCTTTACACTAGTGACATGTATGTCAGCCAGCTAACTTTTGTCATGAATCATGTCAAGTGGTATACAGCTTTGGAAGTGTTGAGATGTTGGCTGAGTTAAGTGAACCTGTGTGAGTATAAAGATATTCCCTGCTAAAAGCATATATCCAGTCTTCCCAGGGATATCCTGCAAAATTTTGTTGGGCTTCCTCTACTGGTTGCTTGTGTGACCACCTAATGTCCAACGGGCATCGTGACAAGATAACTTCTGTGTATGGTGTGGAGAGGCATGTAAGCTCTGGATACTGTGCAATCAAGCCTGCTACTTTTTGCATGAAGTTTCTCAGTCCTGAGCTAAGATTTGGACTTTATTGTCCAAATAGGACAAAACTTGTTAACAATGTTAATATTAATTAACAGTTTATACGTAACTGAAGGGACAAATGGTTAATGAAAGTAGGTTCAGCCCGCATAAAGTAGGGAAGAGGGATTCTGAATAGGCTGCTTCAATACTCAGGTCAGCTTTAGGACCTCTGAGTTGTTTGGAAGGTATGTGGCTTCTGTGAGATGTGAAGGCTTCTGTCATTCAACTTTATATCCTCTTTCTTCCTGCTGCTGGATTTTTAGGCTACCACTGTTTTGCTTGCTTGATCTAGTGTAAATTTTCTATCCCATTTTTCTTCCCTCTAACTATGCAAATACACAGCCAGCATGTACAACTTGTTGTGTGGTGTCTCTCTACTGATATGCTTGTTGCTCTCTGTCTCTCTTTACCAACTCTCAAAAGAACTAGCTGACCAAGATGGTGGCACTGCATGAGTTAAATAATAGAAGTATTTTATTTTAGCAGCAGAGACAGAAAAGCATTCACATTTTTCTGTTTCACCGTTTCATTAGTGCCTTCAGCTTTGAGCCAACATGGGGTGTTAGGAGGTAATTTGGCCAAGTCATACAACACAAGACTTCAAAGAAGAAAGGTATTTTATGGTACTTTAAAAAATTTTGGTCCTTTGTGGTTCTTGCAAAATTCTGTTTATCTTGTACTATGTTGATTATTGACAGCTAGAAAAGAGAATTTAAGCCAAAGGATTTTTTCATATCATGTGGAGGTGACAACAGCAGTCCTGGTATAGCTCAGCAGAATAGCTGACACAGTCTGTGATCCACTCTGTAGTTGCTTTACTCTCCGAGAGCCCCTCAGCTGTACTGGGTGCCAATGAATAGCCTGTCCTGAGCGCCTGCAGCCCCCTCCTTGCTGCATTCCTTCGCGCAGCTCTGTTTGTTAATGAGTGGAGTGTACATTAAATCCTAAGATGGGGTTGGTAAGCCCAGCTGTGTAAGAGGGATATATTCAGTCATGTGATGAGATATATATATTTCTATGGGGGTCTCACCATGGGGTGCGTGGTCATACGTTGGCAGTGTGCTTGGTTCCAAAGAGCGGCCAAGGCTGTGGCAGATTGCCTTGGCGTGTGTGGCAGCCACAGGGTTGGGTGTCACGAGACTATGCGTTAAGTGACTGCATGGTTTGTGCTACCTACTGACAATTGTTGACAGAAGAAAGATAAAATCTAGGATTAATATTGTTCTCGTTAAAATGTTTCCTTTGGTGCTAATTCTGCCTGCTAAGATATGCTTTTCATATTTGAACTGCTGCCGTACAGAGAATTTGGTAGGATGAACCAAGTGTAATTCCTCAGCTTTTAAATAAAGCATAGATTTTTTTAAACAAAGTCAAGATTTTTTTCTTCTGTTGCTTTAGAGACTCCTATACGTGATAACAGCATCGTGGTGGTGAAATAGATGTCTTCTCCCTTTACTTGTGTTCTGTTTGTAACAACAATCTAAATTCATGTTCTTTGTATTTTGCTTTATGAAACCACTTGCAAAACTGTTATCTGATACAAATTAAGCTATCAGTTGCTGATCCTGCATCTGAGTGCTTTATATATGTTTCACAAAACTGAAATAAATCAAGGTGCGATAGACATATCTTAGCAAATTTCTGCAGTGACTTTATAACAATTGAATAACATCAGAACTTACTGGAATTGTGCACATTAATGGGTAATGCAGACACAAGAATTTGTAATGTTTGCCCCAATCATGTTCTAGATAGATAGTTCCCTAATATCGTTCAAAATCCAGTATAGAGGGGGACAACTTTAGCAAACAGGTAGTTTAACTTTTCATGCTGGTTTTCTTTGAAGGCTCAGTAGTACTGATAACTTCCAAAAGCCTTCTGGAATTTGCTTTTAGCTAGGGCTGGTACCCTGACTTTACATGGCAGGATTAACTGAGGACACTTACAAGAGCTGGAAAAGGTTTTCTTTAGCTGTTGTTTAGGTTTTTTTCCCCTCTTGATTTAGTTTTAATCTAATCTCTCTGGACACCAAGCAGAGCTGAAAAGTGAGTGACTTTTTATCTAAATTGCAGTGATAGCAATTGATCAGGTTTTCATCATCTGTCTGTGCTGTCATTGGAGCTACCTCTGTGATCTGCAGTTGACTAAGAGGAATGAAAACTTAATTGAATTCTTTAGCTCACTAGATGTCTATTTATAGATAGGTATGTTGAAGCATGGTGATGTAGGGCAGAGTTCTGTTTCTTGCCATGAATATAAAAGCTTTATTGATTTCATTGGGAGCAGGAACATATTTGACTTCTGTGAAAAAGCAGGATGTAGCTTTGTATCATGACTTGGGAGTTGGTCATGGTGACTGACAATAGAATAGAAAACTGGGTCAATCCTGGTAAGGTTTCAGGTAATGCTTATCTCCCACCTTTTCATTTTGTTACTGAGTCAAGGACTGAGAAGGTTTTTAAAGAATGCATTTTCCAAAAATATGCTGGTCCCACTACCTCTGTGGAATTTGATAAATACCTTGTAGACTCTTCAAAAAGTGTTCCAACATTTTGTTTTTACTTCTGCTTCAGTTTCCCTCACATATAATTGACACTGATGTGGACATCTTATTATACAGGGTTTGCAAAATTAGAACAACAGCATCACTGTGCATTAAGTAGACAAGCGGCAGAGAGAAATTCAGCCTTGTCAAATGAAAATTAACTTCTTAAATGTTTGTGACTAATAAAAAGCATGTAAAAAGCATTTACCAGGAATGCTTATTTTTTGTCAGCTGCCAGAAGTATTAGCTTACACTGGAAAAGCAGAGATTTTAACTGCGATATGCTGCCTGGTCACTACAACAAAATTTTCTGAGGTCTTATGCCAGGTAGATATATTGTCAGTACCAACTCTTCTAGTCACTGTGCATTGATTCCACCAACACACAGGGAATTCTTCTAGTCCAAGTTAAATATTAACATTGTTCTGTGCTTGCAAGCTCTGTGCTGCTTTTTAACTTAGAAAGTAAGCTCCTTGACCAAGGATTTGATCAAATGAGGGAGGAAAAAACCCAAATCACCAAAATAATACCTTAAACTTTGTTTGATTTTCTTTACAATGGAGCAGGGCATAATTTCAACATTTTTTTCATTGAATCCTTTTAATGATGCTCACTGAAGTTCACCAACAAAACACTTTGAAACTTCTATTCACTCACAATCTACAAATTACAAATAGCAGCTGAGCCTTCATTGGACATTTTTAATATTCCAGAGGGGTAAAAATAGTTTCTATGAGTGTTGGAATTTAAACATTCCTAACACTAATCAAATGTTTCCAGCAGTCAAGTAAACAACTCTTATTAAAGTTATGGGTAGAACTGGAATATATTTCATAGTAGGAAGACAGGTACTAGATGTTCAAGGGGGCATTAGCTTCTTCTGCTCCCTGAGAGTGTTATTAATTCAAATCACTCATGAGTTGTATCCTGTCATTTAATCTGAATGAGTGCCTGTAGTATGAAAGTTGCCATGGATGGCACCGTCCCTTTCTAGTCTGAGGAGTGTTTATTGCTTTGATAGTAGAAAATGAAATCATATGCACTGAGCTAATAAAATGTTATAGATGCTGTCACCACATGCTGAAATCTAAAGATACGTAATAAAATAGACCTGATTATGTCTGTGAGCATTCAAAGGGATATCTGTGGATTACTGTCATCAATTATTCCTACTGCTTAATAAGAAAACAACAATAGTGAGTAGCCTTAAACTTCAGCAGGAGGGAGAAACCCCTTATTTTAAAAATAATCAAAAAGCTTTGCACTGTGGTGGTGAGAAATATGGATAGACAAATGTGTCCCTTCTAATTTTGAATTCATTGTCGGGTTGAGGGTTCAACCATGAGCCTGCTTTTTGTATGGAGGAGCTATGAAGGGAGGACTGGAGTAGAAAAGAGCAAAGAATGGCCTGCTTTCAGAAATAAAGGTATAGTGGAAGAACAGAGCAACTTCACAGCAAAAATCTTCCATGTGTTCAAAATATTAAGTACCAACCTAAAGTAGCCTAACTTTTTAATGGCTGCTAAGAATCAGTTTCGGTTATAAGAAAAATGGATCCCAAATTTAGATTTTATTTTTGTGACTCCTCAAAAAAAGAGGATGAGATATTTGCCAAGTTTCAGAATCTACAAAGTCAACTCAGCCCTTGTAGGAGCAATTATGCAGTAGCAAAGGCTGCCAAGGGCTGTTTTGTAACCAGTATCACTGGAATATGCAAGACTCAACAAGATGCTTATCTGTCAGGGGTGGTGTAGGATTAGTGAAATTATGCTGCAGGAAGCTTGGATTTAGATGACTTTTGAAATCCTGCAGAGTGAAATTTTTCCTAACCCAGATGATTCTAGGAACACGTTGTAAGAGCTGTAACATAATGGAATCAGCATTAAAAAGAAAATGTATATATATTTCAAAATATTTTTAATATTTTTGTTAATATTTTATTCTTCCTTGCAAAAGAGGTTAATTTTTGTCTGCATGCGTACCTTTTACATAAAGTGTCTGATATTAAAAGTGAAAAGAGCAAAGAAATGACACATGTGCAGGGTTTAAGTATGATTAATCTTTAATAATGATCATTGGCTGTTTTCAGGTAACAGCAACTCCTCATAACCATTTCTCCATGAGAAGAATAGATGATCTGGAATTGATTACTTGAGGCCTTTTTACACCAAAACAGAATAATGCAGTATCATATAAGGGGTTATCTGGCATTTACTGAGAAACAAAGTGTTTACAAAAACTTCTGTCCCTGAAACAGAACGGTGCGGTTGGAAGTTTCATCCTGCATACAACTCCATGTGTACCAAGGGCTTTTTCTTTTCACAGCTATGGTTAGCATTCTTACAGGTCTGGTTGTAGCTCCTGTGCAATGGATGTATGAGGGCCATTGTACTTTATTGAAAACATTGGCTTGAGTGGAGCAGTGCATTATATTAACCCAATATAGAATGTGGTCCAGGGAGCTTTTAATTTCTGGGAAGGTAAGATAAACTTCCCAACTTGATCGATTTGTGGAATTGTGAGCCTTAAAAACATTCTAGAATCATACAGTAGTTTACGTTAGAAGGGACCTTTGGCATTCATCTAGTCCAAACCCCTGATCAAAGAAGGTGAACGTCACAGTTAGACCTTGTGTGAAGAATGAGAGAACACCAGAGCAGTTCATAGCCAGTATTGCAAAGGAAATATATGACCAATCCAGTGAGTCCCAGAAAGGTGAAATGGCTTTTGAGGATGCTGAATTTATGGATACTCCTCAATGGACTGAACATCACTCATGTTATCCACTTTTGTGCTTACCTACACTAGTATCACTTAATTTTGCCACTTCTTCCTTGAAATTCATTATTCCTCTGTTCACAATGTTATCCTTACTCTTCCAATTTATTGCAATCAATTTTTGTATGATTTTCCTTGTTCATAATCAAAGAGTAGATCATCTGTAACAATACTTCCAGTTTTGGTTTTTTTTCAGAGGTTTGTGTCGATTTCGGAAGTGTCAAGGAATCTCCTCCCATGACCACACGTTCTTTCTCTTTGAACAAGCCAACTCAGTGGCCTGTCCTTACTAGTTTTCAGGTGGGCTGTCAAGCAGAGGTTGAATTATACGTGGAGCAACTGCTGTTTCTGTTGAAGCAAGAATATCCCATGAAGGATAAATTAACTTTGAGATTGTCTCAAATAATTAAAAATACTAGTACCTAAATTTTTCTCTTCCCAATTGCTCCAGACTCTTGTGAGACTGATAAGACTACAATTTATTTCATATAGCTTTTTATATTTTGCCAAGGCATACAAGATGAGAGTGAGGTAACTCCTAATGATAGATGAGCACCTCCAGAGGGCAAGTCAGCTGACCAAGGCTGATAGTCTGCAATACAGGATTCCTCTGTTAAGAACCATGTCCATCTTTATGTCCCCCTGACCTAGCAAACCATTTTGACTGAGGGCTTGACTATATATTGAGCTAGTCAAGAATAGCCACTCCAGAATTCTTTCTGAATAATTGTATGTGCCTATATATTTATTCCAACTACATCTCCCTACACTCTTGGTTATTTCTAGTTGTTCATAATAGCCACTTAAAAGTCATAAGATCTTTTAATCCCAGCTGAAGCATAAACAAACTCTAAGGGAGTCAATAATGTTAACATTAATGTTTTCCTGAAGTTACAACGCTTGCTAGTAGGTGTTTTAGGCAAAATGCTATAACCTGGGTTTATCCCAGCTAATTCTAGTACTAGACTGAGCTATCACTGTTAAGGATATTCTTTTTTGTCCTCTCTCTGCAATTAGATGCCTGTGGATCAGGATTACCCAGAAAGCCAGTCAGCATGTCTAATGTGTGTCTGTGTCTCTCTGTGATAGCAGAAGGCTCCTGAGACTAGAGGCTACTTATTTAAGCATCTCAGTTAAATGGTAATGTTCTGCGGGATGAATCAGGACCAGGATCACTAAGACCTCCATCTGCACAGAAGAAGGTGTTGAGACTTATGTTCTGACTGATATATTTATGTAGCCTCTAGGACACCATGAAATTTTTCAGGTCTCCTACTGTAATTTTATTTTCTACAGTTCTCTTCATAATTTTTAAGAAAAAAAATTGCTGTGTAGTTTGAGTATCACTGAAGCAGTGATCTGTGCCCTGCTTTCAATTTCATTGTAGTGTGGACTCCAAAATTCCATGATTTTTCAGTTCCAGTTAAACTTGTAGTTAGTATGTGTATCTCAAATGGGGCAAGTGAGTGTGTGTAAGGAGAATGAAGGTACATGTGAAAGAAAGTTCTTGTAGATAAAGAAATGCTAAGGAAAGAACGTAAGACACAGGCAGGCAAGAGGAAACCCAAAGAGTTGATTCAGGAGAGTAAAGAAGCAAAAGACAAAGGCAGTGCCCTGAAGTTGGTTGCAGTTTTACATAAACGTGCTGGACAGTGAGTTGTGGTGGCCGAGGGATTTAATGAAACTTCTGTTTCTACTGTAGGTGGGATGGAAGTTGAGACAGCAATTTCTTTTGATTCCATACCTAAATCTGACAGAATTTGCAAGCTGGAAACCTAATGCAAACAAAATGCTCTAACTTGGCATGAAGAATGCGTGATAGTCATCTGGGGACTGCAGTTCCTATGCTAGCTCTGGAACACTATACTGTAAAGTAACAGTGAACTGAATTGTCTGAGGAAATCTGTTGTCTTTTTGTGTGAAATCCTTTTTCTGTCTGTGAGGATATACCTCAAGGTGATATCCTTCAAAGATAACCCTCCCTCCCTCTCCAAGCTCCCCGCCTCCCCGAAAAATAGGGATATGGCTTTCATCACCAGCTCCAGTGCAATTAAAAAACCCAGTCATACTTATAATTCAATAACCTTCTGTGTATTTTTATCTTTGAGGCTCAAGGAGAGAGCATCTTCATTACAAAAACTGCAAGACTTACCTAAATTATCTATTGACATTCTGGAAACAATCCAGAAGGTGATAGCCATTCATTTCTACACACAAAAGGAAGAGGCAGGCGTGAGTCAGAAGCATGTTAGGAAGATGAACTTTCCTAGAGTGTACTGTATGTTTACAGGAACCATTTGTTAAGTAATTGCAGACAGGCCCATTTGCATCTGATGCGTCTGGCTGTACTTAATTTACAGAAAGTGAGTCCTTAAGTTAGTCAAGTAAATTCATCAAGGTAAATTTACTTACCCCATCTGCACTTGTTCCATTTTGCTCTCATGTGGAAAAGTTTTCGTGTTGCATTTAACCCCACTACTTACCCATGTGACATTTTCCTTCTTTATTTAGATAGACCCAACAACGTAGACACTTCTGGTGAAACCTTGACCCATTGAAACTAGTGAGGAAACTCCTGTGGCTTTCCATGAGGATTTCTCTCTTTCAGAAGAACCTTCTGAGGAAAGCAAAATACATTTAAACTTCTGCTTTTTGTTAGATAGTGAATGTAAAAACTGTGACCATACCTAATTAGATCACATTCTCCATTACACTGTTTTCCTGTTATTTGACCTGTACTTAATTAAGGAATTACCAGTTCTGGGTGCATCGTTCTACATGTGGAAATTGAAATTCACATATCACCTTGAGCTTATATTTTAATCAAAATGTAAATATTTCTTCACATTTTAACCAGTTCCTAACCTCTGATGCTGGTGTCAATAGACAGATTTCATCTTTTAATTCTTTTCTGTAAATTGTTAATCAAAATATTAAAAATAGCTATCTGATATAAATCCCATGCAAAACAATTCTTACCATGTTATGGTGAATGGATACTTTAAATTCTGATCTTCTGCTTTCTGTCTATAAACCAATTATTTAGTCTTATAATTTTCCTTATCCAGTCTCAAAATTTTCCTTAGGGCAGCTTATATTTAATACTGTATGCACTAATCCATCAAGTGAAAAATTGTCAAAGGCTTTCTGAGAGTCTAGGTATCTGTTGCTGCTATAGTTCAGGTCAATGGCTATTTCCCCTAGAACCTTGAAGTTAATAAGATGTTTTGATGTAATTTGGTTCATAAATTCAATATGATCTGGTTTTATACATCTTTATGCAATTAATACATCTTTTATATCTTTAACACTTCTGCTACTGGCTTTTTTAGCCATTTCATGTTAAAGCTATTGGAATTGAAGAATTCATCTATTTGAATCTCAGTGAGTTCTGGAGAACACTATTTTTTCCACTATTTAGTTTTAGAGCACAGGTATATAACAGATTCTGTGAAGCAGTAGGCTTGGTAACATGTTAGCTTAGACCAAAGTTAAATTGAACACAATTTATTTTTGTTTAGTTTTGTTTTGTTTGTTTTTTGTTTTTTGTTTTTTTTACCTATATGAATTTTTCATTCTTAGCCTGATACGTTCTTGCAGAGTCTATTAATGAACATTTTAACATATATAAAAATCGGTATGACCTACACAAAGACATATGATGGAGCCAGACTCTTTTCAGTGGTTCCCAGTGACAGGACAAGGGGCAACAGGCACAAGTTGGAACATAGGAAGTTCCATTCAAACGTAAGGAAAAACTTCTTTACGGTGAGGGTGACAGAGCACTGGAACGGGCTGCCCAGGGAGGCTGTGGAGTCTCCTTCTCTGGAGATTTTCAAGACCCGCCTGGATGCAGTCCTGAGTAATGTGCTCTAGGCATTCCTGTGTCAGCAGGGGAGTTGGACTAGATGATCTCTAGAGGTCCCTTCCAACTCTAAAAAATTCCATGATTCCGTGATATGAGGAAAAATGTCACTAAAAAGCTGTAACAATTGCTTAGGGCTGGAAAGCAAGTGGAATCAGAACCAAGAGAGTATACCAAGGCACTTCAAAAGGGCCTTAGCAGCTGAGAAAAGGAGTGCTAGATAGTAGATGCAGATGACAAAGTAGAAAGGTAGCCAAAAATAAGGGTAACTGTTGTTGTGTTTGTATGGATGTTTTTTTTTCTTACAAATTTTAGTTGCATGGGTGGGTGCTTTTTTTTTTTTTTTTTTT
>VYXH01002720.1:13537-84217 GCA_013397275.1 Burhinus bistriatus
TTTTTTTTTGGTAACTTTTCTATAATCCAGCCATTCAACAGCCTCAAGAGTCAAGACATCTGCCTTGGAGATGCACTTATGTTTTGACGAGCCTTAAAGCATCGTGATTTCTGACATAATGTTGAAATAAAATCTTTGATGCTTGACAGCTGCTGCCTGCATGCCATGCTCTTTTTTTTTCTTTTTTCCCCCTTTTCAGTGTGATGTTTACTACACATAATAGGAATGTGCGTCATTTTAAAGAACGGTTTTAATTCCCTTTATCCAAAAAGCTTTCTGCAAAAGTGATCAATTCATAGGAGTTAACATCCTTTTGGTGAAGAATGCTGGCAATTTTAACAGCTGTATATGTATATATGTAAAAGTGCAGACTCGGGATAAAAGGCTGTGTGAAGTTTTGCACATGGTAGCAGAAAGATGCCATCATATATAATGCTGGAACTGACATTATCGTCTTGGCATCCCTGACCAGTGCTCACTGTGCGTTAGAGGGGAGCTGCAGTTGAGAGGCTGTCAGGCTTCATAGAAGCAAAAGCAAATGTCCCACAGAAGCAGTTGCAAATGCTGTTCCAGTGCTACTAATGTAAGCTGTAAAGCCAGATGGTATGGCTCATATGGCTTGCGTATGGGTGAGCAACGCAGGAGTAGTCCCATCGTTGCGGAATTACTGTGGCCATGGAGGCTTGAGGGAAGAAGTATGATCGTGTAGCACAGGAATGGACAACTCACGTTGGCAGTAATGGCTGCCATCTCTAATCTGTAGGGTGATCACAGATCCAGTTATGACTGATAGTTTACGCTGATGCTATGACAGCCCTTAGGGCAATTTCTGTGCAGCATTTTATTTTGTGTGTATTAAAGGCGGCATCTGCCCAGCTGCTCTTTGCCAGCGATAATCACTTTTCACTCGAGCTAAAGGCAAAGAACAGTGACCTGTGCCTTTATGTGGTGATGGCAGAAACAACAAGAAGCCAATGTCCAAGAGACTGAAAAAGCCAAACATGAGCTAAAAGCAATGGGATAAGAAATTTCAGAGGGAATGCTTGCCAGTTCAGCTGATTTGCAGGTGTCCGTGGATAAGGAACATCAGTGAACAGAAAGTGAATAAAGAGAAGCAGAGATGGCAACAGGAAGCGTGGAGCTGTTTGCAGATCTTAGATGCACGGTACTTAATGGAAGGGCAAACTTAGATTTCGGAATAATTATAGTCACCTTTAGTATTGTTTTTTTTTCTTTTTGTTCAATAAAACAGGACTTTGTATGCATTCTGTTCTCCTCCAAACAGAAGCAAGTGAGCAAGGCCCCAACTACCCGCAAAGTCTCAGACAAATAGGAAACAAACTTTCCTTTAACCAAGCCTCGGTACTTCTGGCAGATTTTTGAATGCGCCCAGGCCTCATCACTACTTTTGGGGTCACTCCTGTGAGGTGCTGAAAACTCTGGCCCTGAATCAGCAGCATGATAGATTGTGTGAGGGCTTTTAAGTGTGCAAATAGCCCCACGACTTCAGTGGGACCATTTACATACTTAGACATGTGCCGAATTGCTTCACTGCTGCAGAGCCAGAATGCCTGATGCCCTGTAGGACCGAATCCTTGGAAATCTAATTAAGACATCTCAGTGCCAAAATGGGGACAAAGTTCTTTTGAAACTCTGTCCACTGAGTTAGGTGTCTAAATGTTGAATGCTGAGTTTTCCTGAAAATCCAGCCTTTAAATATCAACCCTGGTAGTTTTTACTGATAACCAGTTTAGCAGAAACATGCAGCTAGTATTTTTATTCCAATCCTACATGTCATTTACACATCCTAAGGTGGGGGATTTAATATGAACTAAATAACACATGACCTACTGTAGTTGTTTATTTCTTTTGTTGCTTTAGACACACAAATGTGGGTCTGTTCAAAACAATGTAAGATCTAACGTTTAATTAAATTAGAACACCGCACATTTCTGAAAATGAAGTTGCCTTTGATTTTTAAAATTAGACTTCCCAGAATGTCTCAAAATCAATTTGCAGTAGTAGTGATTGCAATACAGATCACATTACGCTTGTTTTCATGCACACAGGGCCTCGGATCTGGTGCTAAACCAGTATTAGCCTTTGCTGTACTTGCATTTAGGAAACACTATACTGCTAACTGCTGTTTTATGGATGTGGCTAAAGCTGTATTTATCTGTGAGAGGTTTACTGGTTGTGTTACGCTTACAAGTTTCCATAATTAAGACTGCAAATTCCATAATTACAGCTGCAAATGACAACCATTTTGCCAGAGCTTATTTTGACTGTTCAATTCATGAAAATGGGATTTTTTTGGGGGGTGATACCACTTCAGTTATGCCAGGATTTTTATTGGTCTACCATAATTCTTTCTTACATTTAACAAAGCTATGGAAGTGAAAGTTTCAGTTGTAGGCAAGTCTTCTGTTTTGTTTAGTTTTCTTGAGATTCTAGTTGCTACCGTGTAAAACAACCAACCATTGAGGACTTTCTTGGAAGTTGAATATGAAGCTGCATTTGACTTGACTATCATTACATATGTACTCAAAATATAAGTATGATGGAATAACTTAATGGCTGCTTTGTATAAAAAATGGAGAAATCTAAGTATTATGCAGCAAAATCACGATTACAAGCAAGCAGTTTAAACAATTCTTGTTTTCTCTACATAAAAAAAATTGCCCCATAGTATGAAAGAAGTTTATGAATTTTATTCATCAGCAATATATGGTTCATGGTTTGTGACAATCTTATACTCACAGAGGTTGACTCAGTGGCATAGGAATTTCTCTAATGCATCAGGAGCAGTTCAGGCTTGCAATTTTGCCACTAAGAAGTATTGTCTTTGGTATTTTCTATAAAGTTTTCCTCTACTAGTGATGAGTCAAGAATCAAAAAAAGGAGAAGTGATATCTGAATAAATCATGGCACACAGTGTAGTTCAAGATGTTACTACTTGTCAGGCTGAACTGATCAGGGCAAATTCAAAGTTTGTGTCCCATGGAAGGAAAAAAACCCCAGTGTAGTAATATTTAACTTCAAAAAGGGAAAACACATAAAAATGAGAAAGCTTCTTGAAAAGAAATTTAAAAGAGCAGCCAACAGGGTAAAATGATTAAAGACCCTACATTAGAGGCTCAGAGTAAAAGTGTACCACCTATCAAAGAAAAAATGTAAAAAAAAACCTTTTTCTAAAACCAGCTTGGCCAGCAGTACAGCAACAAGATACTACTCAGAAGTGCAAATGACAGATCAGCAGGACAAGATGAATTGTGTCCCAGGATTCACAGTGCCATTGCAGGAGTTCTAGAAGAACTCAAATATGGAATTGATAAATTATTAGCTACAGTGTGGAATTTATGGTCTAATCAGCCTCATTATAAAAGGAATGAATAGTGTTAAAATGTGTTGCCTTCTTATAGAGCAATAGCTGGTTAAAGATTAAAAACAGTGGGTAGAAAAAATTACGGGCTTTCATAAAGGGCTTGTCAGTGTGTTCTCCCACAGAGTTTACAGTACAACCTGAACTACTCAACATATTTATAAATAATTTAATAAAAGTTTATGATGAGCTGCTAAACATAAAGGAGTGCATGGATACAGCTTTTGCGTCAGGCTATCCCTAAACTGCAAGTTGCCAAAAGTGGAAGGGTACCACAGAAGAAATTCTTGGTTGGTTTCTACAGTCTTCCCTTAAGTATCCTGTGCTGTCCACCTTCTGGTACGGGGTAGACTTTCAGTTTGACCTGGTTTTGCCAATTTTATATTCTTATGAGTCAAGTGTGTTCCTGTCTATTTTCTTCATTTGTAAGACTACTGAAATGGGAGAAAAAGTCTGGTAGTTGCAGTGATTGTTTCAGTCTGGAGTCTGTGGCGACTGCGTAGAAGGTTTCTTACTTTTACTAATTAATATAAAGAACTTTTTGTCTGGCAGTGGTTGCTGTACCCTGTCAAGTCACTGTCCCACTCTTTGTCACTCAGAGCTCACCAACTGTGCTGTATTTCCGGTTGATATCTGTAAAATACACTTCTTAGGAAGTTCTTTTCAGAGATGAGTTTAGGCCTGAAACAACTAGATGGTGTTTTTCACACATCTAGTATTTCCAAGAATTCATCCTGATTTCTTCCTGAGTGACAGAGACAAATGGACCTGGTATCTTTAAACATTTCCTATATATATATTTTCTTACATTTTTTCCCCCGAAAATCATGATAATAATGGCAATTAAAAGCTTGCCTGATGATTCAGTCCAACAAAGCACACGTGTCTCAAACACTACAGACATATTCAGTATTGATGCTCTATTTAAAAACTGGCCATGTAAATTTAATTTAAAGGCTCTGAGGCCTTGCAGTGTTGCTGAATCTAATAGTAATAATAGGTTTGATACATGAGTGCTAGTGCTAACTTAATTCCACTTCAGGATATCAAGAATCACAGACACTTTCTTCCCAGTTAATTGCTGTGTTTAATTTATTTGCTCAAGTAACACAATACTTTGGATTATAATAGAGACCAAAAGGTCTCAAACTGTTCGTTGCACAGAGCAGGCCAAGAAATGCAGAAGAGGCCCAAACATGTTGAATATCCATCATGAAGAGCAGCTAGTTTTTTGCTATTTTCTGATAGCAATTTGCTGACATGAAAATTGACCATTATGTAGTGCTTTTGAAATCCTCCTGTACTGTGAATTCTTTAGTTTGCATGAGGGAAATATCTAATAGTAGCAGACTGCTTATTTTGGAGAACGTAAAATGAACTCCTGTAAGCATCTTAAATGAAATACTGGCTGAATAATCATGAGATTAATTACAATTCTGAATAATTTTCTACTGTGCCTGGCACTTGGTAGCTAGCAGCCAGAGCAGACATGCTGTTCACTGGTGACTGGTTTTGTGGTGCATGCATGTGCATCCTCTGAATATTAGCAAAGTAAATGTTCAAGGCAGGAACTCATCATCCTCTGGCAGTAATTTTAGCGGGTAAACTCGGATAAGCCCATCTCCTCTGAACAGTATTGCAAAATCTCAGGATACTGGAACTGTTGAAATTGAACCTGTCTAATAAAAAAGACCTCTATTTAACCTAAAGTCAACATGTGCTAGGCTTTCGCCTTTCTGCTTCCATCTGACCAGGTCAAAACTTTCCATATATATGAGCTGTCTGATTTTTTTCCTCCTAAAGAAAAAGCTATAACTTAAAAAAACAACTTAACAAAGTTTCATTGTTTCTAAGGTATCCTTCAGTATCAGTTATCTAATCCTTAGTTGGGAGATTCTTCATAAAGGAAACTTTAAATTAAGCAAAACATAGTTGCCCCAGATTACCAGAATCTTGGGAAGATGCATCATGAAACTACAAGTTCTGCAACTTATTTTTCCTTGCTGACTGTATTTCTTTGCTATTCTTTGATATTTACTTTCAAGATTTCTGCTGTAGCTGGAGTAAACAGTAGATATGATGTAAAAGATAACTGTCAGCTCCAGAGAGAAGCCGTAATGGCACAGATAATCCTCTCGGTAAGCAATGATTTCTTGAGATGATAATTTTCGTGAAGTTTGTGGGTGGTGTTGGTATTTAACCCACAGGACTGAGCATTTATAGCTTAACGAGGGTATATATGCATTTGGCTTAGAGGTGCTGATTGTTTTTCCTTTCTGTTCTTTTGGAAGAATGCACTAAAATCTCCCTTTTTCCCAAGTCTGATACACCGAATGTATTCAGACCTAATTTCTGTCAATATGAATGCCTAAAGAATTCTTTGAAAATGTCTCATTCACTTTGGCCCTGAAGGTTTCTCTGGAATTCATCAAGTGCATTGACTATCTGCATTGCCCAGTCGCTTGTAAAAATTTAGCTCGCTGTCATCTTTTCAATTCAGCAACCTAGAATGATGCAGCATAACTTTGGGAAAACAGCAGCATTACATTAGAGATGCAAGCTGCAGACTGTAATATTAAAAATGTGTTCTCCTACTGTGGCCTAATTTGCCTTTTTCTTTTTATGCTGATAATGTATCTGAACCCACACTGTGAGCAGTGTGTAATAAGTTTCTAGGCTTTTGGCATCTGTTATGGACAAACTGTGGATTCTTTGCAGCTTCAAACAGCAAATGAAATGAGAAGATCGATGGAATTCGTGTCTAGATGTGTGACATGGAAATGTGCCTAAACAAATGTAATTTTGCAGCAGGAGCACTTAAATTGAGTTGAGGCTAAAAAACCAGATCTTGCTTATCACATGAATTAATTAACTGAAAAACAGTTCTTTCTCCCGTTGTTACACGACGTTAAGGGCTGGGGATTTGAATCCTGTAATTCAGCATATAAAACTGCTGTCAGAACCTCTGGCTCAGGAAGTCCTAAAACCGCAGGATGCTGGAAGGGTAACCAGGGGAAGGATCACTGTGTGCTTGCCCTGCTCTCAGACTTTTCCTTAGGCATCTGCTACTGGCTGCTCTCAGAGCCAGGATATCGAACTAGATAGACCTTTGGTCTGACCCGGCATGGCCACTTTTATGTAACAGTACATGTGGTCATGGGTGGTTTTGATCTCCAGCCCCTTCCAGGGCTAAATCATGACTGAGGATGAATGAAGCTGTGACTGGAGTTAATTTTAAAACACTGTTATTCAGGTTTGGAGTCATTTCAAGGAATGTTGTGCTGTCCAAAAATATGAAAATCCACTGGATATACAGTCCCACTCAGAAGAAGTAAATTATATATGTTCACATATTCCTAAAGGATTTGGAGGAACAAAGAAATTGTTACCTTGTGATTCAGCAACATGAGATACCTTGATGGGCGTTATACTTAACTCTCTGTACCCTTCCAGCATAGCCTGATATGCGTGTGCCTTAGTTTTACAGTAATAATCTGGAAATAAACTTATTTTCTCATTCTCCTTCTCTGTTTTTTTTTGTTTGTTTGTTTGGTTGGTTTTGTTTTGTTTTTGTTTTTGTTTTTGTTTTTTTTCTTAAATAGTACATGCTTTGTAGCAATATGCCCTAGCATTTATGGTTGAAGCACCTAACACAAGGAGTCCCAAGTTTATTTGGGGTCTTTAAATGTTGCTGCATCGCACACATGAGCAGTATTTTAAGCTGAGGTGGTAGGAGCCATTTTTTCTGAGAGGTCATGCAGTCTGCTTGGGATGCACCTTCTCTTTCCAGATCATAGATGTTTATGTAAGGCTGTAAAAGTGTAGGTTGGAGTTTTGCTAGCAATGGAATAAATAATTCATTCCTTTGTTCAAATAACACACCCTCTTTCCTGAATCTCTGCTGTCAGGAAAGTAGGCTTGGCGCTGGATTATTGTCTCTTGGGGAGTATACAAGAAAATTGGCCTGAATTTGACACTGTCTGTCAAGGTGCCTTCCTCAAGCCCACGGTCAGGGAAAACTGCCATGGAAGGGAGCAAGTGAGTTCAGATTTGACTCCAAGAGAGCATGGTCAAGTGCTGCTTTAACCATGGCTATTCACATTACAGTGAGCAAAAAGTGAAAAAACGGGGTGAGTACCATTGTACTTGTCGAGCCAGTAGCTAAGCTGTTTCCAGTCTCTGGTTTTAGACTGGATAGTGTTTGGACAGAAGCAAGATGTGTTGGGCAGCTGATGTCAAATAAGGGAACTTTTCACTATGAGCACATATTTTTATTGATATTGACCTTTCAGATGTTTAAAGCAATGTTACAACAGTGTAACTTCTCATGCAGATGACCGAGCCATCCTTCGTTTAGTGCCTGAGAAATACCAGCTATAATTAAAAATATAAAGAATAGTATGGCATGGTTTATTTGCTGTGGGAAGAGCTTCTTATCCCATGCAGTTTTGTGCTGCTGGGCTGACTGAATTAGGTGCAGTTCTCCTTCAAATGCCCTTTGGATAGCACGATCTAAAGGTGGCAAGTGAAGAGGGAGCTAAATCTATTCTGCAGTATGTAGACCAAAAAAGGAGAGAATGTTGCAAAGGAAGCAGGAAGTCTGAGAAAGTCTTGATTTAATTTCCATAAATGTTTGTTCTAAAGATACAGCAAGTACCAATATGAAAAAGCTATTAAAATAATCCCATTTCCCTCCTTTTTCTGGAATTTTGCTGATTACAACTCCTTCTATAACAGTTTGGGGTTTTTTTTCCCCTTTGAGTGCTATTATTCTGTGCAGTTGTATGAGCCTGTATTTAAAACTAATGCAAAGGGGAAAAGAAAATCCTGCAGTCTCAGGAGCACGTATCTGGAGGGCCACAGTTTCTGTTGAAATGAAGTTGTTAATGGAATTAGAATCACAGTGACATACTGTGAAAGGCTTCTCTTTATTACACCCCTAAGATTTATGAAGGAAATGGTCCAGACTCCTACAAATTCTTGTGAATAGTGAGGAATATATACATTAGTGTGCCAGATGACATATAGATGTTATATATGCCAGATTAAGGCAAATGAAGTTTTAGTGTAGATTTCAGCTGAGATAGCCTTCTAGAGAAGGTCACTGTCTTTCTGATATTTTTAAAACCCTATTTTATTGATCAGATGCTTGAGAGCAAGAGATTGAACTAGTTCAGTCTGAATTAGTTTTATCTGAATCTTCAACAGAATTTAAGAGAGTAATCTTTGTCTACACCAAACAAGGGACATGAATTTACTCAATTGTCTCAACTTCTCCCTTCTGTTGTTCATTTCAGATGTTTGTACTTTAAGCCAATATGATTTAGAAAAGTTATGCAATGTGATAAATATTTATCTTTTCTTTTTTGTTAAGTGAATTTAGACTTTGGGCAAAATATGAGGGTAAAAACTGAGTCAGGTACTACTGTTAATGGCCATGCAGGTGTTGGTGTGGTAACGATTTGCCTGCACACCACTTAAAAGCCACCTTCTGTATGGAATTTGGGTAAACTGACTGACCAATGTATAGGAAAATACGCTATTTTATTGCAGTTATTCCAGCATAGCTTCCTATGTAGGGATTCTGTTACAGAAAAAAATTTGTTAGTTTATAAACAAAGTTGTTATTTTACAATGCAGTCTTCTTGTGTTCTTCGGGGATATTGTGTCTGCACAGGAAGGTATTCTAGAACAGGGATGACAAAATATGTTGGTCTGAATCTTCATGTGGTCAGGATGGTAAGATTAAAGCGATCAGTTCATCCCCGTTTTGCCTTTATACTGAGATTTCCTGTATTAGTGCCAAGATTGATAGAGCGTCAGTGACAGAGCCAAATGTCCATTAGGATGCGGAAGAGAATGATTCCTCACTGCCTGTAGCTGGGACTGTACTGTTGGGAAAGGTTTTTGTTTCTTTATTTCTTTTTTATAAAAAAGAGAGAAGAAAACTAAGGAATCCAAGTGTTTAAAAATTCAGTCATGAGCATTGATCATTATTTTGTGTTTCTGAGTTTTTCTGAAAATGAAGCCAATATCTATCTTAAGCACTTTCATTTTCATATAAGGCCATTAAAATTAGATTCCTAAATTAGGTATTGTATTGCTGGTTGAAAATGACATTTTTTTGTTCAGGATAAAATGTGTCTCTTTTTGTTGTAACGTGGAGCAAAACTTGAAGTTTTCCATGGGATGGGAATTCTGAGAAATTTCATTTTTAAAATGTTGAATCGTTGTAACCTGATACTTAGTGATTTTATTTGTTAATATTGAAGCATGCTACATACCAGTATTTTAAGGCAAAGGTGTAAAATAAATGAAGTGATGAAGTAGAAATAAAATGAAAATTCAAAAAAACCAACAGAAATTGTTCATTAGAAAGTATCATATCTAAGAGTTCCTCAAAATTGATGAAAACTTTGGGTTTTGTTAAAATTGCTTTTTCCAGAGAAAAGTACCTGATGGATTTTTCTTTGATCTAAAATGTTCTTAGATCAGTATGGTAGATATTTCAAACATGAAGCGGACAGGTTGTTGCCTGCTATGAGGTGCCTCATTTTGAAATCGGGACCGCCATTAATATCAATGAGGATTAAAGGTGAAACAATACATAGCCATCATTAGTCATCATTATCTGATGATCTATCTAGCCTGAAGATCAAGCATTTGCTTTAAAAAGAAGTCACTTTGTCACATTAAGGGACATCAACAGCAAACTGTATCAATTCCAGGTGTAATGGGTTTGAAGAAAAAATTTAAAGTCCAAATTGCCTATACAGTTGCGCCAATACATAGGTGAATTTTTATATAGAGTATATACAATAGATCTCTAGGGCGTATCTTTGCAGCGGGGTTGTGGGATGGAGGTGATGAGTTCTGGTTCATTCAGTCCTGAGGAAATGTCTGTGGATATGAAAGAGGAACTCAGTCCACCAGGTAAGGGATTTGAATCTTGTGGTTGCAATGCATTAGCACTTCTCTTTTCCTGAGATCTGGTATCTGAAACAGCCATCAGACTGATATTTACAGTCAGAAGCAGAAAAAAAAGGCTTTGGTGGGATTTATACATGATATTTTAAAAACAGTGAGAAGGATTGGTATGAGTAGTAGTAAATTGTGATGAGGCTGTGGAGGGAGAGATCGAGACTGTGGAGGGAGAGATCGAGACTGTGGAGGGAAAGGGAAGAAAGGAAGCTTCAGAGATTAGATAAGCAGCCATAATACTTGATCCAAACCTCAGAAGACATGGTTCATATATCATTGGATTCTGACCTATGCTGGAAATTCTTTTTAGCAGAAATACTGTACTGAATTGGCAAAAACTATGTAAGTTTTCTTTGAAACCTTTTGTCTTTATGCCAATGTAAGCAAGAGAAATGCTTTTACCATAAGCCTTTAGCTTTCCTCTAACCCATGATCTTCGTTTCACTCTTAACACACTTAAGCAGTGGGTTAAGGTTTTTCTCTTGCCCCCCCCCCCCTTTTTTTTTAATTTTTTTTACACAGTTGTAGGGGTTTTCTTGTAACATAGGGTGGAATATCCCACTGGCCAATTACTTTCTGCACGTCTTTAGGTCTCTCACATTCAATAGTCACAGCATATCAATGGGCAGCATTGAACATTAAAATGCATGAAGTTGAATTAGACTCTTCAGCCCAGAAATGGCCCCATAGGCAGAAATCTCCCTGAAAGAACTGTCATTTAGAATGCAACCAGCAAATAATATGTATTTTAGGCTGAAAGCATAGAGGCTTTTAAAGTTTGAATCGTAATCATAAATGAATAAGTATCAAAAACAGTGGTGGAATGAAGCCAAGAATTTATCAGTTTTTCAAAACACCATTTACAAGAGGCATTTTTGATTTTTTTCTTGTTACATATCCCTAGATATTATGCAGGCTGCATACTGAATCATGACAGAAAGATCATTGGCGTATGAGGTGGTGGGTTTTGTTTCTTCAAGTTTTTCCTTTGCTGCTGTTTAATCTGGAATTGGTCCCTACTCCCATTCATTTTAATTGTCTGCTACGAATTTAGAGGTTTTATGTTGGTATACTTGGCATACTTCCATTTTATCCTTCCTTGCCATGCTGGAAATGGGCTGTGGATCAGACATTGCGAAGGACATGCATTTACAATCATTCTTTTGAAAACAGGCCTATCCCCAGAAGCACACATCTGCTTCTTGATGCTGCTTCACAACTCAGAGTGGTTGTCAGAGGTGCAGTCTTTCAGTGTCTAATAATAGTGGGTGAACTGATACAGCGAGAAACTCTCTAGCTTTGCTTTCATAGATGTTTTCAGGCTATTTTTGAAGGCCAAGAGATTGAAAACTATGATTCTGGAGCATGCACAATCTTTGCCTGATTGCCTCCATCCAACATCAGGAGCGTTTGGATATTGCAGAAGAAAGAGGGCTTTCTCTCTCCTTTTGTTTGAGACCTTTCTGGTCAATTGAAGTGTATGCCTTCTTTGTGTATTGACTAACATAATTTTTCTTCACAAATCAAATACAACATACCTGGAGATACCTCCTCCCAGCCATGCTGCCATGTGTGGTTCTTGCAGTGGATCAATGACGAGTTACTTCAGAAGACAATTCTTCGGTCACACTGTCTCAGTTTTGGTTGATCCCAGTAGCACAGTGGAATACTCTGCTTTGTGGCACAGGGCTGGTGTTTTCTGTAAAGGTTCTACAGATGTGTGGCTGTTTTAGCATGATATATTCCAGTCTGTGCATTTTGTTACTCTGGGGGAGTAGTGACATAGCTTGACCTTTTCCATTTTGTGTTTTTAACATCATGGCAGTAGTTATATTGTCTCTAATGGAAAGGGTCTTTCCAAATTTTTGTAGAGAAGACTGATCTTCAGACTCCATGTCATATGCTAGGAACAGAAAACACTATAACGGTGTGGAGGAGGATTCAGGTGTGAAAATGCATGCGATGTATCATATGCTATGTGCTAGTGTTTCATACTTATTTTAGTAAATAATCACTAAGTTTCAGAAATAAGTCAATAAACTATTTTTCTACCACTGTGGTATACCTCTTAAGCATGATCTGATTCTATTAATATACATCCTCCTGAATCACACTGCATTTTTCTGCCTGAAAAGTGGGCCTCAAAGAGGCAGGAAATATATCTGTAAAGTCTCTCAATTCCTGTCGTGTGACCACATGAAAGTGAAGCAGAATTTGGCTTGTCGTGAGAATTTTCCTAGTAACACTATAGAGCACATTTAAAGGAACCCAAAATTTTCTGCTTGAATAAATTTTGTTTTGCTGATGAAATCTGTGGTGCTTAAAGTGGAAACCCTCTTTGGTAACTGAACAAAGCTATCAGGTATGTTATCTGACTTGACAGTCTGGTGTTTGATTAATCAAACTGTTAATTTGATTTTAAATGACTGATGCTCTTTTAGTATGTCTGTCTTAAGTGCCTGTTTATAATTATGGTACTGAATCAAAGGCTCTTCCCAACCATTGTACAGATTAGTTTGGAAAGATGTGTTTTGATTTTAGTAGTCGTAAAAAAACTAGCATTGGTGTTTACTTTAAAGCAAAAATATGTTCAAAGAAACACATAGTTAAAGTGATAAAGCAGTGCCCTCACACTTTTTATCTGAAAAAGGAATGCAAGGGTGCAATTTTTAATAAGTTATATAAACAGCACACTTTATCTTCTAAAGAGATAACCAGTTTGGGGGCATTCATAACAGTTTGATTGGTGGGCACTTAGCTTTATGTAATGAACATATATCATGCAAAACTTTTATAAAACTGCTGGAGATCGGGGATTTAATCTTGTGTGCAGCTGTTTGTGTCTTGTAATTTGCTGGGAATTTGTAAATTCCCAGTGAACTTGGAAACTAAGTAATGGTATCCTGTAGCGTATAATAACTCTGTATGCTATGCCGTATTTTCAAGTGGATTGTAGTAAATGATGAGGTATTAGGATACCTGAATATTTGAATGTAAGTTAAGGCTAGGTCCTAATCCTATAAAGACAGCCAAGCACATGCTTCATTGAAGTTATCTGTGTAGTCCCATTTGGCCTGATAGCTATACAAACTCTTAAATGCAAATCAGATCTATCAGTTTCTGCAGGCTTCATGTATGATTTCAAGGTGTATATTTGTAACTGCAGGAGAGTGTCTACATTTGGAAAGAACCCCTCCAATTTCTGCAAAAACACTCTTTTGAGGTAGTTTACAGTATGGCTAATCACTAATGTGGTAAATTCAATGTCTAGCAAATGTACAAAATACTTTAAAAGTAACAGTCTTGGTATAGCAAAGAAAAAATGTCTGGAGGCATTATTTTTAAACTCTACATGTCTCAGATAATACGTTATCATCCCTAGTTTTCCTCATGAGCTGCTTGCGTATCTCAGGGGTATATATTGCAATACTGTAACTATATAGCAGATAATCCAATCCCTTAACAATGACATTATTTTTTCCAAGTGTGTTTTTGTGCATTGTAGTGAAGTGGGTATTTAAAAAAATATTCTAAATTTAAAAAAAGGTTTCCATGCCTCCTTTTTTGGTTTCCCAGCTATATACAATTTCAAGAGGCTTGATTTTCAGAGGAAAGATAGTCGTCACTTTCTGGAAATGAATCCCCACGAAGGCGATTCAGGCATTGTAACAGCCAAAATCATTAGTCATTCTTGAAAATCTTGGCTGAAGGACACTAGACAACACAATCTCTATTTCTGTAGGGTTTTCTGTTTTCTGTTTCTTTTTTCTCACATCATAATTTCATAAATTTTTCAGTCACTGCAGCCTTTCCAGAGTACACGAGCATGAATTTTGACTGTAAAACCAAGCTAAACCACCTTCTTGATTCTTCCCTCTAATTTTTCATATATCATATAGGGCAGTATGAATGGATGAGAAATCATTGTTTTTTCCTTAGCAAAGCATCTTTTTGGGGAAAAAATTAGTCTCTCAAGGAAAGGAGCATGGGGAAATATAGTTTTGTCTCTCCCCTTCCCCTATCCAAACCCTAGACAGCTGAATATTCTCATTTAGCATTCCTAAATGACCCTTACTTTGTTGGCATGTCACTAGCCTGGAATTTTTTTACCTGGTTTATTGAAAGAATACTGAACTTGGCTGAGTTCATGGAGTTTGAAATGGGGTTCTGCAAGCCTGTGTCCCTTGACTGTGGTAAAGTGTATCCTGAGAAGTTATAGAAATACACAGATCTGATAATTTTTTCTGTTTCATGGCTCTATGTTCTTCCTGTGTCAAATTCACAAGCAGATCACTTAAGGAGCAAAGTAGGTTTGTGAGAGCTGTGTATCCTGGCTGTCCTCAGAACTCCAGAGTGGTCCGAGGATGGGTCGTGGATGCAGAGAGTTACTTGGCTTTGTTTTACTTTTTTCATCTGTGTTCAAAAACACTGGAGGTTTGCAGTGGGGAGCCATGTCGTTGTTCATTTTATTCCACCTTAGGCTATTGAAGATCCTTCCTGGGGATTTCAATAGCTTAGATATGGGGTGAATTTGAAGTTCAAGAAAGCTAGCTAGAAGTGTCTACCAGGAACATTGAACGCAGTCTAAGGCAGTGGCAATGGTTATGGCTCTGTGAAGCCATGCCACCAGCGAGAGTGGTATTTTTCATGGGTTGCCAGAAGCCTGCAGGGCCAAGTGAAAGACAGGAGCATCTGTCCTATGTGTTTCTCGGGTTTGTGAGTAGAAATGTTTTTTGCGAATAAAGAGAAAAAAGGAAAACTCTTTTACTGAAAGAACCCTAGGGACTGGGGCCAGAATTAATTTCAACTAATTGTAATACCCAGCTGAGAATAGGAGCCCTGTTCTATAGCCTATGAGAAGAGGCAATTTTAGAGTAGCAACACTGAATTATCCTTTAAAGCTGTCTCTCAGCATTGACTTATATAGGCAACCTTTGTTGATGGGGCTCCTAATTAGGCACCCCAGAGAAATTCCTGCAGTTAGTGAGATGAATTTGGATCTCAGTGAAATAAAACTTCCTCAATTTTCTCTCCTGTACATAGGAAAAAATTATATAGAAGAACATAGGAGCATTTAAATTTAACAGAAAGGTGTATTTTTAATCTGGAGAGTTCATCACTAAAACTTAGTTTGATAAGCACCTTGCCTTGCTTGGCTAAGGAGATGAGTCAAAGCATAGCACTTTTTTTTTTCCAGCTAATTTTAATTTGTACCACCTTTATTACTTTTCAGCATACTTTTACAGTTCTGAAGTTAGAAATTTCCATTTATATATCATATTTGATGATGCTCTGCAGAAATACTGATTGATTTAGATGACTCGCTTAAGATGATATAGAAGTAATGGTACTGTTTACCTGCACTGGCAGCTGTAAAGTCCTCAAAAAAATAAGGAATATTTAATATGCAATAATAATGCATGTGAATAAACATTCTTTTATAACAAGAAAAGAATGGGCTCTTTTCAGCAGCCCAAAATTTGACATTAGGTTTTGGATATACTTCACTCACTCTCAATCTTCTTCTATATAAACTTAAAATTTAGGTTGCAAAAAGCTTAATTATACTTTTTTTTCTTTTAATTTGCGAGTTTTATATGGATCTCTTGATAGGCTTGCACAAGGGCAAGAACTAGATTTTTTTCTAATCAGATAAAATGCTGTAACGTGGCAGAAGAGTTCCGTATAGAGTATTTAATATTCTTAAAAAATGTAACTAGCATTCATTTAAAGAAGTCTGTGCAAGTTATCCAGATTAATTCTTGGAGCCTGGAATAGCCGTTTCCTTGCAGATAGTGCTGTACATGCTTTTCTCTAGCAGTGACCTCCCAAAGAAATTCCTTCACGAAGATGTTTCTGTGGGGAAAAGGAGGAATGTGAACTGGTATGTCCTGATAGGTTGCAGCTACTAATTTATTAACTGGATATCTAAAGCCTCTGTGCTAGCAGTTGCAGCTTCAGAGGAGCTTTGGCTTCAAGTGTAGTAATTGTGAACCATGGCAGGAAAACTGAAAGCGAAGGGAACTGGAGTTTATACTTAACAAAAAATCTTGCTGCAAACCTCTCTCGTTTGGGTGTCCTGACTTTGTTATGAATAAATGTCTGTGTATTATTATGGCTGTACTCAGCTCATTATTATTATTTTTTTTCTTTTGTTAAGGGAAACAAAATTTTATATATGTAATTAGGAAATTGATCCTGTACTGCCTATGGATTGAAGTCAAAAGCTATTGACTTCAAGTATTCACAGCTTTAAATACACTGAGGCAGAGTATTTACGAGAAAAAAAAGAACACCTATATGTATTTACTGCTCTGTCCAGAGAGGACTTACTGGTGGTGGGTTGCACTATCTGAATTTCTTTGGCTATATAGAGCATTTAATGTGAGGCTGAGGGAGTGTCTGCTGCTGGGCAGGTTCCTAAGCACAGTTTTACCCATACACCAGTTCTGGCTGGGAGCTTGTACTGGTTTTAGGACTATGCATTATTGGCGCGGATTTGCCACATCCTGGGCTTGCCAAAGTGCTGATAGTCAGCTCTGGATTGGACACTGCAAAGATGCTCAGCTGAGCTGGAAGAAGTATTTGCAGTGATATGGAAAGGGAAGGAGTTTGCTGGACAGATTATGGGAGATCTGGGGCAGCGTATACAGCATGGACAGGAACCCCAGGCAGCTAACATGACAAGGGACTTCTGAGGGGTTATTTTTAATGTTTTTGTTTGCACCTTTCGTCAATATATTAAAGGTCTTCACTTGGAAGAAGCTGATGCAGAGGCAACACTGGCCAATCAGTCTCAAAAGTTTCTATGAAAACACTTTTTTTCTTAGTCAGACCTCGCCGCCTGCCCCGCGCTGTATGGCTCCTCCAGAGCAGGACGGTCTTACAGGCCTGCAGGACTTGCTTCCCTCTGCACTTGGCTTTGCTTTCTGTGCAGGGTTGATGGTTTTTGCTAATGCTGCTTCGACAGTAACATATTAACCCTGCTTGAGAAATCCCCTCTCCTTTTTGTAACTATTCTGGGCAGAGTGCTTGCTGCCACCTCTGCTGGGTAAAGCCTGGGTATTCTCCAGGGTGGATGGACTACCGGAGAGTGAGTGTTGAGGTATTGAGGCTGGTTTTAACTCAGCTAATTTCTGTGCAAGGGTTAATCCACTTTAGAGCTCCGTGCAGGTTAACGTTGTCATCTCCCAAATTAGATTGCAGAGTTCTGTGCTCTGGAGGGAAACTCTTCTTGGTGCTTGTACTAGGTTTTTTAAAGCTGCTTTGTGTATTTTCAGACTGCAAGTAGGTTAGACACGCATTTGTGATCCTCCCCTGTCCCCTTTATATGTTTAAATCCTAACTGAGGAGACTGAAAATATTCCTGCCTAACTTCTAACAATCAGAGGTATCTCATTTTTTTTCCCCATATAAAGCGTGTCCCTGAGCCTGTCAATCTATGGATTCCTCCCTTGTGCCCATATGTCTAGTAGTTACTCACCGCAATGCTCTGGGTTAGGGCACAAATCTTTTTTTTGTTGTTGTTGTCTGCATTAATGAAGACTTTGGAAGGTGTCCTGTTGTCTTGGTAATTCTTGGAACATTTGAGGAGTGTGGAGGTAAGAAGAAAGTGATGTGTATATTTCTCTCAGAACCTTATAGATTCTCCCCACAGACAATTCCAGTTCAGTTCATTTTGCAGATTTCCACATTTCCCTTGCAAAAAATCGGTTGCTGGGTCTCCAGCTCCCTAGCCTGAATGCAGTCAGTGCAGAAGATTCAGAGCTGTTGTGTTCAGGTTATCCAGCACTTTATTGTTTGCCTACTGTCTTACAGTAGGCCCTGGTTTTTTGAACAATTATCTGAATTATACAAATGCTTTTTTTTGTTTTTTTGTTTTTTTTTTTTTTTACAAACATGCTTTAATCTATGCCTCATTCACAAGTTATTTTGTCTGTTTATTTGCTGTTAATTACTTGAGAACAAACACTGCTATTTCTTCTCCTTGACAGAATAACTGATTCCACTGTCAATTGAGGAATTAAATCAAAGACCATTCAAAATGTCTGTACAGGAATATTCGACGCATGTGGACACATTTTTTCTAAGTATTCACAAGACTTGGTCATGTTAACTTGCTTGCAAATGAAAATATATGAATGATTATAACAGAATTGCAGTCCAGCCGGAGTGTACGCATTTTTGCCAGGGAACCACCAGGGTGCTGCTGTGGTGTTGTCAGGTACCATGCCAGTGGGGGGATGAAGTGCTGAATGTTCTGGCATCCTTCAGAGCCAATTGTATCACTCTGTGATTTCATTGTACTGCGATTCCTTCATATCTCTGAGATCCGTTTGCCTCACTGTAGTAAGAGAAGTCTTTCTTTTAGGATGCAGGCACCACTGAGCAAACTGTGTTCCTAATTATAGTTAGAAAGAAGAAAATAAATGTGAAATTAGTGGTGATTTGCTGGTCACTTTACAGTTGAGACCAAGGCTTATGTAGGTTAACTGGAATATTTTTGTTGTCTACTACATAAGCTGGGATTGGATCATCAAGAAAGGTTTTATGAATGCCATCTACAACCTAATATTTTAAAGATTTTTTACCTTCTGATAGAAGTTTCTAAACTCTGTCAATGTGGGAGGGAAAATACTCCCTTGAACACAGCTATGCTGAATATGTTTTCTTAGTAGATTTGTAGATGAGTGTAAGAGACTATTATAATTGCCTGGCCTGATGTTATTGAGATGACAAAATTTTACTCTAATATTTTTAGGAAGCCTATTGCTTCTCTCTGAGCAGTGGTGTACATTACAGGATTTATCGTAAGTATATATACACAAATATATGTACATGCAGCTTAAACTTAATGAATGAGAATTCGGTTGTGGTCAAATTGAAGATGTGAATTTCCATAGGGATTACAATTGCTAAAGGGTAACCCTAGCTAGAGAAGATTGATGTAATTAAAAACATTAAAAACAGACTATTGCAGATACATTGATAATACTTCTGCTCCAGAAACAGAGTTGGCATGGCTTCATCTCTATTGTTTATTAAACCCCCTCCTTTTTGCTTTGATTCTCTCATGCTGTGCTTACAGCTCCTGTTTGAGGAGGAATTAAACATTCACGTTTGCTTCCTGAGTCTTTTCTAAAGCTTGTATCAGACAAAACGAAAGAAAAACAAAGATTGTCTGGAAATTCTGAAGTAATTTAGTTTTATAAATCCTTTCAGGAGATGCTGTGTTTACTAAGTGAACTACATGGGGTTAATTTACTAAAGTGTTCTGAAGGACTTAGCCAAATGAGAAAAGAAACTTTACCTAGAGTTGCCGTTCTTTGCCAGGAACAAAAGTAAAACAAATCAGTGGCAGGATGAGTGGATCCGGTTAAATAATAATGTCTCTCCTGCAGGAAGTCTGTCTATCAACTGAAAGGTGAGACAGCAACATAATGACAATGCCCTGTGGATCAACTCTGAGGGTAAAAAAACCCATCCCACAACACAACCCACCTCCAAACCCCCCTCAATGAAAATATAAGATGACAGAATTCACACCAACATTTTTTTAATCTTTAAGCTCAAGTGTCTGGAAACACATTTCTCCTCTAGGTTATTCACATGCAGATTCCTTCTTGTGGTGGAATGCCCCAGGGTAACTGAGAGCAGAATTTGGCCCTTTCTGTTTGCTCAGTGAGGCTAAGCGCTGCTTTCTCAGTGAAATACCTGCCTTAAAGCTGTACAGCTGCCACATGCAAGGGGAGCTTTGGCATTTCCTTTTTTTTCGGTATAGGAGGCGAGTCCTGCAAAAGCTGAAGGCTTTTGCATGAAATCGAAGCGTGCAAGGGTTAAGTGTCACACACGAGTTGCGGCCTGAGAACTTGGGGCCTGGGGATGCATTTGTGACAGCAGAGGTAGAAACTAGGCGTGACAGAATTAATATCAAATTATTAAAACATCCGCAAAAGCTTCTCAGTCTTTGGTGCTTTGTTATTTGTATTTCAGTTCCAGATGAGTGCAGTGCTCCTAGGGCATGTGAAAATTCCCTGGAATTCGGCAACATTTGTAAATACTCATTGTCTCTGACAGCAAATCTAGTTATTTAATGTAGTGAAATACGAATTTAGCAGCTGACAGAAGTTTGAAAACTTCGGTCTCTGTTTCTAGGACTTTCAGCATTCATTTTTCAAAATCAGTGTACTTTTTTTTTTTTTTTTTTTTTAAATAGATGAAGTCTTCTCGCACTGCTATCAAGAAATCCTGAATTGCCATTTGCGTGCCTAAAACATCTGCAGGAAACAAAGGTGTTGGGGTGGTTTGCAATGATCAGTTCAGTTCTCATTTCCATTCAGTAATTGCTGTGAAAGATTTACCTGCTGTAAAGTAGTTTATTTTGTCTGGAAACGCCTTTGTTTCTGGGTATGGCTGCTAAGCAACAGGCCAGATATTTACTGTCAAACAAATAAAACAAAAGCCTCATCTGCCACTTGGAGGCCCAACGTCATTCTTACTGAACCACTCAACTGGGTCATCATATTTGAGAGTCAGCTCTAAACTTAGCTTTCTACCACACAGTAATTTAACTGTAGGAATCCTTTCAGTCCTCACATTATCTAGCGAGATTATAACTATACAGGAGTAGTCTAATGTCTCATGTATTATTTGTTTCAAATGATTCCCCCCCCCCTTTCATCACACTGGAAAAGGAAAACTTACCTCATGGGACAGTCTAATTTTCAGAAGTAGAGTTGCCTTCGCAGTTACCCTGGAAAAATGAGGGATTTCTTTCATAAGTTCCTGCTGCAATTAGAGCTGAGCCCTTCACTTCTATTACCTCCCTTGCTCTGCCCAAAACAATAATCAAAATATATTTATTGGAACCAATCTGGGGGAAAAAAAAAAAAAAAAACAAAAAACCCAAGCCCCAGAAGGAGCAGCAAGGCAAAAATGCTACTGNAAAATATATTTATTGGAACCAATCTGGGGCGGGAAAAAAAAAAGAACAGAAAACCCAAGCCCCAGAAGGAGCAGTCAGGCAGAAATGCTACTGTCAAAGGGAAATTACCATCGAGGCAAGTAGATAATCAATAGTAATCAAGCTGGTGGCTCTAAAATACATCCGTTTCCCTCAAGACTTGTATTATGTTCAGCTGCAGTGGGTCAGAGGCCAAGGCAGACTGATTGCAGTTGAGGTGAGCTTTTCAGAAAGGTCCAGGTGACATGACAAATTTGCAGTTTTTCATAGCTGGAACTTGTCACCTTCTCCAGCAAGTGGGTTGCTCCTTCCTCTTTCAGCACGTCTGCCTTAGTGTTCTAGTCAATTTGGGAACTGTGGATGACATCTGCCATGTATCTGTACACATACAGCTGTTTGGGGACTAAATAGGAGGCCATAAATCATTCTGAAAAGCGCTGAGAAGTTTACTGGAGAATAATTTCAATAGTGGTGCCAAAACCTGTTGCCAAAAGTAGGCACCTAATATCTATAGCTCCCATGTACTGTACACCTCATTGTACAGTAGGGATATACAAATATTTACATGTAAGCTAGATAAATGAATTTTGGTCTTTTTACCAGGTGTGCATTGGAAAGGAGTGCTCCTGGCATTGTGAAAGAAATATTCAAAGGAGCAGCAGCACCAAAATACCGAAGTATTCCAGAATTGTCTTTTGCTGTTGCAGGTTTCAGCGTTTGTGGAGGAAATAATAAGCAAGGCCTGAAAAATAAAATTCACTAAATTGACTTAATGGATTTTGAAGCAGTCAGTACCCATACAAAGTCCTGCTGTGTATGGGTTGGAATATTAATTTTACAGGCTAATCCATCTGGCCATCTGCTCATCTGAAATTCAAACAGGGCTGTGTATTGCAAGTTAATACCCTATAACAACCAATAGCTATAAATGATCAGCAGAATATGTCATTCTGTCTTGCTTTTCCAACAGTGAATGGGTATGACATGTCATTTAATACTTTGGCTACTGATTATTCCTGATGGGGGGGAAAGGTGAGAAAGCAAATGATTGAGCTGGTAGTGATGTTTGGCATGCATCTTGTGGATCCACTTTTTTGTTGCTCTCTCCTATGGTCCAATTATTATGGGTTGTGCCAAAGGCTAGAGGAAAGACTGTGTTTAGATCTTCAGATTGGAAGTAGCGTGACAAATAATTTCCTCTGAGAATTACTTTCCTGTGGAAAGAATTGGTCTTGACTGGATAGTCAAGACCAATATTTCAAGCTCTTGACTAGTCTGTGGAAACCATGAATATATGCAGTTTTTTTCAAACCTAGTAAAAATTTGATTTGACGTGGTTCCAACAACCAAACTGAGGATTTCTATGCAGAATTGAGAAAAACATATTGAGATTTTTAATTTGTACCTGACTTTATTAAACATTCAGTAAATAGCTAATAGTCTCTGAAGCAACATCTTTAAATCACTAATTCTTGCCTAATATTTTTAAAATTCTAACTCAGGTATATCAGAACCAGTATTTGCCCTTGTCCTTTTTTCTAACTTTGAACCTAAATTTTAATTATTTTGTTTGACAAAGGATGCCTTTGCAAACCATGTGATCTGAGTAACTGCTGAAGTCTTTGTCATGTCAGTGGTATGCTTGACATGTTTAAGATTTTTTGATATTATGATTATACTCTTTCAATGCATATATCTTCTTGATATGACTATGGCATTAGTTATGTAATAAACACGAAACTCTAAGCAATAGATACGTATTCATTCTTTATATTTTTATGGTGCAGTAACGCAGCAAGGGGAGGATTTACAGAAATAAAATGGATCCAGCTCTGAGGCTTTCCATAATGATTATGTGGCTGACCACCTTTTATGCCTTTGGAACTCTTCAACTCTGTGAGGTACTTAGAGTCAAAGCTTTTTCTTAAAGACAGAAACCTTGGCTTTCTACCATTTTGTTAAAGGAAGTTGCTTAATGTCTGTTCCCATTCTGCAAAATGCATACTGTCAAAATTATTTCACTGAATTGTTAGAAAAAAATATTGAATCAGAACTCAGTTTTTCCCAGAACCGAAATAGAATTTGCTTTTGGAGTAGTTCCATTTATTTTCCTAGTCTGTGTGAGGAATAGTGGCAGGATCTGAATCATAATGTTTGGAAAGAACTTTAAAGTCTTTAGAAAACTATAAAATATTACTAAGTGTGTAATTAATTGCTCAAACTCATAGTCTTCCTAATGGGTTTACTTTGTTGTTGTAGTAAAAGGAGAAGTTAGATTGCTCTAGGAAATACATTTTTGTAAATTTTGAAACCACAGCAATTTAGATAACACATTTTAACCTAGATTATGGTTATGAGTTGCTGCAGTACAAGGATTCCATGTAAAACCACTTCATACCATAAGAGGTAACGCCTTTATGTCGACGAATAACCATGAGAAATCAAATGGAGACTCAGAAGAAATATGAAAAAAAAGAGGAAGCTGAGTGTACGTAAATTGTCACATCAGGGAGATGATATTTTTGTTGTCTCTGCTGTCAGTGAATACTGAGAGGAAAAAAAAGTCTTGGTGTTTCTTTACTGGGCATTGGGGAGAAGTCAGAGAAAGAAATCCTTTCCCTAAGAGCTCTGAATTAACTGAGTTTTGTTTGGCACCATTCAGGTGCCATAGACCAGGATAACAAAGCAAGCTTTCAGTTTGCCTTGTTGTTGAGGTTCACTGAAAGCAGAGAGTGTGACTGAAGGAAGAGTTTAGGTAGAGCCTTGGGAGGCAATTAAATAATTTAAATATTTCTGTTTGCTTTTCACTGGAAGACAACACAGACTTTGGAAAAGACACAGTCAAAAATATTGGGCATCTCCCAAGCAAGCCTGTCTTTGCTATTTCCTACTCTGTCATTACATGAAAGGAAGAAGCAAATTTTGATGCCCTTAAAACTAATACCAAAATGCTACGTGCAAATAGGGATTTAATTCTGATGAAGAAAGAATGATAAATGGAGGAAATTATAATAATACGGGTTTTTAAAAAAATCCCTCATAACTTTAACCTTTTCTGAAACTATTTTCACAAACAAGTGACTTGAAAATATCTTATTGTAGATATTAGTAAGAAATTTGCTAACCTGCTAAACTGATTGTACTGAAGACACACAATTTTCTTTTTAAAATATACCTGATTTGGCTTCTCCTTCTGTGATTATTTTTATTGAGGCTTTTCTACATTTTAATATGACCAGAATTACTTTCAAATTATATATTAAATACCTTCTGGGATTGTTGAAGTCTTGGTTTAACTTTGAACCAATGAACAATTAATATGTTATTTGCAATGTGTTGATAGTGGGTATAACCTCACGTCTGTGTCCCAAGGAACAACCTAAGAACTCTGTTTGTTACTAACTTATTTTCCATTTTTCTCTTGCTCTGTCTAATGCCTATTCTGACAACTCAAAATGTTGAACAAACAAAGTAAATAAGCTCTGTGGAAACCATAGATCATAAAATATTCATATGCTTAGAAAAAAATACATATTTAAGTTTCTTTTGGTCTCTTCAGGATGACTTCTGTTTCACTGTTTCGTTTTCAGTAAAAGAGACAGTATGCACTAAACAGATAAATATCCATTTATGTTTGAGGATATCAAGCCAAGTTTTGCTATCAGCTGTGCTTCTGTAAGTGCGTTGTAACTTCATTGGAATTACTGTGGTATTATCTTGACAGAAGTAGACAGTGATTAATGAGCAATATAGTTAGTATATATTCGAGGAAATCTTGAATAGTGATATCTAACCACAGGCTGGATTTCTCCCTTCATCTCCAAAGAGGAAGCTAAAATCAGCCGCAGATTCTAGGTGCATTCTGTAGATGTTCATGTATCGCTCTGTGATGCGGTGCAATGCCATACTAGAGCACTTCGATCGAGCTTTAATTTAGTGGTTAGGGCACTTTCTTTGAAAACAGGAGATGAACACCTTTTATCACAGGTGAACATATTACCCAAGTCTCCCAGGACCCGGTTATATGCTTTAGTTGCTCCACTGTTATTTAAAGCAAGGGCACTGGCAATTTTTCCATCAGTGTTAAAAGTGTGCAGTGTCTTCTCACAGGAGAGAAATTGATAATCTACCTCACTCTCCATGTGGTGGAGAGTCCCACCATTCATGAACAGTGGCCATTTGTCTGGGATTTCAAAGCAACAGAGTTGACAGGCGTAAAATATTTCTACATGAATGAACTTGTGTTAGTTCCTCAACCCTGCCTCACCAAAAAAAGCAGTGACAGAAACTAGAAACTTTATGATCCAAATATTTATGCCCGTTCTTTGGGATTCAAGATATGAGCTATTAGAACACAGTGGCAGCTATCCTCTTTGTGGGATACCTGAGATGCATGGCACAGGACATTGGTGAGGTTGGCTGCCAAAGATTGTATTTTTATCAGAGTTTTATCAGAGAATTATTTTACCCAACAATTCTTTATGTGCTAGGTGTGTGTATGCAGGTATTATAGGCTGTAGGGAAACAAAAGACTAAAAAATGCAGTGATTTTCCAAGGTGCCATAGTATGGGCATTCCCAATAATAAGAAAAAAGAAGAGGGCAAAGGCACTGCAGAAAGTGAGATTCCTTGGCAGTAGACCTTGATGTATTCCAGCTGGAGAATACAGGGGATTTGTGTCTACAGTGTAGTCAAGGGGCATTTACATCAGAGGAGCCTGGACTGCTGAAACATCATCACATGTCCTACAAAAGAGTTTACAATGTAAAACGTGAGGGATCCTAGAACTTCATGTTTTGGGATAACTAATCAAAATCGGTCGATAAAATGTCAAAGCTGCGGACCAGAAAGAACCATCAAGCTAAACTAAATCAGGGGAGATGTGGAGAGGGAGGAGGAGGAGGTCAGTAACGTGGCAGCTCCTGGGTGGAGAGGAAAGCTGTGTTTGTAGTGATCAGTTGGTGTCAATGTGACAAGAGAAATCCAGCCAATAAATCTGACTGATATCCTTCCTCCTTCTCCCCTACTCCACTGCATGTTAGGAAAGAAACAATGTTTTTTAAAACCTGAATTGGATACCTTTAACCAGACAGAAGTGTCTCTCAGCACAAAACAATGAATGAAGATTTCTTAAAATATAACAAATTTCATTAGACTGTTCTTTCTGTCCAAAGTTGCTATCCCTCAGGTAATCATCATTATTTTCATTGGATGGTGGAACATATTTTTCAAGTGCTATGCCTGTTTACAAAGTTTAAGAAATCTAGTCAGAGAACAGAATTTGTACTGTCTGACTGGTAGAACCAGTCACGCGGCTGGAAAAGTGAATTCCAAATGTTAAGTCCACAAGTGAATAAAGAACAGCTCACGTGCATCCACTTATATTTGCTTTGTTTATAAGCAATGAATGCTAAATGACTGAATGATTCACAAAGAATATGTCTTACTTGCAAACAGCCTAAATGTGCAAATTGAGCCAGTTCCTTGTGACTGGAATTTAACTAGACCTAAGTGTAAGAAACAGATGTTCTGTATTTCTATATATATTCAAATGCATTAGTTTTTACATAAAAGTAGATTTTGTTATTGTTCACATGCAGTCAGGAAATCCTGAGTAAATACTAATGACTGATTGTCTCTGCTATCTTGCTTCTTATCTAGAGGCCTTCACTGTGCAAAATAAGTGTAAAATGCCACCACACTGATGCAAGTATAAATGATAATGTGAGAGAGACGAACAGAAAATGCATCCCAAAAGAGTTGTGGTTGTATTAGTAATGGATTAGCAACAGGTAAGAGTCTAACGACATTTCACTTTTAAAACTATGATTTGCAACCTAAGTTACTTAGTTACTTGTGAGCCCTCTATGTCAGTCTACAATGGTTGTAATGAGGTAACTAAATACCAAGACTAACGACTAAATCCAATGTCAAATTTCCCCAGCATTTGCCTCATGGATCTAAAAAAAAAAAAAATTAAAAAAGAAATGTCAATACATGGGATTGCATTCATTTAACTCTCATCTGTGCTGAAGTAATTTGTATAGAAGACTTCACCAGGGAAGGAGAATGCTGTGCAGTGTGAACAAATCTGGATTATCAGATTTAACTCTAGATTTCCTCATTGTTTTTGATATGTGTCAATATGCTGTTGTTACTCATGTCACTATTAAACAAAAATTGATTTTACTGTTGAAAACAAGTATCCCTCCAGACAGAAGCCCCACAAACATTTTCAGATACTTCTTGTTTCATCTGTGGTGTTTAGGCAGAGGATTGTTCGCTTTAGTATTTAACTGGAAGAAATACCGATCCATTAATTCCTGCTGATTTGGTACAACAGGAATATCTGCTGCACTGCTGTTTGCAAATTCATCATCCATCAGAAGCAGAAAACCTTGTGCTTTATGCTCAAGAATATCATAAGTTTAAGTTTGTGGATTCTTAGATTACCATTAAACTTAGTTTCTTCTTGAAGGTCTGTAGCAAGTGTACGAAGAAAGTCTATAATAGGATATACAGTGGGAAGTTTCTTGGATGAGAACTGGGCTCTGACAGTGGTCACACAGCCATGTTTAAAAGGATGTACATGTTTGTAGTTGCCAGGTTGGCCTCATCATATTTGAGAGATGTCTCCACTGATGCGTATTTTGTGTGTGCATGTGAAGAGAGTAAACTTCACTTAGAGTGAATAAGCCTCCGGGATCATTTTTTCCCAACACTTTCGTGTAATCACCGGAGTGTGCCACCTCCTTTAGCAAATATTTGTAGTAACTTTATATGTTAAAACAAGGCTGTGCGGTAGCTGTTGGTAGCTTAACCATGTGGCTGCAAAATTAACCTTTCACCTTTCTTAGCCTAATCAGGAAATTGACTTTAGGAGTTATTCCTTAACCCGGGATATGTGGTTAAAGTTAAACATCACTAATAGGAAGTCTAGTAACAGGAAATGTGTGAATGCTAATCCATGCAAACATAAACAAACCTTTGGCTTACATACAGTTTTATTGGAATTTTCCTCTTGACTCCCTTTCCTTCAGTAAGTCAGAAAAAATTACAAGCAGCTTGTTAAAGTCTTTGAAAAACTTCAGCTTTTTTCTGCTGGGTTTATTAGATTTCTACTCAAGGAAGCTTTAAAACATGGGTAGGATTTTGTAAAGAATCATCTCTGGGCAGGTACAGGCAATTCACCTTCACTGCAGTTCTGATTAATGAGGTTATTCACCAGAATAACCAGAATTTTCAGGCAAAGGATTAACTGGGAGTGTTTCTTTTTGTGTAACTTAAAATTGGGTGATTTGGAGAAAAAGGATCCATAAGATCATTTTGAAATCTTTTTAGAAACAAAATTGCCAGAAAGTCACTGAAATGAATATAATTCCAGTACAGAAAATTATCTGTAAGAATTTGAAACATTTTTATTGTTTTTATTGGATTCCTGTTACGTTTCATTAGGAAAGTAGGATAGCGTAACTTGAAGCTAAACACTAGCCAGTCAGTCACTGTAGGCATAAGTATAGACCTTACCTTGGAAAACCTTTGAATTTTACTTTGCTCTTCATACTAAATCCACAAAACCTTCACGTTCTTATTGAGCTCCACTGAGTTCAATGGGATGTTGTGTATGTCCATTGACACAGATCAGCTTCCAGGATTAGGGCCAAAGTAATTTTTCTGGGAGGAGTTTCCTTGAAGTCAAGAGAAAGATCTTAGGGGAGCAGAAAAAAAGTCTAGTCTAAAAAAATTCTTTCTCAAAACAGGAAAGAACAAGATAACTGTAAAACAGTAGCCTACAATGTCTGTATTTCCTCTCTTAGCCTCTCCAGAATGATTAAATCAGTGATATTCACAAAAAAACCCAGGCAGAATATTTACTGTGCATATTAAGGCAGGGGGTATGTATGGCATCAGAATAATGTCATAATGATACGTGTTCACTTCATGGGTACTCACAAAATTGGCTAACCCATGAGGCACGCAACTCATGGCATTACTTTGCAGATAATTTTGTTCCTAAGGGAAGACTTTCAACAAAGTTCTTAAGATGTACAATTATGTTAACTTCAATAAAAACATTATTGCATGTAAAATGAATATCAGATGATTATCTAAAATGTGTTTAATGATTAACAGCTGTGAAGTAAACTAGAAAAATCATATCAGTCCAGCCTTGTTGAATAAATTTTGGATGAATTCAGTTTGCCTTGATATAGTGTCTCCTCTAGAGCTCATAAAAGCTTCTCTTTGGGGCACTGTAAAGTTCCACTCCCATTTGAGTATTTGGTCGTCTTTCTATTTTTGGAGCCCTGTTTGCAGACTGATGTATTGTAGTCATTCACACCACTGTAGTCCAAAAGCTCTTTGCCTACAATACCCAGGCAAACATGAAAAATTGATTTAGATCACAGCGTCATTAAACATGCTTTACAAAGTGGCAGTGATGAGTGAGGAATATACAGCCTGCAAGAGCCCTCCCACTTAAATGTAATAATGTTAAAATTGGAAAAAAAGTTACTATGTAAAGGTGTGACAGTATTTATGCAAGCAACTCTTCGAGCCCGATTCTCTCATTAGTCTGGTGCTGTTGGAATCATTCCTGAAGTCAGTAAATTTAAATATACCTCAGGATTTGATCTTAAGTTAATGGAATTTAATGAAAAGCTGTAAAGAAGAGGTGGAGTGAGGCTCAGAGCAGTATTAAGCCACTTTTTTTTTGTTTGCTAGCAAAAATAAAGGCTTTCATTTTTTTATGTTACTATTTGGCAAGGGTTTTCATCAGTTCCCTTGAATAACATTTTTTTATAGTGAATTTCCATGAGGCAATAAATTTAATATTTTTAAATACTTGAACCTTGTGACACTAAGCTTTTTACACAGGAAAAAGCTCCTTGCTCTTCCTGTGAATCTACTTCTTATTTTCCTGTTCAAATACTGGTTTTTTTTTGTTTTCTCTTAAAAAACTGCTGGAATATTTGAGAAAGAATCTGTCTGTACGAGGCTTGTTTTGATAGAACAGGAATCTCTGTCAACCAGTTGGTGCGAGGCACAATCCTTTTTTACTTCAGTGCCTTAAAGATGGCATTCTAATGAGGACTGTAATTTGCCTAATTAAAAGGTTGTCTATAAAATGCAGCTATCCCTTGTGCTGTTGGAAAGAAGAGAGAACTGAGCGGGTGTACCTAGTGAACCTGGGCATCCCATACTTCCCCCAAGGAGAGGTCTGGTAATTCACCCTGAAGACCAGTCCTGAGGCCTTGTAGTTGTAGATCCTGGAAGAAATGATGAGGAAGCTGTCCCAAGTTCTATACTTCAGGCACATGTTTATCTTCTGATACATCAAAGGGTTGTGCTGCCATCCAGAGGGACCTTGATAGGCTGGAGAAATGGGCCAACAGGATTTCAACAAGGGGAAGTCCTAGGTCCTGCATCTGGGGAGGAATAACCCCATGCACCAGTATATGCTGGGGGCTAACTGGCTGCACAGCAGCTTTGCAGAAGAGAATCTGCTGGTCCTGGTGGACGCCAAATTGATCATGAGCCAGCAATGTGCCCTTGCAGCAAAGGCTAACGGTATCTTGGACTGCATTAGGAGAAGCATTGCCAGTAGGTTGAGGGAGGTGATCCTTCCCATTTCTTAAGGACTGATAAGGCCAGTGTTGGAGTGCTGGGTCCAGTTCTGGCCTTCCCAGCACAAGAAACACATGGAGGTACTGGAGGCAGTCTAGCAAAGGGCCAGGAAGATGATTAAAGGACTGGAACTTCTACAAGGAAAGGCTGAGAGAGTTGGGACTTTTTAGACTAGAGAAGATTAGGCTTGGGGGGGAATCTTATCAGTGTATGTAATACATTGCAAATACCTGAAGGGAGAGTGCAAAGAGGATGAAGCCAGGCTCTTTTCCGTGGTACCCAGTGGCAGGACCAGAGGCAATGGGCAACAACTGAAACACAGGAGGTGCCCTCTGAACATCAGGAAATAATTTTTCCCTGTGAGGGTGACTAAACAGTGGCATGGGTTGCCCAGAGAGATTGTGGAGTCTCCATCCTCGGAGATATTCAAAAGCTGGCTGGTCATGGTCCTGGGCAACTGATTGTAAGTGGCCCTGCTTGAGCAGGGGGATTGGACTGATGAGCTCCAGATGTCCCTTCCAACCTCAACCATTCTGTGATTCTGAATGTGTGCTGTATTTGTTTTCCAGACTTTCATAGGCAGTGGATCCAGTGACAGATCAAATGTAGGCTATATCAGTAGAGAATGTCATTTGAGCAGCCATTTATTGATCATGTGAAATAAAATAGTTGCTCAAGACTTGAGTGGAAATGGAAATCTTAAACAGAAGAATATGCTGTGTGCAGCTGCTGGGTTGCTAGTTTTAGTTTGGCTTTACTTTTAGTGACTGAGGATGTTATTGCTTCACATCTGTACAGTGGAATGAGTTTGTGGTCTCACCTCACCCCTAATGGGCAGGTATCCTTAAACTGTAAATTTACATCTCAGCTCCAGGTGACACCCTTTGTGATGTTTTCAGACTTAGATCTGGTATTAGAAAATTCAGCATTGTGTTCATTTGTCCTCCATCTTTAAGGACCACTGGAAGAAGCACACCCATTGCTTATGTTATATTTTGTGTATGGGATGTCATCCTCTAGAGTCATCAGTCCAGAGCAATCCTTTCTCAGAAAAAAATTAATCAATAATATTAATTGTTAGATTCTGCAGAGATTTTTATACATCATAAATCACAAAACTGAAGCCTTGGCTGCTACAAAGGCAAACCAGCATTTTTCAAATTATTATTGTTGTTGTTGTTATACTGCATACCTAAAGAAGCAGTGGGTTCTAAATTAATTTGTTCACGTCAGGAGTGTCCTATAGCCAGAATCCATGGCTCGGTCCTCTCTCTGTCCTATATGAACACCTGCTTCCTCAACTGCAAGGGCTGTTTCACAATCATAATGCTCATGATGGTATCCATTCAGAATTTATGGCAGTTAAGGTCCATTAATCTCAAACTGTTGTTACGATCATGGTGTCTACACAGTGCATATTTAAAAGTAGTATGAGTAAATGCTTATACAAAGGATGTGATAGATTATTGCAGATTTACAGCTTTAGACATGCTGAAAGAAGAGCAACAGCTTGTTATGTTGTCTTTTATAAGGTTGAAAAGCATTATAAATGGATATTTCTATCATAGCATTATGGTGATAGCCAGCAGTAAATGCATGAAATCCCTCTTAGCAAAACCAATGCAACCCAAAGAACACTTTCTTGGTTTTGGGTACCCTGATCAATTCAGAGCTGCTTAGATTTAGTTTAAATCTCAATAAAAAGATCGAAGGTGAACTCTCCTGTCCCTGTCTCTGCCCTGCCCTGCCCCCCCCCCCCAAAAAAAAAAAAAAGGAAAAAAACCAACCAATGAAACCCTGTCTGCATGTTCTATCTAAGAAAAGAAGGGATATAGCAAGTTCTGCTCAACATGAGCCTCACAACTCAAATCAGTTTGGAGCTCCTTGACCATACTGGCATGGTGGGAGAGACATGTTAAAAACCAGGACTATCTCAGGAGCTCTGAAATGGATGGTGGCCCCACCCTAATGAACCTTTCCCATTATCAACCACTCCCTCATGGCTGAGGGTCTACAGAACATGTATTTGACAGCTGTTTAAACTATACAGAACCCCCAAAGTTTGAATTGTAAAATATCTTAAAGTAAAAATATTTTAAAGCCAGAAATTGGGAGTGGAAGCTAAAATTCCCTGCTGGTTTTCATTCTGTCTTAGTCTCTGGAATTTCTTTTTCAGGAACTGCCAGTAGCTTAAATTTTGGGCATCGTATTTAGTCAACACAAAATATTTTGCCACAGCTCCCTTCATTTCAGAGCCCTTGTGGCTGAACTCAGAGTCTGTGTGTTTAGCTTGTATGCTTTTTATGGTTTAATACCTTTTCTTCTCTTCCTGATATAGTTGAGGCATCTCTGTGCTGAGCCGTCTCATCCTAAAGAGGCTGACAGCATATGAAGGCAGAGAAGTATCCTTTGATGAGAAAATGCAAATCCCAAACAAACATTTGCAGAACCCCTAATCACCATTTCCATACACTTGAGCAATGATATAGTATTTATTATAGAATGACTCAAAGGTAAATCTGACTCCTTATAAGAAATGCAACAAATAACTTTATATATGCCCCCCGCCCCCCATTTATTTCTGCACCAGAGGCTAATTTTTACCTTATTGCGATTAGTCAGAATACCCTCTGTGTTCGGTGGAACCGAGGTTTGATCTTTTTGGTCAAAGGACTGCCTTGTCAGTAGTTTGAGGAGTCGTATAGTATAACAGGAAACTACTTGGCAAATATTGTCAAAAGGAGTTTCTAAATTTGGAAGAAGGTGTGGCATTCTGTATCTAATATTCAGAGATGCTGGGTAACCCCAGTTTTCATGGTAGTTCAGCCCTTTGAAATGAGGGAACTGGCTTTTCACACCTGGTGATGCAAAAGTAGAAGTAGCCAAAATCTTGGACACTTTGGAAAGCATTGGTCTTATTTTAAATTTTAGTTCTTTGACTTTAATGTAGTAATTATGAGTACTTCGTTAATTAGTGTTTACAATGCCATTGGATTAAGAAAATTGTGTATATGTATCTGTGAGCTTGTTTGTTTGATATTTTTATATGCTTCCCTTATTTAGTTCAACTTTTACCATGCCACCTACAGGGAAAAATAATTTAATTTAGCAGAAGCTGTCTTCATTCTGAGTAAACCTTGATTTAAAGCTGTGGGGGTTGTAATTGCGTTTAATTATAATGAGTTTGGGTTTTGAAAAAACCTCGTTAGTCAGGCTTGGGTTTAAAAAAACCACATCAGTTCATGGTGGGTCTAAAGACTGATATTCTGCTGCATTAGATCCCATTTTATTTGTACTAGTAGAGCTTGGCTAGGAAAACGAATTCAAACCAAGATTCAGAATTTAGCAGTTTTCTGTATCTAGTAGAACCTGGGACATCCAGATATTTGGCAGTGGATGCTTTAGACACATTTCCTTTTCTGATTTGGATTCCCAAAAGTTGAGGAAAATAATAAAGCAAAATACCTTTTTCCTCCTCTGCATTACAAAAAATATACAAGGGAGCTAGTATGGAGAAAGCCAAAGGTCCTATTTGCTGGTGGAAAACAAAGTGGAGGATTCACACCTTCTGTGTAGGGTATAGGTGAAGTGCTAGAAGAACAATTTAGACATGCTGATTCTGGTAACCTGCATGTGTCTTGTCTCCATTGTCAGCAGAAGGTTGCATTGTTTGTTCAAAGTATCTGAGCCAGTAGTTATGCTCCATTTACCAAGGCAGACAGAGACTGAGTCATTCAACTTAATAAAATTTAAGGTGTGATCAATCTCATTGTAATGTAGATCAACTAAAATAGGTCAGATGAATCATCTTAAAATGCTTATTTTTCTTAAGTTTAAAAAAAGCCTAAATTAACCAGCTCAGATATAGAGATCTACACTCTAGCTGAGTAAAATAAGGTGAGATGAAGCCTCCCCCCAAATATTCACAGCTTGGAACTATCTGATCCCAGGTGGATAAAATTGGCTGTAGTATGATTGGTCTTAGTCTTTCCAGGACACGTGGCTGAGATACTGGTCTGTACTGAAAAGCTAATTGCCATCTTTAACAGCTTAAGATTTTGGGATAAATTATGTCTAAGTGCATACCTGCAGGTAAGCAGGTTTGTAGTTGGGCTGACATATTGGCATAGACCTACTCAAAGAACTGGGTTCAGTAGAAAGTATCTACGTCTGGATTTTGCTTCCCTTCTGACCACCACTGGCCAATGGGTCAGCTTTCTCAAAGGCCTTGGATCCATCAAGAGCAGAAAATGTTTGTTAGAAACTAAGCCCAAGGAAAGAAATATATGGGGCATTGAGCTGTCCCAAGCCAAAACATCCCAAGAGAAGGATGTTTGATCTGGGAAGCTTTGGGTTTAGTTTTACAGTGTAGGAAAGTAACTCAGACAGGGTTAATGTCACACTGGATAGGTGGCAGAAAGGGTACCTGCTAATTGTCACTTCTGTTAAAGAAATGCTGCATCTGTTACCATGCCAATTATATAAGGAGCTCTTTCTATAGGTCAAGTGGCTCTACGTTATTAATCCCTGAGTGCATGTATCTGAAAAGAGCCAAATACTGAGAACATTAACAAAGTTTAGGTGTACACATTTTATTAGGAACAGAAAAGGTTGTAGAGTCTCTGAGTGTGCTGAAAAGATAATTTTTTAGGCACTGTGTTATGTTGGTTCATGCCTTTTGATTTTGAATAATCTTTTTATTTTCTCCGTTGAATTCCACACCAATTCTCTAACTTAAATCTGTTATCTTGCACTGTCTCAGGGAAAAGAGCTGAAACTTCTCCTACAGTTTTCTAGGTTCTTCCTCTTTATAACTTTATTTTCAGAGTTTAACTCAGGATTCGCCAATAATTGACTGAGTTCAATTTTTTTTTACAGACCCCCTTATTTAGTCACTTTGTGCAGTTTCCTAACTTGTTATTGTTGCCTTGACTGTGTATTATGTAAGGAATTGGATCTCTGGGAATTAAACTGATTCTTGATTTCATCAGTAGTAAGTCTCCATCAAGTTAGCCTTACTAAACTCAGTCTGGCTAGTATTTGTCTTTAACAAGAGATTAAACGTATACAGTCCCTGAGGTTATAAATGTTCTTTTAATTTGCTTCCAAAGTTGCTACTAAGTTAATTCCGTATTTTCTGAGCTACTGCTTTCAGGGATCTGGCAGGGGAGATGGGTCTTGCTGCTTAGCATTGCTGTAATCAAGCTGTAGCCATATCTTATGTCTCTGGTAGCTTTGTACCAAAAATATGCAGTTGGTTCCCTCTTTGGTTCTCCTACAGTGTCTGCTGCACTGTTAAGATCAGATGTTGGTGGGACTTTAGTCAGCTCTGATGTAGAAGTGTTTTTTTGTGATTTGTTTATCAGAAACTATCACCTATTTCTCTTCTGAAGGTTCTGCTAGAGCTCTGCAGAGTTCCCGACCCACACTTTGATGTTAGGGTATTTCATGAGGGTACTCCATGAAGCTGTTTTCCAGGCTTTTGGGGATTTCTCACTCTAACTCCCTCAGGTACTTTTCTGATCATCTGTTTTGTGAATCCTTTGCCAAAGGTGCTCTTCTGTGTTTCTTCTTGACCCCACAGCACCGATCCATTTAGCCTTCCTGCCCTCAAGCACTGTGCTGTTCCAGTATGTTCCAGTAGTGCCTCATTCAGTTCTCTGGTTCTTCCTGTTAGTCTTCTGGTCTGTAGGCAGGGGAGAGGAATTACAAAATTATTTATATTGGTATTTATAAATCTTACTCCTCTCCTACTTTACTTTGGGTTATAACTGAAGCAGGCAATGTGTTTTAAATGAGGATGAAGTTAAAAGCAAGGTTCCATGACCTAACTGGGTTATCCATAGTTTGAAGTTGTCTAAGAGGAAACAGGTTTTTTTTAATTCTTTCAGTGATGGAAGAAGTCATTTCATGACAAATGCTAATATACTTCAAAGGTAGAGGGAACAGGTGGAAGTCAAGCCAGTGTTTGTGCTAAAAATTTTGAAAGTCACCCTATCGGTGCTCTTTGCTTTCAGAGTAAAACTGACAAGCCTCCTGAAATATCTAGTTCAAACGTGTTGTTTGCCATTGACTAGCAGGCATTTGTTTCTAAAGCTGGTAGAAGCGGTTTTCATTCTTCGTGCCTTCTCAGTGATTGATTTGTTTCCTTCTGTTTTTCTTTCAGAGAACTTAATTGCACTATGTTTTTTCAAAAACAAGCACATCAAATGTCACAATATTAGCATAATCATAAAAATGTCAAGCATTCAGTGCATTTGCAGTATGTCAGAGCTTACTACAGCATTTATTTTTTCATACGATTAATGTGAGTCTCTGGAACATGCCTTTGAATGGGCAGGTGTTAAAAAGGTGACAAGTGGTTGCTACAAATTATTCCCACTAGGTAAAAGAATAGTTTGTCCCTAAGGTAGTATAATCTTGGTCCTTAAAACCAATATATTCTAAAGCAACAGACATATGTAAAAGGTCACCTAAGAAGAGGAAAAGGTACTGCTCCTGTGGTTGTATTCTGTGCAAATTCTTGCTGTGTCTGGCTGACCCCATTGATCTCCACCTGCAAGAACCTGGAAACCTAGATCACAAATTTCAGTGCCTGTCATAATCTGGATACTACCATTTGTGTCATGGGTAGTATTGTTTTTCAAATATAGGTAGTTGACTGATGCTGTATATTTAAAATGACTAGATAGGTTAAAAAGCATCGGGTACATATTAATAAATGTCCTATTTTTTGTATTGTACCTAAACTTGTATAGAGTTTGTTGCACTGCTTGTACTAACTGCAATAGCATTATTTTGATCAGTAATTTCATGGAAGGGTTTGGGACTGTGAATCTCAATGGTAAAGATGTAGGTGTGGGAAATGGGAGTTTCAGATACAGTCTGTGAAGCAACTATTATAAATTCCTGTCCAGAGTCCCTTCATCTTTCTTGGCTGTTACAGAGAGAAATAGCCACAAAATTCAATACAATTACATACTTTAAAATTTGGGAGTAGGAATCCAATTTATTGTCTGTGCAGTAATTTGCTTCCCAACATCATTTTTTGGATTGTGTCCAGAGCTTTTCACTAGATTTGTGAAAGCTATCTTCATTAAGCTTGTGACTGCACTGGTAAGCGAGATTGTTATCTTAAAAGATTCTTTGGCATTGTTTTTCCAATGCATGGAAAGACATCTTAGTATAGACACAGTCTGCAGTGTTCTGGTATGACCACAGGAGAGGAAAGCAAGCATGCTGTGAGCAGAGGTGTCCTCCTCCTTACTGCCTCTGAACCTCCTACTATAGGTTTTGCTGAGGAGTATCCTGCGGTGTCACAGGACAGCTCTGTCTTATTGTCTTTGTTCAGATGGGCAGAAGTTTGCCTTTTGCATATTTGCACTTGTGGAAAATACAATGGAATATAAATAGGTCACACAGCTGGCAAAATGTGCCAAACAGGTAACCTTCTCCCTCTAAATGCATTTATGGAAAGTGATAGCCTTGTAAGCCCCTCCACTTTACGCTAAGGACAGAGTCACGACAGGGAGCCTTTTCTTTCTGTCCTCCTAATATGTCCTAGTCCTTTTCCTTTAAGGAATAGAAATTAATTTCCCTGCCTGGTTCTCTCTTCTGCTTTATGATACAGCCAAAACAGTCCCAGCTGGTGCCAGTGTGGTGGTAATATGGCCCTGGTGGCCGCTCCCTGGATATGGACTGCAACAAATGGTTTACTTCAACCTAAGCTGCCAAAGAGCCCTTGGGTGGTAAATACTGCCCTGGGTAAGAACTGGCAACGAGTGGCTGGATCTGCATCCCATGGTTACTCTTCTGACCTGTTCTGTCCCTAGAGGGTATTTTTATGCTGCTTTTTCCTTCTTTTCTCTACAAGTACCTGTCTGAGCCTCACAGCGTGTTTGGTGTTCACTGACAGAGGTCACATGCAGCCACATGTGCCTCTCCATGAGCAGAAAGGAGATAATGGTGGCTTCAGTCTGAGAACTGAAGGTGAATGCAGGGGACAGATGTACACACGCACACACGGACCCACTGCAGTGAGCGAAGAAGACTCATTCCTTCTCCTTCAGCTCTCCTTACATTCTTCTCTGGCCTAGGAAATTTGACTTCCTCTTCTGTAGTTTTTGAACAGCTCTACCCATTCCTAGTCTGCTGGGCATGACTTCCTCTTCCCTGAAGTGGTAATGGGATTATATCAGAGATATCAAAGGAAATGTCTTTGACAGCAGTACGCAGTGATAATAAAACCGTTGCAAGTCAGATTTTGTAATCCATCTGCTGTACATCCAGGCCCCAAGGATGGATACAAATATACATGTGAATATTTCAGAAAACATTCCACCTCCTGCAAAATCCTAAGCACTGAACTGTTTGCAATTGCCTGTGTAATATGTACTTTCCTGATCATTAAATGCTGCTCTGTGCTCTGAGACAACAGACTCATTTTCAACAAGTAAGAACAGGTCCTGCCCTTACCTCGGGGATGTGAGGAGCTAGCAGCAGAGCAGCAGTGCTTTCCTGCGGAGCACTAAGACCAGTGGAAATAATCAGGATTCAGGTATTGAGAAGCATAAGCAGAAAATAATTTATATGCATATGAAAAAAACATAGGCAGCTTCCTTAATTGTTTGCAGGTGTCTTTTTTAATCCATCTGTAAAGATTAAAATGATGGCAGATTTTTCCAAAGTCTCTGTTTAAAATGAATTTTGAAGACAGTTTCCAGGTAATGTGCATTTTCCATTCAGCAACTCATCTGATGCCATCCAAGGTTCCTGCCCTGCTCCTCCTAAAGGCAGTGTAAGATTTGACATTGATGTAATGAAGACAGTAGCAAAATATTTCAGTCATTGCAAACGCTCAGACCTCAGTATGAGGGATCCATCCCTGTCACATGGTCCTGTGTACAGCTGCAGGAGTACGGAGGGTTTTTAGGAGAACAGTCTCTGCACTGCCAGGAGTGTCTTCTGGCCTGATGCAGAGATGCCCCATGGGAAGCGCTGCCTCCCCAGTCAGCAGAAAGGGACTTGGGGCGTACAGGCGTGTGACCAGGGGACAACTGCTGCTCCTCTGCTCTGCCGGTTGAGGCAGTACAGCTCACGGAGTTGCTCTTTCTTATTCTTTCTCTCCTGTGAATGAGAGTTGCAAAGGGTATGTATTTTGTTGCACTGCCAGCAAGGTAGTCATATTCTCTGGCTGAATTTGTAGACTTGCACTTTACAACCTAAATATCCCCAATCTGCTCCCTGATAACGTTAGCTGAAATGGAAGTTTTCACACTTGTATCTGCAGAAGGTTCATACTGCCTTCTTGTTTCTTCCCTGCAGGAGACCATTGGATTTTATTCCTTAGCACACACTGTCTACCCTCAGAAAGCACAAGTGTCTTTGCATTATGGCCTCATATGAAGTCAGTCACTTTTGCATGTCAAGAATAAAGAGGAAATGTATAAACAAAATGGGAAGCATGGTAAGATGTCAAGGAAAGGAAAACAAAAGGGTGTGATCCAGAACATTACATCTCTTTGTGGGTGACTTCACTGAGATACAGATTAAAGGGAGAGACTTTTTTACTATTACTTCTCAGAACCAAAAGATAAACAATTGCTTTGCTGGAGACCACTTCTTCCTGTCTGCATTCACATACACATGACTTGTTTCAGTGCACAGGGACATATCCTGCAGTGTTGAAGTCAGTGGGAATTTTGCTGCTGAACACAGGAAAAAACATTTCACCTCTGTCTCAGATAATTGATGTCACCAAGACTTTGGAGGGGTTTTACTGCTCTTACCAAAATCTGCTGTTTTATTCCTGGTGCCTAATACCTCCAGCATGAGTGGTATTGCACTGTGCCTGTTACGCAGGATGCTGTCCCTTGTGAATTCAGGGAGAAGGTTAAACACTGGAAAGGCAGATGAAACCAGTACTTACAGGGAAATAAGTCATTAAGACAGCTGAATAGAGGAGGACACATCAAAAATAACAATTTAACAAAGTAGGTGTCTGAGAACAAGAAGTAGGATCTGGGGAGGTTGAGGTTTCAGGTGAACTCCTAGCACAGAACAGTCATAGTTATACTGGATCCTCGACTTGTTGCACTCTCAGCTGCTCTTTCCTCTCTGGAGTTTTTCCAGGGCAGATGGTGCAGCTGAGGCTGCATGGCCTGAGGCAGAGTATTGCAGCAGCATGCTGATAGCTGGCTTAGCAAAAATTATTTCTCTCTTTTTTTTTTTTTTCTTTCTCTGTCCATGTAGTGTAATCTGAGGTCTAACTCTGGACTTACTATTTTCCTGTGGTTGAATCCATAGAGGATTTGGACTGTAATAATGGCAACAGACTGTATCTTTTCTTGTCTTTGGATGGTCTGACAGCAGGTCAGTGGTAGCCATGGTTCTCGGAGCAGTAAGGATTACCTGCCTGTCATACTTTCTTTTTCCCCTTTATGCCCCTCCCAGAAATGAACTAACCAGCTAGCCAGCCTGAACAGAGAAATCCAAGAAAAGCTTTTTCTAAAAAAAACCAGTCAGGATTTCTTGCGTTAGTTAACTTGCTGGAGCCTGTGCAAACCTGGATTCTTGTTAATCCACTGGAGTACTGTGAAGGCCATGCACAGCCACAGTTTTCTAGTGGTGTTAGCATCTTCTTTCCCAACATCGAAGCAGGCTGAATCTGTATTTCAGGGAGGCTGGTATTCCCTCTAGTAATGTTTTGGCACACCATGGATCGTTCTGAAGACCACTGGCAGCAACTCTCATTAAATAGGCGGTGGTTGAAACTTCCTGAAGTGGGGAAAAGTGTTCTGGGACTTTTATCCAAGAGCTGGATTTTCCTCTATATTTTTTTTTTTTCCATAGTTCTGTTATATTTACATGTCACTCTGAGGCCTTCACATCATCTCTTAAGGTTGTTTTCATTTAGGTCTTCAGTAGAGGGTTTAATTTCTGATATGTAATTATGCTCTTTTCTCTTAAGAACCTACTAAATAGAAACAAATTTCTTCAGGATATTCTTCTAATTTGGATTCCACCTCTTTTCTGCAGAATAACTTTAGGAGTGTTAAAACAATGTCACTGAATTTGAACGGTAGCAAAGCTGAGCCCCAAACAGAGAAATATGCAGTCTTTCTCAAGACATGTTGAGACATCTCCCTGCAGCTGTGATCGGCTATCAGCACAACATCTCCGCCCTTTCACCAGAGGCAACCTCTTAAAGGCAACTTTGTCAGACTTCAGTTGTATATGTCTATTCTCAATTAGTGTCAGAAGACGCAGGAGCTTTCTGCCTGTCTGCTGGGAACGTTGATCCACTCACCACAACTAGGTTCAAGATGTGAAGTCTTTCCCTCCCTTATGCTCTCTGTCTCTTTCGCTCTTAAAAAAAAAAAAGAAAAAGCTGTCAGTATTTCAGAAAGTGTGAGCAGCAGATCTTTGTGTACTTTAATCCATAAATAAACATTTCTTCTTTTGAACTTCATTAAAATTGGATGTGTTTTCACTGTAAAACACTCCAGCCATCCTATCATTTAGACATACGCAGTGATGAATATTGCAATTAATTTTGTCTGTAGGAATACATGTGGTCTAGAAATACTCAATTTATGCCAAAAAAGTAAATAAGAGTCAGACAACAAGATAAGTTGCTTATAACAGCAATTTTAGAGCAAGACATTAAGCTCTGCTCCTGCTGTTTTAACAGGCTGGGCCAAATGCATCTTTCTTGTTATGGCCTAGCTTGCAGGGAAGTTGTGGAGAGGTGTGTTTGGTTTGCCTTCTGCACAATTATATCAGACTTTCCTTGGTAATACTTGTTGATGTATCACATTCAAATCTCCAGCTTTTCCTTTTATGCCTTTGACCTGAAGAAAGGAATTCCTGCTTTTAAATGCTCATCAATCAGTGCTGCGTAGTTAAGCTGATAAAAAAGCTAGGGCTAAGCCAGTGTTAATTTAGTCAACTGTAACATTACTGACAATATTCATCAGCAAATGATTTTAATTAGACTAGCATAATGAGATCAGTAGATTAAGACTAAGCAAGTGACAAAAACCAAAGAGGGGTTCTGATGACAAACAAGTCCTGATGATAGTAAGGATGAATTTTTCGCCACCGGTGTTTTCAGTGGCATGTGGGAACGGAGAGACAGTCCTAATCACATGAGAAATCACTTAAAAATAATAGCGGTGCACTGGAATGCTGTGTTGGTGTCAGGAAGGCTTGCAGAGTGTGAGCAAGTGCTGTGCAAACTTCCTGCGTAGCCTGGCGTGTGGGTGACACCCTCCCTCCGCACCGGCGGGGGTTATTTGTGTACTTGCCTTGGGTGCCATGCATGAAACCAGGACTGGGAAGCGTTGTGAGAGGTTAAACTGAAGAGGCAGCAAGTGCTTGTGCTGGGAGGGGGATGCAGAGGAAGGGCAGGTGGAATAGGACCTATTGAAGGTTGTGTCTGTAATTAAGAACACAGGGAAACAAATGGGAGGAGGAGGCAGGGAAAACTGCACTATTTTTTTAAAGAAGTTAAGAATAGAGAAGCAAAAAGAAAAAGATTGTTTGGCATTTGAGGATGGACATGTTTGGGCTGAATAACCCACCACTGTATTTGTCTCTCTCCCTACATAGCTTCTTTGTTCTGATTTCTGATGAAGTATTCTGGCCCCTGGTTTATTTCCCGCTGCCTGTCCATGGTCTTCCTGAGACCTGCTGGCAGCAGGAGGATTTCACAGCCTGCAGTGTTGATTCTGAGAAGTGTGAAGGGAACAGAACCATGCTGGATGATGTGACTCACCTTTCAGAAGTTGGTGTTTTCCGGCTGAGTGAAAGTGGAAAGTTTCAGCCTTGCTAGTCCAGATGTTTTAATGGACATTGCTGCAGTGGAGAAACCCTTGTCTGCACGTCTTGCTCAGCCCTGAATAGGAGAGTAGTAAGTTACATACTAACATAAATGTTTAATGGTTTATGACCGAAAAAAAAAATAAATTGGATGGTGAGCAAAATATTGGGTTAATTGACTATGGAGTCCTAAATTCCCCAAAATGTAGCATTCCAGCCAAATATGGCTGAAATATCAGCTGTCATATGATGAATATTTTAAAGAAGATTCTATTATATACCTAGGGGTTCATTCGCTTCAGTAATGAGGACAGTTACCTCTAGGGAAAGGAAGCTACATTATGCTTGCCACTTAACCAGGGGCTGGTTTGACAGGCATCAGCTCAGAATATATGTGTATATATAGGGAATCACAGCAGCTTGTCTCTAGCTCGCTGAGGGGAAATGTTGTGCTGTACAATACTTCGGGTTTCTATCTATGGATTTGTGCATGGCACTGAGTGGGATTCAGACTATTTTTATTCCTGAGTCTGATTGTTGAGGTGGAATCCATCACCTACTAAATATTAAATCAGCAGTTTTTTTAAAGAGCAACACTGTCTCTGCTGACTTGAACATCCTTATGTGGCCCAGAGGAAAAGAGAAACAAAGACAAGATGAGAAAACTATTGTCTTTTGCGTTCTTCTTAATATTAATGATTTCTCTAAAGTTTTCAAACTGTTGAAGGCAAGAAGTGAGATAGAACTTTCACATGAGTAAGAAATGACCCAGGTGAAAAAAAAAAAAGCATGCATTATAAAAACAGCAGTGAAACTTTTGGAGATGAATTATTAGTTGGAAGAGATGGAGAAAATGCACCAACAGGTGATTTTTTTAAACCAGTTTTGTTTAATTGTTTCCAAACAAACATGGCTGGGAATTATTAGGAATGTGTAAATTCAAAATTATTTGAAGACTTTAATGCAAATGTAATTTATGTCAGATTTTTCAGAGTATTGCTTCTGAAACCTAATGTTTGCAAATGCTGAAGTTTTGAGATATCTGCCCAACTTACATGGTATGGTCCATCTTGCCAGACTGACTGGAACTAGATATAGTTACTTCTTGGTTGTTTTTTTTTGTTTGTTTGTTTTTGTTTTTAGTTTTTTTGTTTTGTTGTGTGGGGGTTTTTTTTGTTTTTGTTTTTGTTTTGAAGTTAATGGTTGCACTTCATATGCAATACCCAAAGGCAGCAATCTGTGAGGTTTCCGAATGAGTATTTCTAATATACCTGTAGTTTCCTATATGAATACTCATCATGCACCACTGCACAAATAAAAGCCCATCTCTGTCACCCTTAAAGAGTCTGCACAAAAATCACTTTTATGATAATGAGCATGTAGGTGAAATAATAAAGGCATGATAAATGGTGGCACATTTTTTCTTTTTACATTCTGCAAAATAGTCACATCTTCCCTTCAGTTCGAGAAATCCAAATGAATAATTGTTACAACAATCTTCTAAAGGCAGTGAAGATTTTTAAGAAGTTTCTGGTTGCTGACTGCTAAGATGGAAGCTCACTTCTTATGTCACATTTTTAAGACCTCTGATGTCATACCAAAATGTCCTGGATGCCCTGACATTTTAAACAGCACATCCCATCCCATCCTATGGTAGAAGAATTCCTGTCCTTTGATTAATTTCAAATAATTCTCCTTGTTTAGCCGGATGAATTGTCTAGGTTTCAGGATACAAGTGGTTTATTCTGATGCTCTTCGTTAGATAACCTGACCCATCAATGCAATAAAAGGACAAAATGAAAGTACTCATTAAGTTGATGCCTTTGCATAACTCACATGCATTTTTTAAGATCATGTTACATATTCATCAGTTTGTCTTAGTCACAGAGTTGCTGCCAGGAATGCTGTGTAAATATGTGGATATCTGAGCTCCTCTGTAGGGGTGAGGGGATGCAAGGAAAAAGGAAAAAATCTGAGAAAGGGGAGGGAGTAGGTGAGACCAGGAGTAGGAGGGAGTCTGAGATACGTAGTTCCCAGTCTATACATCTGAATCTTTAGAGATTGTAGGGTTTCCTTTCCCAATATAAGTCTTGATGTGTACTGTGAGTTTTGGTCAATTTTTGATGTTATTAAACCCCCAATAGTTATTATTTTTCACCTTGAGATAAGGGTTAAATAATCTTAAATTGACCAGGGACCATGAAGTTCTTTGTCATCCTATCTGTCATTCATTACTTATGTTGTTTTTATTTGTGCGTGAAAAAGAGAATAATTAAATAAAACCATGCTTTCTGTTTTGTTGAAAAGTTGTGTTTCTGGAGTTTGTTTTAGGTTTATACCCTGCTTGATGTGAAGTCCTGTTATGTTAGGAATGTAAGGCCGCAACATAAAGCTTTGTCAAGACTTGGGAAGTTTGGAAAAGTTGAATGAGGTGGTGGTTTGGCTTTTTTTTTTTTCCCCACTTTTAATAAAGCATGGGCTTATTTCTTCAGATTGTGAACCAAAATAGATGAATATTTCCAGCATCATGTAGATCAGAAGTTTTTTTTCATGGTGGTAACAGTGAATTGTCAGAAAGGGTGTTAGGAGGGATAGGCAAATGTCTGCACAAAGCAAGAAATTTCATCCCACAAATCTGTAAAAATTATGCAGCATGGTGCTTCATTTTAAACAAAGGCTAAATCCACTGGAGCTGGAAGTCGGTGCTAACTCTGAAAATCCCAGCCCAAAGAATTCCCTTCATTTCTATTTTTCCGTATTTCGTATTCTGCCAGATTTCTTAGCCCTTTGGCATGTCTTAGATTTGGTTTTCTGTAAAGAGGTAAAGGGATAATTTTACTTGGCACTTAGCAGACACAAATTCTACAACATCCAGAAGGCCTGAAGGTCATCTGCTGTCTCTAGGTAAGGTTCAGAAATGTCACAGCTGCCTACAGCAGCCAAGATGGAAATGTGAAATTTCTACCAGAAGACTTGTCCCAGCCCTGCTGTTGGTTATGCCATTCCAGGAGCTCTTGTATATGTACTTTATGTGGGTATACCTAGGCACGCTACCTCACTTTAAGTGAGTGGTTTTCACTTATGGTGCAATGGGTAAGAATGGGTGACCATTAATAATCTTGTCTAATCTCTAAGAGATCCTGTGGAAGGAGGCAAGCAAGCAGTTCGAACATACCGCTACAAGTCGTAATGAAGATTTCCTGAAACAATGGGAGATTTGGGGAAGTGAGTTGTTAACAAGGCAGTCTGCACTTGACAAAGCTCTGGGGGTCGAAAGAAAGATGGTTGGTTATAAAATCTTAAGTTTTTCTCTCCTAAAGGCCTCAGCATGAACCTCACACTGCGGGGGTCTTGTTTAGGAGCTGTATGACTGACATACTCTCTGGCTGAGATTTGTAGAAGGCTTATTTAATTGCTACGTGTACCTATCTCCCATTTTGCTCTTAAATGTCTGCTCGCTTTTCTTTCCAACTCACTGTTATAACCAGTGATTTTAGCCAGGAGCAGCTAAAATGACAGAAATCTATAAAAGGGGTTCATGGTTGGAAATAGAACACTACATGCTGAGTGTTGCCTGCCAGAACTGTACTTGGATTTTAAGAGGGGCGGGGGGGAAAGTAAGAGTCCTCATCTTTGTTTTTAATTACTGCAGACACCATTTTCATTCTGAAGTGTCACACACTGGAAATCAAAGGAGCCTTGTATAAATAATAAGAAAAAAAAGGCTCTCCCGATTAGTAATGGAAAACATTTTCAAACAAGATCTATAGAATTTCAATAGGGCTGGCACTTCCTCAAGGTGAAAGTCTCTCAAAATCATAACATAAATTATTGATTTGTCCAAGTCTTTTCTCCATAGGAGATTTACAATCTCATTTTCATAGTTGTCTTAAGTAGGGAGGGGAAAGAGATTCTTATCTAGGTCAGAATGAAAGCATCTTATTTTTACAAAGTAATAATAAAACCGTATTTTAGCTAAAGTGAGTTGCTACGGTATAAAATTATGGGGCTTACTGCTCTGACATTTGTGTAATGTCAGGAATAACTCCATTTAAGCAAATAGATTTACAGCTGTGCAAGAGCCGCGTTACATCACGTCTTAGATACAAAGAATGATTGTTGTGAACAGTAAACAAGATATGTGAGGAAGACGTCTGGACTTCTCTGAATATTTGTGCTGATAAAAATTGGCTTCACTAAAACAGAACTCCACAAACAAAAAGCAAAAGGTGGAAAGTATGAGAATTGTGAAAAATTACAAGGAAGTAAGATACAAATCTGTCCCTTTTTTGATGCCACCTTGGTTCAAATAGAGCAGTATATGGGTCTAGCAGATAAAGAGCAAGGAAATTAAATGAAAGAATAAGTAAGACAGCGTGGCATATCAGAGAAGGTTAAGAGTTCTTGAAGAGCTTACGATGAGTGGCAGCACTTCTCCAGATCTATGAAGAAGGGACCTGGCTGCAGGGGAACCAAAGAAAGTGAAAACCGGGATGAAAGTAGTGAGCTGTTAATAACCCCAGGCAAGAGAAGTGGGTACCATCATACACAGCAGGAGACAAAAGGCGGTGAGAAGAAATGTACTGAACAAACGGGAGGGGTTGTTTGTGCAATGTTGTTTCACCTTCTGTGGTGAGAAGCAACAGACTTCAGATGTTTTCCATATCGTTATATGTGAGATGAAAATAAGCATAATGGAGGGGCTTAAAATTTATTATTAAAACCAAGGAAGGACGAGTTAAGCAAAAAACGCCAAGGATTAGTGTTGTATGTCAAAGGAAAAGAAGGTCTAAATGTCTCCAAATGACTGACAGTTTGAAGCTAGTGACCTTAGGTGTTTGTTGGTCAGGGTCTTAAAAGAGAAAACCAAAGAAAAACCCAAAAAACCAAAGAGAAACAAAGAACTTAGTTGTCATCTACTGTGGTAGTAACAAAAGACCAAAGTACTGTCCTAGTGAGTACCTTTTTGTAAAGGAAAATAATTGTGTTATCCTGGCAGGCTTTTGTGTGAGTAATGTGTTGGAAGTATCATGATGTAAAAGTAAAATGTGTTTGGATTGTCAAAACAATTTTAAATTGTCATTTCCTAGCCTAAAAGATATTGTACCCACAATAGAGAAATCTTATATAGAGAGAGAAATCTCACAATAGAGAAACCTTACTCTAAAAATGAAAGAGGGAATGATGACATCTCACAATCAGTGATTTTTGAAAGTTGATGTGATTGAGACAGCTACATTTATTGTAGAAGAAAGAATAATATTTTACTACTGCATTTATATATGTATGTTAAATGAGTAGAAACATATGCACTGTGACATGCACTCATGCATATTCTTCATGTGTAAAAAGGGCCACTAACTGGCTAATGGAGAAGAGAACTGAGGGATTTAAGAAAACTCTATGAGATACCCCAAAAGCCATTTCTACAGCTTAGAAAGAAGACTAACAAACAAAAACGCCACATGATATAGAGAAGAGCATGGAAGTAGCTACACAGCTTTAAAAAGAGTAATTTTTACTAAAGAAGCAGCCAATACCAATGAATACAAAGTAGATGTTTAAATTTATAGAAAATTGAGGGGGGAGGCAGAAATCACAAAAGGAAAAATCAATGGCTGGTACAGTTAAGGACTGCAAGAAAGTTTTTCACTTATATAACAAAAAGAATCCTAAAAAATATTGTTCATCTGTTACTAGACGAGATGGCACAGTTATCAATGGCAGAAAAGTGGCACAGGAGAGAAAAAAGATATTTGTCCATATTGGTGAAAAACCAGGCTAATGAATTTGTATCATCTCGCCATGAAAAATACTTTCAGTTTCCTTAGTAATTTAGGATATGTTGCGAGAGAGTAGTTACTGAGTTTGGGTTTTATGAACTCATGATATATATCTGAGATTTTAAAAAGATGAGGCTGAGGAGCTTTTTCAGTCATTAACAATGACGTATCTTAGTCTACTGGGAAAGTTTCAAAGGACTGCAAGATTTGAAATATTTTAAAATTATGTTTAAGTACCATTTCTCAGTGTTTAAAAATCTGAGCTACTTAATGCTTGAATTCAATACCAGATAAATTTGTTAGAGGGGAAATAATACAATTAATGTAGTCAACATGGATTGGCAGCCTGGAAATCCTTTCAAAGACATTTTTATTTTTGATGGGATTACAATTCTGATTGATAGATACCCAAAATAAATGTTGCTGGGTACTCGGTGGCATTTTGATGAATAAAGGAGAAAGGTACAAAATTATTATGCTTGAATACTATGTTTCAAATTATAACTGTGTAAGTGAGAAATCATTACCAGGCAAAGATGCTTGTTTTGGGCTCCTGCAGGGATTAATTCCTGCCCTATTCTGTTTTTGCTTTTTCATATATTCTGAAAGAAAAAATTAAATTATCATTAATAAAGTTTGCAGATAGCTCAAAGACTGGGAAAATGCCAAGTAAGGAGGAGAAACAAGATATACAGATCTCGAAAAGTTGGAAACAGGCAAATTTATCATGGAAGAAAGAATAGAAGCCAAAGGTACTAGAGGAGAGATTGTCCCAGAAACACATACTCATGACAAGTAAGAGAGATTCTGGCTGATGATAAGCTGGATATTAACTCCTAGAATAATTCCTTGGTAAATAGGACTAACATGGTCTTCATGTAAGCAGGAGAATAGACCCTATACTGGCATTTGTATGTTCATTTCAGGAATATTCAGTTGTTTTCACAGCTCAATGAGGCTAATGACAAACTGAGGAAGTTTTAGGAAAAAGAAACAGAAAAGAATACCCAAATGCTGAAAGAATTGGAAATCTTTCTTTTTACCCAATGGGAATAATTTGAATGGGAATAATATCTCCAGATATTCTGCTCAGTTTTGGGACTGCTTCTGTGCTGATTATTCCATCACTGTTTCAGAGTTTTTTAGGTGGATGTCTAATGCACCACACCTTAAATTACTGCATTAGAAAATCCTAAAAATGGAGAGAAAAAAGAAAATCAATTTCCTTTTAATCTAGAGAAAATAAAATTATGGCAAGTAGGGAATCCTTCCTTGGTCTTAGTCTGTTCCCTCAGTCTCTGCTCTTGGCACTTTGGTGCTGTTTAAGAATTCCGCCCCAGTTGGTTACTTTGCTAGCAGAGGAATGTAAGTCAGCATTGCTGGTGCAATGGGCAGAGTTAGTAAATACTTTTCTCTCACGTACGGATATCGAGGGAACAAAGGTATTGCAGAGGGCAGTATGATATCCTCTTATACCACAGTTGTCAGGCATCTAAAATACAGTCTCAATTTTTTGGCAGTCTTTGGAGAAGAATAACGGCCTTGTAATATGGATACTTCAGCAGATCTTTGCAGATCTGGCTTTAGGACTTGGCTTTGCCCCAGACTTCTGGTGCACTTTCTGTACAAGTCATTGTGGATGTGTTAGCAGCATGCAATGTAGTCTCCGCCCCAAACTGGAGTTCTGGAGCGTAAGGCAAGAATAACTGTACAGGGACTTGGTCTCTCTATGCAATGTTGTAACGTGAAGCAGGCAGTTGCTACAGGTGATAAGAACTAAGTGAATACTTGCTTGAAAATTGCAGTTTAAATGCTAAGATGGGATCTATGTCAAGCAACAGTCAAGGAACCGGCTGGACCTGTGTGGGCTGTAAGCCTCCTTGCAAACATTCCCCATTTGAGCTTGCTGTTCTTCACAGCTCCTCAATAGCTTCTGTCCTGCATGGCACTGAATATACTTTGAAGTTACCCTAGAAAGTGTGTTGCAGGCATACATGTCTATTTCTGAGTGACTTTTCCATCAGACGTGCAGATGGAATTTTTATTCGAGTTGCAAGTCCACCTTGAAGTGCAATCATGTTCTTCACGTCCAGCTGTGCTGTAACTCCATCACAGCTACTGCAGCTGCTGAATGGGCTGCAAGGGAAGCTTCAGCAAAAGCATTGCTGGGGATGTAAGAAAAGATTCACCTTGTACTTCAGATTTGGCTCAAAAGAACCAGCTTGCAGGTAACTAATGAAAAAGCCTCTTTTGTCAATAAAATAATAAGATTTGTTTCAGGCATAGAGGAAATGAATCTGATTAATGATGAAGGAGGAATCATTTTAACCAGATTATTTTTTCTGACCATTAATAGACATTGACCCTTCCCCAAACACTGACTTTATATGTCCTCTGTGGAAGAGAAACGTTCTTCATGATTGTAAGGATTTCTACATACCCAGCAGCAGTTTTGCCAGAGGACTGGCAGTTGTCATGTAGCAAGTAGTTCAAACCAGGAATCCTCCTGGGCTGGTGGGTTTGTCTAGTGTGGAGTTCTTCCCTTTTCTTCATTCTTTCATTCTAAGCATACCCATAGGGGATTCTTCCATGGCTTTGATTCTGGTCTTGTTTATGCTGGTGTAAATCAGAGGTAACGCTGCTCCTATCAGTGCAGTTCAGGTAAACGAGATCAGGCTCCAGCACATGGTATTCAACCACTCCAATTCTCTTAAAGGAACTACAAATGGGTGCTCATTTACCTAAGATTTGCATAGATCCTCTGTTTTGTATTTTTCCTATATGTAATTTCATCAGATGTTCTTCCATTTTCTACTCCTAATAACTATTTCTTCCTTAAGCTGAAACAGCTTTCATTTAAGATTCTGAAAAGCATTTTACAAACTTCAATTAACTAAGTTTCATAGTATTCCTGTAACAGTGAGAATCAGTAAATCAGTATGATTGTACAACTGCTGCATCCCATCAAATATAACTCCCAGGTGAAAAGAAAAAACAAAAAGCATGTTAAGACAAGATTAAGTATGCAGTATTAATTTAAAATGCCTTTAGAATTCAAAGCAAGATGCCTTATCTGGTTTACGGGAAACTTTTGAGAGAAAAGAAAAACAAATAAGCAAATATATTTCCTTGATATGGAACATACAGAAGAAATTTCATAGGAAGCAGACTTTGTGGACAGATTGGAGTGAGATTCAGAACTCAGTCTGTTTAGGTATAGTCCAGTTGTGGAGTTCCTGCATTTTACAGTGCTCCCTGAGGGATTTTCTAAGATATTTAGGAACCTATCAGGAAATCATGTGGCTTAGCTTCCTAATTAGTGTTATGAAGCTGTGTTTAAAACATACAAGTCCGTTGCAAAGTGTATAACACTTCTGAATTTCCTGCTTTCTCCTCTACCACCTTTCCTCCTGACAAGGAGCAAGTTTTAGCATGCTATATACTCTGTGCTCAATTTGTGGGCTGTTGTGAGGGGTTAATTCTTTGTGGAAATACCTGTGTCTTCCATGAGGCAATTCCCACTTTTAGGTAGAGATTCTCTTGCTTGCAGCCTGGAAGTCCCTAGGCATAAGATACAGTACAGGTAAATCTGTCTAGGGATTCTGGCCCAACGAAGCAAATGAGGTCATGACATGACCACAAGACAATGCTCAAGTGCATTGAAATGAAAATAACTCAATTTTCAGACACAAAAATTGAGCTTTCAGACAAGAAGCTCTTGATGAAATCTTTTTTTTTTTTTTTTCTGATGGGAAGCAGACACAATTTATCAATATATTATTTTTCTGCTGTTCACTAAATTTTATGTTGCAAAAATTAAAAGGGAAACATTTTCAGGAATCTCTAATTGCAAGTCAATATATACCATTAATATGTTCTCTACTGCAGCAATAAGGAGACCTTGGGACCAGCCTCTTAATTATTGATTCTTGCTAGCTCAGCTGGTGGTCCTTGGACCTTATTAAATGCTCCTCATCTTGTTTTTGCACTCTTACTCCCTTGAGCTATAGCTTAACCGTGTAGCTTCTCTCACTACTTGTCAATCCTTAATAAAATTTGTTGAACAATATGGTTTGAGGTTGGCTCATCCCTAAGATTAAGTCTTTTCAGCTTTCAGCGCAGTCAGTCATGTCGCGTGTAGCTTGATTTGCTTTGCTTAAGGCTTTCTGAAAAATTGGTTTGCACAGTGCTGTTGCTAACCCCAGTTCTAGCCGTGTGATGACCTTTTTCCAGCCCTGATTATTTATGTGTATCCTGCAGTTCACTGGGGAAGTGTGTGTTGGCTTCCAAACAAAGATTTCTGTCTATTATATATAACCTAAAAATACAACTGTGAACATGTGTAGGAGTTAAGAGCGTGATTTTTTTTTTTTTTTCCTGGAGTCTATTAACATCCTGTTGTATTTATTTCAAAAACTACAAGATAGATGTTTTTAGAGGTCTATGGTTCAAAAGTTGCTGTAATTAAAGAAGTGATAGACTGATAGGTGCAAATTACAACAGATTACATTCATGAGCTGTATAAAGCAGTTTAGATTATTGCGTTTATATATTGCTATCTTCACTGGAGACCTGGAATTGAAATGGGAAATGCCTGAGCTTTGGTACCTACCTACATATGCTGTAGAGTGGTAGGAAAAAATGACTAAAGATATGGGTGTTGAAAATGTCCTACTGCCCAAAAGCGAGTAGAATGAAGTGTCCCAAACCTGTTTGTTCACTCAAAAAAACCCAAACAGAAAAACTGTTTGGCTATTAAGTATACCTCTCTGCTCCATCTCTTTGTTTTTATTTGTTTAGCCAAATTTCCTAAGAAGATGAGGCTTAGGTACTTATCCTCTGTGTGTGTGTACACCACAGGTACTTATATGTAGGTGTGCTCCTACAGTGGTGGCTGAAGAGGCAGCTGATTTCACCTGGGTTTGGCCACAGGATAAAACTGCCAAAACCGAATAATTTTCTACAACTTTTGTGAAACTAAGTAGGTAGGGAGAGGAAAGGGACAGACTGTAGTTGTGCGTTGGCACATCGCAAGATAACCTCGCTCCTCATGGAACACCAGGAAAATTGAAAAAGAGAAAATTTCTGAATGTCTCCATCATGCAGAAAGCTTCAACTGCAACTCATGCATACCCCAGCACACAATGTCAGGCACAGCTGTGGTGCTCTAATCCACCAGGCTCTTTTAATTGTCACTCACAGAACTGCTTGATTATCTTTTGGCTAATAAAGAGGCCATTCCACAAATTTGGTATTGAGTAATCAGCTATAGTTTCCTTCTTTTTCTTTAAAAATGATACTAAAATCCTCAAAGATAGTAATATTTAATTGTGTATTAGAGGAGCATACAATATGGGAAAGATGAGAAAACCCTCGTGTCAGCGTCTGTCCTGCTGCAGCTTGCAGAAGGGAGAGTTTTCTTCGTTCCTCTGCAAGCCAACGTGCACCACCGCTGTTTGGGGCTGCAGGGGTCAGACTCAAAGAAAAGATGGCTTGTTTGGAAACACAAATATATCTCCCTACTTCTGCTCCTTCCTGGATTCTTGTCTGGTTCTGTGAATTTCTGCAGAGTTTGCACTCACCTAACGTCAGATATTCAGAGTGCTGTTATGAAGTTCCCGTTACCATAAGCTATAAATTTTATTCACCACACCCATTCCCATGAATATCCAAACACCTGGTCTGACACAACATCCAAACAGAGCAAAACAATGCAGAAGGTGGTAACAGGAATGATAGGAATGACAGATGACATGTGAAATCCATATAAACGGCAAGTGAGTGTTCTCCCAGGCTGGCCGTGCTAAGGAGGGAGTGGATGAAGTAGTAGCAGAGTGGAAAAGTGAACTGAGATTAGAGTTTAATGCCGGTTGCACAGGAAGGATGGAGGGAGGTGAGGGGGAGTTCAGAGGTCAGTCAGGCAATGTGAAGGAAAGAACAACTTCCAGCTGTAGAAAATTGCAGGGAGGAGACCGAAAGGAAGCAATTCTCACAGACAGTAAACACTTACGCTATTATGGTAACTCAAATTAATAAATATTTATCTTATAAAGCTGTCCAAAGGACTTGTACCTCACTGGGCTGTGCTCTGTGTAAATGTGAAGATTGTCTCATTATGGCTTCCCAGGGAGATTCAGTGAGTTTATTGAACAAAGCTTGTGACAGCAGGGCAGGGTACAAGAACGCAGCTCTCATGGGGAAACTACTTTGCTGTCCTGGGTCTCTTCTCCTCCGTGCATAATGGACTTCTGGGCTGTACACAAACTCCAGCAATATTCAGTGCTTTTCAGATGCTGCAGCAGAGTGTGGATGTATGGAAGTGCACTAGCCCAGCTGGTCCTGCAAAAGTGTTGCTGCATGCTCCCGCTGCACCTGATCTCCTGAAGGCAGCCAGCTCTTGTGCTTTCATTTGATATGACAGAGAGTTTGGGTCAAAGAGACAAGTTGGAAGAAGCCTCCAGGGGTTATCTGGTCTAACCCAAAGTGACAATAACTTTAGATTTAAATCAAGTTACTCAGGACGTTGTCCAGTTGCATTTCAAAAATCTCCCAAGACAGAGATTCCACCATGTCCCTGGACAACCTCTTTCAGTGCTTAATCACTCTCTGTCTGATTTTTTTTTCCTGTTATATCTTGTTAGAGCTTGTCTTGCTGCAACTTGTGTGACTGTTGCCTCTTGCAGAGCACCTCAGAGAAGAATTTGGCTCCACTCTCATGAGAACTTCTCTTTCTGTAGCTGAAGGCTGCAATCAGGTTCTCCCATACTGTTCTCCAGGCTGGATACACGTTCTACTGGCCTCTCCTTGGACTTCCTCTGCTCCAGCCCCCAGCTAAATGACCTGTCTCTGGATGCTTTCGAATTTGCAAATATAGCTCAAAGCCCCAAACTGGACACAAATGCAGCCTTGTAAGTGCTGAGTAGGAGCGGTGTTCCCCTTGTCTTTCTGCCAGTGCAGCACTGTAGGCCATTATCCTGCACCCCTTGCCCAGGCTCCTCTTGCAGAGCTACGAGCCAGGCAGTCTGTCCCCAGCTTGTGCTGCTGCAGGGGACATTTCCATCCCCAGGGCAGGACTTGGCATTTGTCTTTGCTGAATGTCATGTGTTTCCTCTCTGTCCATCCCTGTTGCTTGTTGAAGTCCCTCTGCATGGCAATGCTGCTGCCCCAGGTAGAAACTCTTCCTCTTAGCTTGGCATCAGCCACGAGCCTTCCCACTCCTTCATCCCGGCTCACTGATGAAGATATTAAATAGTGTCAGCCCCCGTATTGGCTCCTCAGGAACACCTCCCCTGACTTGCCCCCACTTAGACTTTGAACTGTTGACCACTACCCTTTGAGTCTAGCCAAATTTTCATCTACTATGTTGTAGGTCACCCACTTGTGCTAGAGTGTGTCATGCTAATACTGTGGGGAAGCCCTATAACCAGCTACAAGAAAAGAGGGCTGAAATTGAAAATATTTTAGCCAAAGTTTTCCTCTATCATTGTGGAAAATTCCTGGAGAGTTGATTATGGATCAGATTAACAGTATCACACCAAAATTAGTCTAATAGCTTAGAATAATAATAATAAAAAGCTTAGAATAAAAAAGTCTCCCCCCAAAAAAGTATCTTAAGAAAAGATGTGTATCCTTAGTGCTTGAGTGAATAGGAACCTTTTGCATGTGTATATTTCTGTCTTTCAATCTACAGAATGCTTCAAAATAACTAAAGGTCAGTAGACATTTAACAAGAAATTTCCTAGACTTTATCATAAGAATTAACTTCCTTATGTGTGCATATTTTTTTCTAAATGGAGGAAAATTAACAAAGCACAAAGTCAGTTTTCATTCCATTTGCCCTTCGCCCCCTGAAATCTCAAACAGCCAAAAACCTGTTGCCTTTCTGCATCCCCTGGAGTGCAGAGGGCATCAAACAGTTCATATTCTGAAAGTCTACCAAATTCACTGCATTTAAAATTCAGCACAGTGTTTTCCCTGTTGGGCAAAAGGAGCGGTTGAATACATTGGTCAGTATGTAGTTTAGTTCCTTTCTACCTGTGCAAAATGAATGTTTCATAGCCACAACAGAGGCTGAGGGCTTGGAGGGCCCTTGTCCAAGTGCAGCACAGGCGAGGGAAGTGCATCCTGGTTCTGTCCACTGTGAAATATACCTCAGACTTCCATTTCCAGCATTTGTCTCTCCTGTGCTTGTGGAAATAAATGAGAAGACAGATACTTATTTATGGAGATGTAATGCCCTCTGTTTGTGTAGCTGCAGGAACGCACAGTTTATCAAAAATGAAAGAGGTACTAGATTCTCGTCAAAAAAATTCCATTGGCAACAACTAAGTTCTTGGTTGACTCTTTTTTTGTATAAATAAGATAAGTGCATGGATTTCAGCAGCCACATAACAGAGGAATTTTGAACAGAAAAGTTCTGCAAAGGCTCAAGGAAAATCAACTTACAAGACCAGCTAAAGGGTTGAGGAATGGGCTGTCGGAATGCTGTGCAGAAATGGTTAGCAGTAACAGCCTGGGTTATTAATCGATGTTTTACACCACAGCTGACATGGTCTTATGGTCTTGTAAACTCTGTCATACAAATAGCTTTGCTAATCTGAATATTTCCACTACCTTCTTGGAAAATGTGGGAGAATGAAGACTACATGTGCTAGGATTTGCAGTTAGCAGCAAGTAAAGCAGACCCATAAATTTTATGTTGAATCAAGTTCTGTTTTCAAATGTACTTTGCAGGCTGATGAAGCAAATGACATTCTCATCTTGTTACTGTTCATTAACCCAAGGATGTGAAATCATTCTGCATATCTGGTCTCTATTCTCTCAGCAGACATCCCCCCCCCATTCCTGTGTTAATAGTGCAAGTTCATCCATCACCAGGTAATCAGAAGACTGTCAGGATCTACTGGCTGCAAAATTTGGGAGTTTTTATAATTTCACTTGAAATGAGGAAAGATGTATTTGAGAAACGGCTGGAAAGAGAAATAGAAAAATATGTATTTCACAGAATAATTAGTTCCTGTTTTGCACTAGATTTTCTGTTATTTTTTTTCTTAATGATGTGGACTGTTTCTCTTCTGTGCTGTTGTTCACATTTGGCCTGCTTTCAGTGAAGCTTATAAACAGGGGCGATTGCTGTAAATGAAATCTGGAAAACATATACAAATACATACAGGAAGAAAAAATAATCTTGATACTATTAATCTCAAGAAAATTAATTTAACAGAAGTGGGCCTTAAGTCATAGAGATTTCAGACGTGGAGGATTTAGTTAATCTAGTTTCCAAGGCGAGTTTTGATAGCTTTAAATAATAAACATTTTGTTTAAGAGAAATCTCAAGAAAGCCCTCTGTCCATTTGAATGTATGTTAACATTCCTGTGCTTGAGACCTCCCTGAACTCTCTTATTCTGTGACTTTTATACTGTTGACTTTGCCTTTTTTGCTGGTAATGTCAGGCTTACTTGTCCAATCTCAGCTGTGTGACTGAGGCACTCATCATTATCCATTGTTTGAACAAGGTCTTGTTGTGTGCTCTGACTGATTGATTGCTTATTCTCAATAAACAAAGACCTGCACTCAGGGTCTTTGAAGCATTTCTTGCTCAACTGGTCGACTTACACACACAGAAGGCCAACTGTCCCTGTCCTGTATTAGTTTATTCAACTAGGTAAGTTTTTTTCTCAGGCAGAATCACTATCTTAGAAAGGAAGAGAGAGGACTCAGGAGGAAGTATTATTTTTCTAGTCCTACTTATCTTTCTGTTTAAGCTATAGTGTTTTTCTGGGTGCTTCTTTAATCTGAAGTCACAGCACGCTATATTACATTAATGAACTCCATTTATTCTGAAATAGGATAAAGTGAAATCCCAGTGATGCTAGAAGAGGAGGATCACTGAAAACCAGTGTCTCCCTATGAGAAGAGAGGGAGCCCAGAGTTATGTTGTGAATATCAGTAAGGGGTGATGCTCAGCTCAGAGCTTCATTTGGGAACAGTATCAGGTGTGAATATTAACCCTTTGCAGGTGATTTTAGTTAATAGTCCTTTGCATATTTTTGCTTCTTCACTGAGACAGCAGATTAACATAAGCAGTTTTTAAAATATCTTAATATTATAGTGTCAGAATGACAGTTCAGTCTGCCCTGCTGTCATGAAAATGTCCTATAGCATTATTTTTTTTCCAGTCAGCCTCACCATTTAATATCTTGAATCTGTGAAAGATAATAGCTAAGTAAAACTTTCAATGTCTACTCCAATGGAAAGATGTAATCTGGTAGTGCAAATCTGCTATTATTTTACTGTGAGGGGGAAAGAGAAATCTCTTGCAGCTTGCTGACATTTTGCAAAGTGGTAATGACTCCACTGTGCTGTTCAGACACAAACTAACACAACTGTTTCTGCCTTCTCCTATATGCACCGTTCACGTCTATCTACTCCCATGCAAGAAGGAAAATTCTCTCACAAAGGCGAGGTCAGCAAAATTCCTCCCAATAAAATTCATGATGTCACCATAAAGGGGATCTTTGTGTAGCTAGTATATATGCAGCTGACAAGCGTTATGGCAATTCTATAGTAAGAGTCAACCATATTAAAAAAAGTATGTATCCCGATGCTTGACAAACCTGATCTCCTTCTATGACAAGGTGACCCACTTAGTGGATGAGGAAAAGGCTGTGCATGTTGTCTATCTAGACTTCAGTAAAGCCTTTGACAGGGTTTCCCACAGCATTCTCCTGGAGAAACTGGCTGCTCATGGCTTGGATGGGCGTACTCTTTGCTCAGTAAAACACTGGCTGGATGGCCAAGCCCAAAGAGTGATGGTGAATGGAGTTAAATCCAGTTGGTGGCCAGTCACGAGTGGTGTTCCCCAGAGCTCAGTAGTGGGGCCAGTTCTGTTTAATATCTTTATCAATGACCTGGATGAGGGGATCGAGAGCACCCTCAGTAAGTTTGTAGATGACACCAAGTTGGGCAGGAGTGTCGACCTGCTTGAGGGTAGGAAGACTCTATAGAGGGATCTGGACAGGCTGGATCAATAGGCTGAGGCCAATGGTATGAGGTTCAAAAAGGCCAAGTGCCGGGTCCTGCCCTTGGTTCACAACAACCCCACGCAGTGCTACAGGCTTGGGGAAGAGTGTCCGGAAAGCTGCCTGGTGGAAAAGGACCTGGGGGTGTTGGTCGACAGTCAGCTGAATATGAGCCAGCAGTGTGCCCAGTGGCCAGGAAGGCCAATAGCATCCTAGCTTGTATCAGAAATAGTGTGGCCAGCAGGACTAGGGAAGTGACGGTCCCCTCTACTCAGTACTGGTGAGGCTGCACCTCGAATACTATGTTCAGTTTTGAGCCCCTCACTGCAGGAAAAACATTGAGATTCTGGAGCGTGTCCAGAGAAGGGTAATGAAGCTGGTGAAGGGTCTAGACAACAAGTCGTATGAGGAGCGGCTGAGGGAACTAGGGTTGTTTATTCTGGAGAAAAGGAGGCTGAGGGGAGACCTTATCGCTCTGTACAGCTACCTGAGAGGAGGTCGTAGCGAGGTGGGCGTTGATCTCTTCTCCCAAGTAACAAGCGATAGGACAAGAGGAAATGGCCTCAAGTTGTGCCAGGGGAGGTTTAGATTGGATATTAGGAAAAATTTCTTCACCGAAAGGGTTATCAAACATTGGAACAGACTGCCCAGGGAAGTGGTAGAATCACCATCTCTGGAGTTATTTAAAAGGCCTGTAGATGTATGTAGTGCTGAGGGACATGATTTAGTGGTAACTTGGCAGTGCTAGGTTAATGGTTGGGCTCAATGATCTTAAAGGTCTTTTCCAACCTAAATGATTCCATGGTTCTATGATGCTATGATTATATGACCCCATGATTCTATGATCTATTTGAATAAGGTTCTCCACCCCTCCCCTCTTACTGTCTTTATTGGGATTGGATTGGGCTGGGGAGGGATGAAAAATATTTTATTGACCTCCTTTTTTTTTTTTTCTTCTCTGTGCTCATAAAAAAAGTTTTATTATTTAAAAAAATGTCAAGGTCAATGCACACCTGTAATATACATGAAAGTTCCCTCATACACCTGCATTCATTTACAGCCTAATGGTAAATAGGCAAAATTTATTCTTATGCTTACATTAGTTAAATAATTCATTCTTTTGAAATACAGCATTATAAACATCACAGTAATTTTTTGGGTTGTGCAGATCATTAATATTTGGAGGAAAATATATATATTGAAAAGCTAATTGAACAGCAGATCGGAGTCTTCTCCCACTTGCAAAGGTAAATCACATGTAGATGCGGTAAGATGCTAGACTTACATCAATTCAAAATGGGTGTAAACATTTTTCCTGTATGAACAAAGTGACTAATACACAAGAGGCTAATTTAGTAGGAACGTTTAATCATGGCTTCCTGTAACTGGGCCACTTTGTGAAACACATAATTACACACTAGTAGCTGTAGATAATAGTGTGCTGGAAAACTTAGGACATTGTAATAGGAATGGACCCCCAACTCTGTAATTTTAAGAAGTGAACGGCATTTCTTATGTAATCCCCTTTCATTTTAAATCTTGTCCCCCCAGTCTGTTAAACCTTAATTTGATCAGTAGGAAGGGGTTCTGACTGACCAGTGCTGCTCCATTCCTACTGGCTGTAAGCCTGGAGACGGCAGTTATTGCTCCATCCCTGCCAGGAGGTTCCTCAGTTTTCTGCATGAGCCTGTTTGTCTTTCTGCATTCTTATGCCCTGTCAATTCCCAGTTGATTTTCACCTCAGTAATTCTAAGCATTTGGTAAATAAGTAATTCCGGTTGCTGTGACTGGTACTTTAGGCTCTACCCCCTTCTGTGCTGCTTGTTTATCGATATTTAAACAATGCACACTGTCTCCCTATGACCCTCATTCCATCTTTTTTTCCCTTGTCAGAATCTGCTCTTTTGAATAATCATTTTGACTGAATAATCACTTTGTCTCTAGAGACAGACCCTGCTAATCTCATTTCCATTTAGTCTTTGCATCCTGTGGGTTCTTATACCACACAGCATCCTGCCTTCCAGAGCCACATTAACCAACATAACTAACATCTGCTGCATCTGGATTCATTTTTTCCAAAGTGGGGTAAGCATGTGCAATAAAGAATTTTGAAATTCTTTCTGGGAGTATATGAGCATCCCTACACATATACACGTATGTTGCTAACTAAGTGTGTGAAAAGACAAGGTAGCAGGGGGTAGTCAGGCTTGTGAGAGTTTTATCTTGCAGCCTTGTGTTAGCCCTCCAAATTTACCCTTAAGGTGGAAGTCCCAGTGTGCCAGGTGAGTGACAGTTTTGGCCATAATCTTTATCCAGAAGTTTTAATCAATCTTCTAGATATCAGCCTTAAGTTACCTTGAATGTGACATTTAATATTTTTGTCTGTGTTCACTGTTCCCTGGGATGCTATTGTAGAATCTGGAAAACAAATCTGATATACGTGTAGCATTTCTTGTTATACACTGCAAGATGTAGTGCAAGATTTTTAGATTCTGTGGACATTTCTGATGCTGCAGGATAATACTGGCACATGAACTTGAGGACAACTTGCGACTGGTCAGGCTTAAGTACTCTTCTTATCTTGAAGTTGATGTTAAATGAGGCTGATGTTAATGACACTGATGAACTTGGGACATACTCATTCAGCAGTACTATAGGTCCTCTGTCCTAAGGAGAATGCACCAGGACTAAAAATGTTTCAGGATGCTTTGTTTCTTGTTGTCACCAGAGTCTTCACTGGGATCAGCTTCATCCGACTGGTCTTTAGGTACAAGTTATTGAGAGTGGGAGAACTCAGATAAGCAGGAACTGGCCACTCAATGGGAAAAAAATGGGTCAATCTGTGTCAGATTTTAGGGAGTATAAATGAAAGTGATTAAGAACCAACTTTCATACCAAATTCTTCCTAGTTTTATGATTTTGGTTACAAGCAATGAAGTTAATTGAGAGAGGTATTATTCTGCAGGATCTTTAACTTCAAGGGTTAATGAGTCTGAACAGGTGTGAGAGATTAGATGTAGCTGAGAACAGCAAGCTGATGGAAGAAAATACCGATGTTTATTACGTTCAGTCTTTGCTTGAGGGATAAGAAAAGAGAAGAAATCACCTTGCCCAAGAAAGAAGTTTAAAAATATGTTTATTGCAGTATAATCTATTCTTTTCATAAGTAGCTGTTCTTGGATGATTACCTGAGGAGGCTGGTTGTGCCAGATGATTAACTGAGTACCCGTACATCATGACTAACTTGGGCATCCTCTGCTCTTTCTAGTGTCAGAGAAGGTTAAGAACCAGTCTTTTTGGTCTACAGTAAATGCTAATTGACATCTTATTTTACTGGAAGGGCTTGTCCCCAGTCACAACAGAAAACTGCATTTTTGTAATCAGCCGTTGTGGCTGTCCGTACTTGGCAAGTCATAGCTTTGTCCAGGCAACTTTCTCTCCTCTAAGTTTTGGAGTTTTTTTTACTCAGGAGATAGTAAAACAGACTGTAGTATTTTGTCAGTGGCTAGAAGTGCTGCATTTCCGTAACCTGTTGAAAAAAGTATGCTTGGTAAACTTGAGTAGTAAGAATTGATTCCAACCCAACCTGGAATTGTTCGAGTGTTCAGAACTCGGGGACCAGCATGATCAAGGATAAAAAGGGATATGAATTCAGGGGAATAATTATTTAGCATGAGAAAAAAAAAAAAAAACCAACTTAAAAGAGGTTATCTTTCTAAATTGCAGAGAAGAGCAATTCAAATGAGTTTTCTGTGCTACATCATTTTAGATTTGCTGGAAAAAGAGACAAGTGCTATAAAAATCAATATTTCTCTCAAATGGTTAAGAATTTTGTTTATGCTGACAAGGTTTTTCAAGTCTCAATTGACTGATCTGTCTTTGACCTCGCAAAGCCCTTGCTATGTGCACACACAAATAACTTTGGCAACTGGTGCCAGAGTGACCAGGCCCAGCCCAGGTGTAACTGAGTACATAGTTTTGCAAGTAAGCACATAGAATGACAATCATATCTCTCAACCTTAATTGCCTCATAGAAAATAAACACTCCCAGTTACGTGATCTCCCCTATTGCCAGGACAATACAAATCACGAAGATCTGTGATAAGACCCTGCTTTTAATGAAAGAAGATTGTATTTCTCCTCAAATCCCTCTAAGTCTTTGACTTGATTTGAGAGAGGGACAACTAAATTAAATTGAGTTTGAGAAGTATGAAAATTAAAAAGTCTCCTAGGACCTCTGTTAGGGTCAGGGTTTGAAAAGCTTTGAGAATAAGATGTGAAAAACTTCAGTCAGACTGTCAGTGTGGGCTGGGATGCTCAGTCTTTCTCATTCTCTGAGAGATGCTGAACACCTGCTAATGCTCTGCGCTTCGGGGCTGCTGAGGCTGGGCCTCCTCCAGAGTTTCACCTGGGGAAGCCAGGCTTGGGCATCGCATCTGCGCTTCTGTCCTGCTAACAGGACATTACTGGTTTTGGTGCTGTATACATTTAAATACTAATTTCTGCAGATTTCAGTATTAATTTCTGCACTACTCCTCTGAAGAAGTACTTGTTATTATCCCAGAGAGGTAAGCCATGGGAACGGTTGCATTGATGAAGTGGTACAACAAAGAAAACTGTAATCCATGCCTAAGTATTGTGAAATATCCTCTCATTCAACTACACCAAGGTGCTAACAGTTACTGTGGTTTTATACACTTCATACTGGTTGCCATTTGCAAACGTTCAAAACTGGTTAGACCTCTTTTTGACCTCTATGAAAGACAATGAGATTGTTTTAAAAATCTAAAGGCTTAAAGTAAATGTATTGGTTTTGGGATGACCGTTTGCTTTTAGCGAGTAGTGAGGGGAAAGTCCCCTGCTCCTAGTCGGGAGGTGGCCGTGTCCTGCTGGACATTCAGCTCTAAGGGCCAGGCAGCACACGTGCCTCGGGACTGTAGTCACCTGCTCCACCGCACGGAGAGGACCCCGCTCTTCTTGTGTCCATCCACCTGCCGAGTGGCTTCCTGGCTGTTTCTGCTTTTGGCTGACCATCAGGATGGGTAGAAAGGCCTGCCAGGAGTTCTGATACTTTTGCCATGGTCAGGCTGTGAGATGAGAAGACTTTTAGCTTTCCTTTTTGCCTGTGAGTGAGCTGCCCCAGAGGGAAGGAGAACAGTGCAGGTGACCTGTCCTCTATGGGGGTGGGTGTCACGGTGGGTGGAGGAGAGGTGAGGGTTGAGGAACTTCCATGCAAAGAGTCTGTCCTCATTTAGCACACAAAAGTGAAGCACGCCGGAAGATGAAGAACAAAAGGAACAAAATAACCTGCTCTTTGCCAACACACATTTTCATGGGGTGCTACAGTTGCTGAGGGTTTTTACCCATGTAAGCAGAATATAACAGAGATTACCTTTCTAAATCCACATTTATTAATTGGTAATGTTATGGACCTGTTATGGCTGTGGCCTTTGAGAGAACTTCCGCCTGCTAATAATGTGGCTGCAATTCAAATAAGAGCACTGATGTAGAATTAAGTGATGGTTAAAGTACTGTGCAGAGGGCCTGAGTTTCAAACATAGAGGCAGGTAGCTGCTGTGCTTGCAAAAATGAAGATTGAAATCTGCTGTCTGGCAGGTATCACCTTGCTTTGAGAGTTATTTTCAAAGGCTAATTTCGAGTTATAATCATAGATTAACTTGCATCTTCACAATCATTGAATGCACATATCCATGAACAGGAATATCCAAGCCTAACTTCCAAAGCTCGACATAATTTTTAACATAAATCCTGAAGTCAAACATATTTAGAATATGGGGGAAAAAAAAAAGAAAAAAAGAAGACCTTGCCTGCTGGAGGTACTACAGCCAGCTTCTTCTTATAAATAATATATGTGTATAAGTGTACAATCAGACACCTGTTTCAATATGTGCTTTCTAGTGATTTCTCTATGCCTTTTTGTTTGCTACTTGGAAATTCCGTGAACCTTCTTATGGGGCAACGTTGCTTTCCCTGCGGGTGCCCGAGAGATGTATGATGTTTCTTGCTGCTGTCTTTCAGTGCCTGTCAGCAGGCAGCTGACCAGAGAACCTTTATTTAGCAAATGTGAACAACTGGAGAATTTTTGTTTGCAAGACTGACGGGACCTGCCTCAATTCACTGAGAGCAATAACAATGTTTCTCCCCCACTGAATAGATCTAGCCTGAAGCACCCTGACATTAATAAATGACTAGATCAACCTCGCTCACCTCCCTATCCTTTTCCAGCTCTAAGTGTGAAGTATAGAATGTGAGACATGAGTAATACTTGCTGTAATTTGATTTAAAAGTTGGAGAAGAGCAGGGAGAAGAGAAACTCCTCTTCTGTTAACTTGTGTAAAAGCTAAGAGTTAAAATGTAGTGAAAGACTTACTCATTAGCCAAATATGAATGTATTATGCTGTCTTTTCTGGAAGGAAAACATTAGCAATCCAGCTGTTCATTTGTATTCAAGACGTTTGTAAAATAAAAACTGTATGAAATATTTAATCTGAAAACAAGCTTGAGTAAAACTTTTTCCAGTGTGAGAATGGAAATTGGGAGCAAAACTCACTGGAAAGACCTTGTTTTCAAAATGGGTGGGGTGAATTTAAATCTGTTTGACTAAACATGTGAAATGACTGACTTTGCATGAAAATGGACTTCTCTGCAGGGTGACCCTTACCTTGAAACGTTTGCAGTATTTATAATATCTTTTGACAAATGTCAGATGCCTTTATGGGTCATGAAGAAACACCAGGTGAGAAACATTTTTCACTACGAGAGTTTGAGGCTAGGAGCTGAGCCCAAGGTTCCTGATTTCTGGACTAATACTTTAACAATGGGGACATTGGATCTTTTGTCTTGTATACCTGTATTGTTCATAAAGCCTGTACCTTTACTCTTTTTTGAATCATAGAATAAATATCCTGAGTTGGAGGGGACCCACGAGGATCATTGAGTCCCACTCCTGACTCCACACAGGGCAAACTAAAAGTTAAACCATACATTTAAGACCGTTGTCCAAACACTTCTCAAGCATCAAGAGGCTTGGGGCCATGACCACTTCCCTGGGGAGCTTGTTCCAATGCTTGACCACCCTGTCAGTGAAGAACTTTTTCCTAGTATCCCATTTGAATATACTACCCTTGCAGTGAAGTATATATATATGTGACATCACCTTCAGTCACCTGAAATAACTGATGTGGAATACAGAGACTCCTATTAGCTAGGGCAAGTTACAGGAGTGCAGGATGCCCAGATGATCTGTCTGTGGCATTAGCTGCCTGTTGTTTCCTTAGGGGAGCTGGAAACACTGCTGTAGGTTCACAAATCTCTTAATGGTTTGAACCTAACTTCATGAGAAACTGTGTCTTCTCCATCAGACATATCAGGACTGCAGAGACTGGGGGTGTAACCAGGTACCTTTGGGATTCTTGGTAGGGAGGATGTTACCCTTCAGCATATCACCCTTGGGAGCTTCTTGGTTTTGATACCAACCACTTTTGGGCTGAAATAAAAAAAGCTGATCTTTGGACCAAATGGCAGTCTCCATCTACCTGGTAGGATGTGGGGAATCCCTGACAGACTGACACATATGAGGAAATAAAAGTGCTGTTTAACTGTCATTTAATTTCATTTGTAAGTCTGGGAGTGTAGAAGTCCTGAATTCTGCTTTTATTGTCATTCTTTTTTTAGCTTATATCACGAGAATGATCGAGGTTGAAGTAGGGCAAATGTGAAGGACCCCTACTAAAAATGGGTTACTGAAATATTTCAGAACTGGGAATGAATTTACCCTCATTCTTCTAAGAAAGACATATGTAGTTGTCCTCTTGCAAGTGTAGGGAACTTTAAGGCAGCATTTTCAGAGGCGAGTGTAGGTTGCCTCAGTATTTTAGTATCCAGTGGAGACATTTTGATTGTTTACAGCATAGCATGTCTTGGGCTGGGTGATTACAAACTGGTGCATAGTATTAGTCACTTTTGAAACGTTTGCCTAGCCATGAAACAATCTTGAGACAGATTTGGAGTGAGAATACAGATTTCACAGGTCCCAGTCACTGTGTTGAACAAGTTTATTGCTGTTAAATCTCAATTGCTTTACAAGAATGGATTCCAATCTGAGATTTTTAATTTGTATGTGATATTCATATACAGATTGTTGAAATTTTCTGTTGACTAGACCTGGTAGGGAGGAAAAGGTCCAGCTGTAATGGTTTTCCAAATTTTATCATAAATTAAGCTGAAGTTTCTAAACTGCATCTATTTTGGTTGTGTTTTTAAGCTGCATTCATTGTGAGTGGAAGCAAACTTTTCATCTATATATGTTGATTTTTATTCTGTGATACTTTTGCTTCAAATAGTGCCCTCATTATTTACAAATATAAACATTCTTTTTCTCTAGTGAGTGAATATGTCACATCCTGGTTATATACATTCAAACCCAGGCTTGCTAGCATTTTCACTTCATATGAAGAGGGTTAATTATGAACTAGACTACAGATCTCAAATACATCAGCAAGCTAAGTAGCTGGTGACTGCTGCAATCAGTTAACTGCAAGGAAATGAAACAAGACTTATTTACATTTAGAGTGATGCCCGAGTTCTTAATCACCTCAAAGCATTTAAAAATTAACTTTACTACCAACAGCTCAAGAGGCATAATGAACCCCAGGAGGGAGTTTTCTTCTCTTTCATTTTCATTGAAGCCGTCTATTCATTTACATCAGACTACTCTCACTCCAGTCTGTTTTCCTGCTAAAACCTCAAAAGTTTCCTTATTTCATTTTCTTAAATAACTTGTGGTTCATTTGGTATGCTTCATCATAAATTAGTATTAAAACTGTGCGAGAACTCTTGGCAACTACTGAAGTACATGCAGCCACAAATACTTTAAGGACAAATAGAAACAAACAGCTTAGTATTTCTGTGTTTTGTTGTAGATGTACCTATGTATTAAAAAGGCAACAAAATATCTTTATCATCTTCGTGCTTTCCTGAGCTTTTGCACCTGCACAAGCACATTTTATGATTTTACACACGGACACACTCCCACTCCAGAAAGGGGGCTACGCTGTAATCAAATGAGCAGCTAACAGCCTGACCAGTAATGACATTTGACAATTGGCAATTTAGAAGATGGAAGCAAAGATATTGAAACTAGTACAAATTCTCCAAGCTTTCCACCATAACTTTGTTTTATCTTGACTCCTATTTGCCCTGAATCCCCTAATAGGAGCAATCCTTTCATAATATACTCAGCCAACCCATTATTTCTATATATTTTTTTTTCCATTGCTACAAACACGAAGCACTAACACCTCCAAAAGTGGCCTGTTCCCTTGGGAAAGGTCGCAGCTATGAGGGGAAAAATAAATATATTTTCTTTGGAAGTTTCCCTTTAAGGTTTGAACTATTTTCCTGGGCTATTTACAGCTGAAATGAACGTGACATTCTGAGAGACAACAGTAATGAAGAGTACAGCAATCCAGAAAAAATTAATAGGGGTAAAGCTTAATAGCAGAAGCTTTTTTTCTCTTTTTATCAATGATTTAGTGGACAAATTGAATTTAGGTGTTTATACATGTATTAAGATAAGCAGAAGTGCTAGCAGTGCAGATTATTTTGTTATATATAAGACACAAAATAATAGTACCATGGCAGTTTTAGTAGATACATAGTTACAGTAGATATGCGCATGCTTATTTAGTAAAGCTACAGGCGTAGTTCTTTTAACGCTTTTCCCATTGTCTGAGCCTTCAATGAAATTTTAGTCATAAATCTAATAAACTTATAAATGAATTATTGTGACAGCTTTTGTTACCTTTATTTTCACAAAGCAATTAGTGTGTGCAACTGGAAATCTCAGGTCTCTAATTATTTAGGCCTCTTATGGGAATAGCTTCATCAAACCAAAGCAAGGTTTTATGGGGAGCAGCTGCGGTTTGTGGGGCATCTGAACCACCACGGCTGCCAGAGAGTGTAACCCTGCCCCAACTGCCTCCCTCTTCCTCTTCCTCTTCCTCTTCCTCTTCCTCTTCCTCTTCCTCTTCCTCTTACTCTTCCTCTCCCTCTTCCTCTTCCTCTTCCTCTTCCTCTTC
>VYXH01002720.1:84370-293589 GCA_013397275.1 Burhinus bistriatus
TTCCTCCTCCTCCTCCTCCTCCGCTGACCTGCTGTGGTTGCTTGATAAATTGGATTGAAGAGCTGATACTTTGGGCAAATAAGTGGTGTTAGGACTTGTGCAGCCTGGGGTGGTGTGGAGCTGGAAACAAAGGCCAAGGATGGGAAAGTGAAGACAGGGTCTCTTTTTTCTCATGACCATGTCACCTCAATACTGCCAAACTGTGGCCTCAGTAGAGAAAAAAAAATAAACTGGTTGCAGTTAAGGGAAAATAAATGTTTTCATTAAAGTAACCTAGACACCACCACTATAGTTGTAAGGAATGAATGTCTATATTTATGAAACAACTGTACTTCAGTCTTGTAAATCCTTTTTCAGTCAGGAGGGTAACAATTCTGCGAACAAAATTTCTTTATCTTTTTACTGAAGTGATAAGTACTCTGATTGGGAGGCATGGATTTTAGTGTGTGTTGTCCTGGGGAAAGATGTGACTGCTGATAGCTGTCACCTTGGGGGAGGCTGGTACGGTATCTACCCACCTCGCTGGTGAAGCTTGAGGGACTGTTTCCTTTCTTAGCCTAAAGTTGCATAGTTAATATTACTCTTTATCTCTGCAGGAAACGGAATATGACATGTGGTGAGGCTGGGGGCTAATATTGCTTCAGCTGTCTGGTTTGTAAAAGAGCCAGAAAGTTTCTTATAATGATTTAAAACAAAAGTATGCTGTTGTGCCTATCAGTGCTTTAACATTTCAAAACTCTAAAATGATTCTCATGAAACTTTCTCATGATGGACCATGTTGCCTGTTGGATTTGATGTTCTCTTTCAAAACTAATAGCTCATTTCCTCTTTATGTGTCAAACTGTCCTGAACTCTGGGGTTTCTATAAATAACTTATTTACAGAAATAACGAGCCAGTTTGTAATTTAAAAAAAAAAAATTAATTTGCTTACAGTTGAGTGAAATATTTTAACTGTTTTCTTTCCTACCTATCCAATCCTATTTTCCTATCCTATTTCTAACCTGCCCCCTTTAAATTTCTTTTTATTTTTAATATCTCCCTTGTTAAGAGCCTGACCAATGGTAGAAAAGTCTAAAAATATGCTGTTTTGTTACTCTACGGTTTCAATGCATTTTGATATAGATGGTTGTGCAGCAAATCTGATGGGATGGAAGGAATGAGCAGGACCCGATCCTGAATTTAATAGTATGTGAGCAGCCCACTTTCCCCAAAGCAAGTACCACTCATCTCTGCTATTAATTGCTGGATAAAGGCTCTGAGGAGAGTTTCTCACCTTTTTTATTCTCCAGCTGTTTGTTTTCATAACTTTTTTTCTTCAAAGTTAAGTATCGTTGTTTCCTTACTAGAAACCATAGTTGTCTCTGGAGTTTACCTCAATTTTCCTCTCTAAAACCATCTATAATTAATTTCATCTTATTTTATATTTGCTGTGTGAGAGGAACAGATCGTTCTGTCAGTTCAGTCAAACTCTTTCCAGCCATTTACTCTGTGAAAGGCTTTCATGCAAAACAATACATTTTAAAAGGTTTTTTTCCAATATCATTTCATAGAGGTTAGTTTTTCTGGCTGGTATTACTTGTAGCCAATGGTGCCTGAATCCCTTTTGATTGAGTTTTAAATGACTCCTGATATCAATGTCTTCAGGACTCCTGTCAAGCAGTATACTACTATTTCTCTGTCCTTTGTTTCAGGCAAAACCTTGTAATGTAGTTTTATTGTTTTGACTGGTTGTGACATTGCTTTTGAAGGATTTGTAATATACACTAAAACATTATACTCTTTCAAAACAGGACGAACTTCTGCAGCAAGCGTTTCTTTGTAAACATATCCTCTCATTGGTATATAGCTATTATTTGTCTCTGACTAACAATGGAGATGGTCTGTGTGACCAGGTTTGATGTGATATATAGTATTCAGTCTTTTGGCTGAGTTCACGGGTAGTTTGTTAGAGACTTTATGCAATAGGGTGACTCCACACTTTTTATTTTCTTGACTCTGTTTCTTTTTCTTCTTTCTTCATCTTTTTGAAATGTGGGACAGAATTTAAGGTAGCTTTCCAGCTGGGAGAATTAGTATCTCCATTGCCTAATACAAAAGCAGATAAAATTACTCTGGGAGGATCTAGCAGGAGTTTGGGATGCAAAAATCCTGAAAATATTCATAGCTAGGGAAATTTCACTGAGTCATTCATTTCTTATTAGCCCCTGACCTTCCTGAAAATAATTTTATGTGGAGCATGTTCAGATATTATAGCTTTGTAGGAAATTAATGTCAGGTAACAAATTGCTGGGAATGAATTATCCAGTGTGCTAACAGAATTGTTCAGATCCAGGTACTCCTCAGGCACTCTCAGCAGAAACTGAGCTGAAACCCTAATTCCCGATTGTTGCCTGCTATTGCAGATTTAGTGTCCTGCTTTACATTGTTTGTCCTGAAGGAGCAAGAAAAAGGCTGCTTGGCAGCTGACTCCTTTGGGAATCCCTGCTAAAATGAAATGTATATTTCATAAGGAGCAAAATTTTAAGTAAACATACATTTTAAATGAGTAAGCAATTGTCTACTGGGAAACTGTGTATGGAGCTTTATTTTTAGATATATATACACTCATCTTTCAGTGTGGGGAATTACACACATAATCTGCAAATAGAGAAAATCTAGTTAATGCTTAACATCCATCTAAACACAGCCTTGCAAGATAAATTGGTAAAAACTATAGAAAGAATATGCTCTGCATAAGACCCAGTTCCACTAAAGACAAGTCAAAGCTCTGCTGTCACCAGAGAGTGTTTTATTGACGTATAAACTCTGCAGTGGATCTGGCTGGGTATTGCTGGAGAGCACATTTTAGCTGGAGTTACCTGCAGTGACTTGAAGGTATCAGTATATTTGGAATACCTTTGTATGTTGATATGTATTTGTGTGACACAGTTCCTGGAGTCATAATTCAACTTGTGTAGGTTGGTTTGTTTAAGGTTTGTCAGAGACTGGGCACAGTGAATGTTTAATCTCCCGTGACTTTAAACACCAGCAGGGTGGATGTCTATACCTGAGCTAGTTATTCTGGGCTCCCCTTATTATCAGTGGGAGAAGTAGATACTTTTGTAATGCATTCAGGTGGTTTGTTTTAGATCTCTGCTTAGGAGGAGGTGTCTTAGTCCCTGGAATCTGTCATCTACATTGCCTACACAGAGACTTGGAGGGCTGGTCTCCAGCAGAAGTCGTGGAAACCCTACCAATGCTGACTAGCAAGACATTTATTTTCTTTGGGATAAGATCTTGCACTTGCCTCTTTAATATTAATAATTTGATAGAATTCAGTTTGGTTTTATATGTTTATGTGGGAAGATTGGACCTGAGTGATAAAGGAAGAAAATTTGATGAATTATTCAATACCTTTCTCTTTATTTACTTCTATAGTTCAACAGAGCTATAAATAAAGGCATTTATGTATGTGTATATCTATATGTATTTAGAAAAAATCTTTGGGACAAGGTGAACAGAGTGATTTCTTTGTTGCTTTTTTACACTACAATTCAAGCTTGCTCCTATGATACCTTTTCTGAACTGATTGCATCAGTGGAAAAGAATAGATTGTCGAATATGCCAAAGAACTAAAATAAAATAAAATAAAAGGAGTATCTTCAGATCTGGACCCTTCATCCTTTTAAATCCCCTTGCATTTTCAGAAAGCACTTGGATCTTACCTGCTGCCTACAAAAATTAGGCACATTAAAATTAGCAGCACTCAAAGACAAGTTAGAGGATCATCACAAAGATTTAAAGGTACACAACACATCCTGTACTCACAGGTACATATAAAACTGATTAGCAAGTCACAGGGTGGGGTAGTCTGATTCTTTGTTAATAAGACTGAGCAATTGTACCTCTTCTATATATGTAAGTGGGCTCTTATTAACAATGAGAGCCATATATGGTTTCAAATGTATTAATTCCCCTTTGTCCTTGCCTTGCACTGCTCTGTGAGCAGGAAAACGGGTCACTTGAGAATCAGACGCAGTCAAAAGCATGTTCTGACAGGGCTGCATTTAGTCCATCTTTCACCCAGGAAGAGCCACTGTGAAAGGGTTCCTCTGCCATGTGCCAGGTGCATGTTGCATGCCCGCACCACTGCCTCCTCTGCGAGGGAAAAGCACGCAGGAAAGATAAAGATTTCACAGTGCCTTGAGCTTACAAGATTTTCTTACCTTGTTCCCTGTACTTTTTACATTGCTTATATCAATACCCAAAATGACATCAATATGTAGGAAAAGATTAATCCCAAGTTCAATGAATCAGAATAAAATAAGAAGATTCAGTATAAAACTGGATGTCACTTTTTTTCTGTCCTGCGGCAGGAGAAGGGAGTCAGTATTTAAAATGGACAAAATGTCAGTGTATGCAGTCTGGTTGAAAGTTAGCCCCTCCTCAGTGTAAGGCTGGAGGGTGGGCTGTTCAGCTTTGGGAATGCAAACACAGAAGCTGCGGAGGTAGAAGACAACTGATGGTATAGGACTGACTGAGCACAAGCAAGAGGAAAAATTTGCTTCTTGGGTAGTTCCTATTTTCCTGACACTTGGTTTGTTTTTCATTTTATCTTTTTTTTTTTTTTCTCCTTTGCAATAAGTCAGCTGCAGCTTAATGGGATACTCGGGTGGACAAGGAATGCAGGTCCTTACAGCTCACTGGACTTAGTAGTTTTCAGCTTAAAAAAAAAAAAAAAAGAAAAGAAAAGAAAAGAGGTCACTTGCTCATACACTGCTATTACAACTCTTCTTTTGTTTGTGGTTGTTAATGTATTTTTTCAAACACTTGTGTAATAGTGTATTAGAGAGGTATGAGGGGTAGCTGTAGGTAAACATTGATACATTTGGTACGTTCATTCTGACCACTATGGGTATTGTAAAATTTGCATTGAATTTGATGTATACAATACATTTTCTGTATACCAATCTACTTCATTTTTTTTCCTGTGCAGAAACTACCTAAATTTAGCATTTTTAACAATAAAGAACCCATGTAGGTCATCAGATGTTAGATCTCCTTCCTTCCGTCGCAACGTCTTTTATTTCTGAGCAACATGGCAGTAACATGAGACCATGACAGCCTTTGTAAAATGTGTACTTTAGTGAACAAAAAAAGATTACAAAATTTCTGATCAATGCTCTGAGGGATTGTTTTTGCATTGGTATTGTATTACAAATGATAGACTACATCGTAACTTAACAAAGGCATGTCTGCTCACTTCCAGCTGATGGTGTCAGAAATAACTTTCAGTGGTGGCGTTTTGAATTGTTAATTGTACTGTTGTTCTATGCTGAAATCCTTGACTTAAATATTTATGAGGGAATCGGTTCTGCAGTGCACTACATTAGTGCCCTGCAATATGGCCATGTAAGCAAGAGTAACCTTGATTATTCACATGCTCCCGGAGACAGTGGCAGTGCTCGGGAACGGGAAGCCTGAGCCCCTGGATCCTGGGGGTTTGTCTCTTGCTCGTTTTCTGTGTCTCATTCTCTCTCAGCAGATCAAACATTCCCTGAAGTGTGGTAGAAGGCAGGAAGAATGACACTTGCTAATTTGAATTTCAGAACGCACCTAAACCACATTCTGATCTCCAGGTAAGTGTCTGTGAGCCACTTGGCTTTGACACTTGTTAAAACTTAATCACATATCTTTTTGGTGCCAAGCTACCGTATGCAAACCAAAGAGAGGAGTATGCGTGTGCATGTGCCTGTGTTTGTGGGGGAGGGAATACTTTATTTGTTTGTACAGAAGATGTGAAGTGAAAACAACATCACTCTGGAAAATATGAGATCAGCTTATGAAAAAGGAGGAAAGATTTAGTGACAACTGAAACCTTTAAACTACAGGTGTCCTGATGCAGTTGTTCTATGTGGGATCTCAAGAAGGAAACATCTGGGGACATGTAATTTACTAATTTAGACCAGGCATTATTTTTATGTATTCATTCTCTTCCTCTTTCTCCAAACTGCTTTTTGAAAATACCCTCAGGCATGTCATGGGCTATATCAAAGTCCTTTCTTAAGCAGTAACTGTCAAATGTAAAGGAGAAGGAAAACAAATAACATATTCTATATGTCAATAGTAACTAAACAGGTTCTCTCTGTGAAGAGCTGGATATCTCCAAAGAGGTTTGGAATGTGTTATCTTTACTGTGAAACTCGGTATTAATCACGTAAAGGGTGTATATACTGACCAGTAACTCAAAATGAAGTCTTTTGCCTTAGATGCCTCATCATAATTATTAGACTGAAGACTGCAAAGTATTTCCTGTGCTTTCAGCTATGTTTGAAAACAAATTCATTTCAGTCAGGACTGGGCTGCTTCTTTTGGAGGTATTTGAGCCATTGAGTTTTGCCTGCCTGAACGCCTATGGGAGGTCTGTTGTTCATGGTCTTGCTCAAATATTGCATAGACCAAAAGGGCTATGCTGAGATAACCACCTATGTTGGTGCTGATGCAAGATTTACTCACTGTCTGCTTTAGATACCAGACTGAGATACAGTCTGGTCCACCAAAATTCAGGAGCCTGCGTTCCTCACAGAGTCAGTGGAAAGGGGTGGGCACCTCTGAAGGATGACTTGTGCAAACTGTCAAGGGGGATGGTGTGAATATGCCTCATTGTGTTTGTTTGCAACATAAATATATATGATAAACATTATTTCCATCAGTTTCATAGTATGTTTACTAATAGCAAAGTCAGATGGCATATTTTATACTCACGTAAATATGGCTTAATGCACAAAATGGAAAGAATTCCCAGGCTCCCTGGCAGGGCTGCTTCATGGGCCATGGGGTTCAGCTGCAGTTAACACTGTGCATGTGTTGATTGGTGAAGGGGAAAAATAGACCATTAACTGCTGTGTGATGCAGGTACTGGAGATGCTGCGTAACACTGCTGAACAGAGCAGAGGTGTGTGATCCCTTAATCATACTTTCCATCAAATAATTAAATGCAGCACTCCTGCTGCATCCCATGTCCTTTTTGGAACAGGATGATATACGAGCACTTAATAGTCTTGAACTGTGTAAAATATTGTTAGCAGGTATAGTGACCTTGTCTAGGATCTTCAAAAGTAAACCAAGAATCGTGCAAAAGAGGAGACTTTGTTCTCCATATTCTTGGTGGACAGTACAGCAGAACATGTGCTTGAACTGTAGGAGAGAAAACTGCTACAGAGATACAATAAAAGCCCTCCTAAGGAGCACTGAAAGAGGCTGTGTGGGGCACCAAAACTGTCACCCTCAAGAATCTCTAACGTGGCAAAACACGTCTGTTGTGTCTGCCACGTGGGGCTGAGCCACTGTTGAGCTCTGGTGAGCGCTGGCAGGGTGATCAACAGCTGAGACGGGAGCTGCAGTGAACACCCGAGCCATACTCAGGAGATGGTTTGCTAAAGAGTGCAGTTTTGGCCGTTTTTTTTTCTAAGGCCGGCACCAAGACTCCTCAGTTTCCGAATTAGTGGTCTCAGCCTTCCCTGACATGCAGCCTTGCTTTAGTAGCAGGGAGGAGCGAGGCAGTTTTTGTCAGCAGAGTGATCCAGGAGTTGCGCTTGCTGCCAGTTATTCAGACAGCCTTCAGGAAGGGCTTGTTTACCAGAAGAATTTTCTTCGGCGATTTCCCACCTCAGAACGGAGCGTGATCCTTTTCACATATGTTGTGAGGGCTATTTATAGCTGAGCAACAAGAAATGCGCTTGCAGCAGAACTGACGTAGTCATTCGATGCAGTGGATGATTTCTCCCCAACCCCAGACATAATAAACACAATCTGTGATATACTTTTTATCTATAAAAACAATTAATCACAGTGATTAATTCTTATGGTCTCTTAGCCTGTTAATAAAGTGAAGAAATATTGCTTAACAGGTATAATCATTGGCTGGGGAAGGACATTCCTGAATCACTGTTTTGTGTACTGTGGACACATCACTTTGCCTCTTTGTGCTTGGTGAAGTCCCCAGAGATTACTCCATCTTCATGAAAGTACTGAATACATATAGATTCAGGTCAAGATGTTCTGGAGTTAATAATATCATCTGTACTGTGCGATATAAGTGTGTTTTCATAATGGTTCCTAATGTGCATATTTAATATTTTTGAGAAGGCAATTTGTTACTATTTTTCAATCTATCAATGCATACCTAGCATTTTCTGGCATTCCTAAGAAGGCACAGTTTTGTCCTCAGTGCAAAACTGGACTTTAAGGAACTTAAGGTATAAATGTTGCTTGTCACTCTGTGATTGTGAAATGCAAGTTGGCAATGGATGGTGTGGATCTACTTGAATGAAGCTTGGAAAAGGTGTAATACCGCTCCTTCGATCTTCTGGATCATGACCTGTGTCCCAATAAAGGAGAATGTGGGTTGGTTCCTTAGGTCCATGGATCTCCAATCACATCATATTGTGACCCACAGATCAAAACTGAGGCCAAGAGGGTAGGAAGCCAGGTTAGACCTTCTCCTTCTCTTTCCCATCTATCTGGTGTTTCTTGCTCCGCTTTGGTACACAGAGCCTGTATTCCCAGTGGGGCAGCAATGACCATTTTAACAAGGCGCTATGGAAGGAAAGAGGGAGAGGGAGGCCCAACAGGTTTCTTGCAGCACACCATGCAAGTGCTAGCTGCAGCTTTGCCCTAAAGGATCTTATTCTTGCTGACAAGTCCTTATTTATGGATGATGTTGTAACATTGGTTTGCAAATGGGGTGATTGAGATAGTTGGCAAGATATTTGAACCTCAAAGCCCAGTGCCTCACAGCGCTGTTGAAGGCATCATCAAGGCTCAATGCCCTGTCTGTCCACCCTCCCACCTCTTGCAGCACCCTCTGAGGGGCGCTGGAAACCCCCTGTGAGAGGAGGTTGTGTCCGCAAGTGCGTCTCCGAGGCATTCCCTGCAGCTACATGGGCTGCGGCACTGCTGCTCCAGGGACCCTCCTTCTGTACTCAGGCCTACACTCACCATCAGGCTTGCAGACACTCAGTGGCTGGGCTGGCAGTGATGGCATCTCCACAGTTTCCCTAACAAGGAGTCCCATCACCAGCGAGCATCTCTGTACCACCTTATCCCTCCTCCATGAGAAGGTGCAGCCTGTATTTGCGAATTCAGACAATGTCCGCACTTGGGAACCAGTGGGGAGGGCTGACAGCCATGGGATCTGTGTCTGGCCATGACCCTGGTTTCTTGCCCTCCTTCCCTGCCGTTTGCTATGAGACCCCATGTCTTATGTAGGGTTGCATGGTAGGCTCATAACATCTGCAGAGTGTGGAAAAATAGGAGGCTGAGTGATAGATGACTTGTTGCATGCCACAAAACCTGTGGCGCAGGTTTTTCTTTGTGCATACGCATGGGAGGTACAGCTAGATATCTGAGAGTGACCCAAACACCTTTGGGGTGGAGGCACACAGGATATTCTGGACACCCTTTCTGCTTTCTGTCTGAGCAGTGTAGACACAGGCACCCCCTAAAAAAATCACAGTTCCATTTTTATCTCAGTCACAGAATACAAATTCAAACCCAACCCAACTCTGGACATCCTGGAGTTGCTTCCAGACAGTTAAACTTTTGAGAGCTGAATGGGACACATGAAATCTGAAGCCAAGCCTGAGTTTTCCAGATTGAGCCAGGATCTAGTTAGAAAAAAAAGAACATCTTATTTATAATAGGAAATGGGTACTTGACTAACGGGGTGTGGTATGTATTTGCAAAGGCTTCAGACTGAAAACCAAGCCGGCTGGTTGTGTGCAGGCTGCATTTCAGCAGAAAGGCTCCAGGTATGCATTTCCGAGGCCAGCAGGCATGTGCTTAACTCCGTCTGCCCACCTGAGCAAAACCTGCACTCACAGCTTGAAGGTCTGCTATATACACCTTGTGTATTGCAGGATGTATATAGGCTTTGAGTGGGATGTTATTCATGAATGGATAAAATAGAGACAAATTATAGGAAAAAAACATTGAAAGTAAAGGAACTGGCATTCAGGAGGACAAGGAAGACAAGCAGCACAGGGGCAGTCTAACGATGTGACAGACCCAGAGGCAGCTCTAAAGCTCCAACACAATTATTCCTGGACCATGTCATCTTAGTTGTTTTGGCATGTGGTCCAGTAACTGGGAACAGGGAATAATGATTAGAACAGCAGTAGGTTGTGGTTTTGTACAGCTCACCACAAGCTTTCTCTTTCCTGTCAGAAAGTATGTGTATTTGTTTTTAAAAATAACTTTGAAACCTCTCTTATATACTATTTTTGATGACGTTGATTTTGGAGAAATCCAGTCAATGAAGTAAAGAAACTTTTTAAAATATTCTTTTCTCATAGTGCTACATTTTATGAGGAGAAAATGAGTTCCTAGTAGCTCACTTACATTAGAAAAGATGTGTATATCTAGATTTGTTCTAAGTACAAGAATCCGTACTGACAAGTGAGATCTTGTGAATGCTTTTTCTAGTATACCTCTAACAATGTAAGTAAAGTTGTGTGAATGACTTGTGAGTTTTATGAGTGCATAGCAACAGGGATGTGTAAAATGTTAGCTGCTTTTAACAGCAGTTATGCTTTCTTTGGTCTTCCCCACGTAGTTCTGAGTAGTGAGGGTGAGCTCAGCACTTTGCATTCTCGCTGTTCTTGGACTTGGTCCTCCCCAGCTCTGTGTGCAGAATTTCTGTTGGTGTCAGTGGTACTTCTCCACCCAGATGGAGAGGTCTGTTCAACAGGGCAGGTGTGCTTTAAGGCACCGTAAAGAACTGGAGAGGAAGGGCGTCACAGACTTAATAAACATCCCTATGCTATTCCTCTCACAAACATTAAGATAAGAAGTGATAAAGACTTGGAGGCCACAACAAAGTAGAGAATGTTTGGATCTAGTTATGTCAACGAGGCTGCAGACCACCTTGCCTTTTAATGGCCCAAGATATAATTTTCATTATTTTAGCTCTCTGAGAAACTTGGAGGAGTATCAACCAGACTGCTTAAGGGATACACCTCCATATGGTATGCTGATACATATATTAAGTCTCTAGGTTTGTCCATAATCATGCTGGTATGATGTAAATATCGTCAACAGTATTACATAAATAATGACCTACTGAAAAATTCAGAGTGGGAAAAAAAGTGATAAGAATTGATATTTCTGAAATAGTGGACATGTCAGAACTAAGAGCTGCAAGATACAGGAATTTATTTTGTTTTATTTACTTTTTAATATGAAGAAACAGAAACCTGTTGAGCGTACAGTAACCTTAGAAGCCAATGCAATATGGACTACTCACAAAGGCATTTACATTTTGTGGATATAATTAATAATTAAACTCTGATCTTTTTGGAAAAATGAAATATTTGGACAGAAAGTAGAGGTCTACTGTGAAAAATCTGTGAAGGGCATATATATCTCCAGTTTCCATTCTTCTGCTGCAGTCATTAGCATGCTGCCTAGTTAAAGGGATTTTGAATCCTTGTTTATGGCAATCATTTTACTTTCAGTTTTCATATTCGACTTACATTATAATGACCTTAATAGAGATGCATGTTTAGCACCACAGTCTATGTAATAGAGCAAGGATAGAAAGTTGCATACTGTTTGATAATAATACTTTCTGGGCAATATTTATGAGATCCACTAATTCAAAAGTGTGCTCTGAAGCAGGATCAATACCGAAAACCAATCCTCACTATTGTTTGGCTTACTCCTCCTTAAAATTTCTAACAGACATGAAAAATCTCCATAGGTCTGTTACTCATTGCTTAGTTGGCCTTCCACACTGAAATATTTCTCTCACCTCTAACCTAATTCTCCCTTCTTGCAATCTTTTCTCTTTTTCAGGGGTTATGGAAAGCAATTAATTATCTTCTTTCACAAAGAATCTTTCTAAAAATTTGAAAACTGTTATCAAATCTCCTCCTAGTCTTCCCCCTTCTGGATTAAGCAAGCCCAATTCTTGCAAAGTCTCATGCTAGATCACTTTTCTTGGAAGCTCACTCTCATTTCTGTTCTTGTGACTTTCTCCAGCTGGTCGACGTATTCCTTGACATGTGATAACCTGCAGTGGTCACAGGGATCCAGATGAAGGATTACCAACTCTGAGTAGAGCAAAAGGAATGTTTTGTGTGTTTAACATAAAACATGCTCATTTTCTTTAACCCAGCATGATTGCCTCTTATTCAATGGTGTTATTTTATTGCTTGTTTGTGAAATATTCTAATTGTTAGGTTCTTTTCTACACTGTGCTTCTCTTGCCAGTCATTCTCCTGCTTATATTTGTGCAGATAGTTTTTCTTGTGCATGTGCATCTGAATTAATTTAATTGTTTAGCTGAATTCAGATTTCTGCTGTTCACTAAGATCATTTAAAATGTACATTCTCTGCTCTGGAGGGTTTGAAGCCTTTTTAGCTTAGTGTCATTTTAAAATGCAAAAAGCTTCTTAATCTATCTACCAGTTCATTAATGAATATGTCATAAAGAAAGATTCTTGCAGAATCTGACCTGATGAATCTTGCTCATTTGAAAATGAATCATTCATAACTATTCTTTGAATGGGATTTCCCAAGTAACTGTCTAACTACCTTAAATCCACTTGTCTATTGGAATGTCCTGTGAGACGTTAAAAACCAAAATCTGGATGCATGGCAGTATCTATCCTGAAAGCTTGCTTTCTACCATAGAGAGAGGTAGGTTGGTTCTGACATGATTTATGTATTAAAAATTCATCTTGGCTCTTACTTACATCCTGGGTATATTCCAGATTCTTACAAATAGACCTTTTCATTTTTTTTTGTTCTGATATTTTCCTGGTGATTGAAGTTAGGTTTTCTTCTCCTTTTTGACGTTTTAAAAGTAAATAAATGTTTGCCCTTTCTAGGCTTCTGGAATCTGTATTCCTCAAGTTGCTAAAGTTAATTGCTGATGGCTCTAAAAACATTTTTCTGTGTTCTCAGTGCTGAATCACACCAGCCCTAGCCACTTGAGAACTACTACATTATGTATGTAGATTCCACCATTATTCTTTCCTTTTTATAGCCTGATTTTTACCCTTCTATTTATGATTTTAATGGGATTGGCTATGACACTGAAACTGATATTTTAAGCAGAGGCTGAAACAAAAAAGTCATATAGTGATGCTGTAACTATGATAGCCTAAGAGTATAAGCAAGGAAAAGTTGTGGGGAAAAGGCAGTCTCTTTTATTAGACCAATGGCTATAGCTGGAAAATAGACAAGCACCTACCTCAGGAGCTGTGTTTGTGTTCCTGAAAATGTATTATTTTTTTTTACCACTAAATTAGTCAGTCTAATAAAAGATATCACTTTGCCCCCCAAATCCTGTCTCAGAGTCAACACTTTAGCCCATTTGCTAGTAATCAATTATATTTTGTTGTTAACTATTGCCTTCTTCAATTTTTCTCTTGTTAATAATGCACTTAAAAATCTTTTCTCATGATGCTTTACTTCCATTTCAAATTGTGTCACAGCTATGTTCCTGAGCCCATAGAAGTTTTTCTCCTATGGGTTTGTGCTATCCTTTAGTAATTTATGCTAATGCACATAGTTAATTTGATTGTACATTATTTATGTGTCTTTCCTGGGTGTTGGATCATTGAGGAATGCATGCCAGACCAGTGCCCTAGAACACTTTGTACCTTTCCTTCAGTTGGAGGTAGCTAGCATGGTAGAGATGCTAGTGGTATGCCTAGTGCAGGGTGAGCTCCTCAACTGAAGCTAAGGGTGAAGACTTCAAATGCTTGCAGTTAAAAAAAGAACTTGAAGTAAATGAGACACAAGGACTGATATTCTGGAAGGAGAAATGAGGATGCTGATAGTTTCTATTTTAATTTCTTTACCTTTGGTTCCCTGTAAAGTAATATTAAAATAATAGAGAAAAATATTGCTAACTATCCAACATTGCATTTAGGCGACTCACTGATTCAGTAGTTTGGGTTTTTTCCTTCTATGTTAAATATGAAGAAGAAAACAGCCTCAACATATTAATGGCATCAAATATGTGGACTTTGAGGCATATATCGAGATGAGCCTGCTTGGTTTTTTGTCTACAGAATTACAAATTTGATGATCATGAAAAAAAAGTGTGTTATAGCAATGGATCATTTGATACCTATGTATCATAAAATTCTCGACTGTGTACAAGTTAAAATATCTTTGGCTAAAAGCTCCATAAGTACAGAATTACTGAGGGTATCATAATCAAGTGAAGAGAATAGCATGTAGAGTCATAGTATGCTTCTGAGCAGCTGTCATGCTTCAGTGCTGAAGTGGCAGTTTTTCAGCTGTGTGTAAGAGATACAGAGCTGCATTTCAAAGATGGCATTTTATTATATACTTGCTTTCCCAAGGGTAACTGGACACTTAAGTACATTGGGCTAGTTTCAAACACCCCTTTCGTTTTTATCAGGGCTAATTGGGATGATATTCTAAATAGTCACATATACTGATGGAGTCTCAACAATTCAAAAAGTAGTTTGTAAAAAAGATGACTGCATATCTCTATATATGAATATGGAATTTAAAATGTATATATAAACATGGAATCTCTAGAAATTCTCTTAAAGGTAGCAAAATATTCCACAAATAGGAATCAAAGTGCAAAGTATGTGTCAACAGTTATAATTATTTATGAATTCTTGGATACTTACTACCAGTGATCTCTCTTCACTGTGTTGGTTCTCTCCTGCTACCCTTCCAAGCTTGGCCATGTCTCCTTACTTTTGTAGGTGAATGGAGAAAAAGAAAGAGGGTTGTATTTCCATTGGGTTTTGTACCTGGCTCTGCTCTTCTTTTCCTCTTTCTCTTTCCAAATTTCACTTCAAATTCTTTTTTTGTGCTCAGTCAGTGGTGATTTCTTGGTGAAGCACTGGGGATCAAGATTACACATTACGCATATAAGGGATTACATGAAGTGTAATGCATTTAAATGTTTATTGTAACACACTAAAACAACATATTCCTTAAGCTGGGGCTCAGAGTAGAATCAGTTGTAACAGCTCAGAAAATGTTAACATGCTCACCGGGCTTTACAAAGTAATGCCTGATGAGACTGGCTCTAAGAAAGCGTCATACTTTGCCCATAACTTAAACTTGTTCATCCTTGACTTCACACTTGATAAACAAGGTATAAAATATATATTAGGAACAAGAGCACGTTTCAATCCACTGCAAACACAGATCACTAGAGAGAATAAATCATAACCCAGCCAACTATGTTTTTCTCCTCCTGCTTCCTCTCCAAGCTCAATTAAGCCTCAACATGTTTTTTCTTCTCCCTAGTTCCCTTTTATCTGCTCTCTTTCTCGTGTTTCCACGTCCTTCCCTCTATCCTCTTCTTTATCTGATGAGGCTAGTGCTGTAGGATAATGAGGTAATTCCTGATAGTGTTGGAAGTCCCAGACACCTGGATGATATATGTTTTTTTCCATCCCAGCCTGGGTCAGATAAGACCTGATTACCCTTGGGTATTTCAATGGTATGTGTTCAGGTTAAGTTAGTCCTTCTGGGACCCAATAAAGTCTCTGTGCACTGCAAAATATGCAAATGTCCATCTTTAGATACAGCCATTTTAGACTGGATATTCAGATCTAGATGAATGGCTGGGAAATAGCCTAGATGCGTAATGAACAGAGTGGTTTAGGTTTGTCTTCCATCCCATCCAACACTTTACAGATGTCTAACCCCTGGCTCTCTTTCCTGGCATGGATCCAGTTCTGATTTGGCATTGACTCACCCTCCATACGCAGTGAATACTCCCAATCCAGTGAATTTTTAAATGCAACTGCTTTGCATACACTGTGTAAATAAAATATTAACCCGCCCAGCCCCCAAACTCAACCCTCCCCCAATAAAATTCTGCAAAAAATACTGTCTCCAAGACTAATTGTTTCAGCAGAGTCTAATCTAAATTAGGTCTCAAACAAAGTAGTTTCCATATTTTTTTGATTTTATGTAGCCATTAGAATTGCACGATTATTTCTTAAAACATTGGATTAATTTAGATTCAATAAAGCAATTATATCCAGCAAAGGGATTAACAATTTAAGAGATCTCCAAAAAGGCTAATTACAGGGCCAGTAATTTAGCTGACTGTGTGATGATTCAACTCAGATTCCCATTTCTTAAGCTTTTGTGGACTCACTCTTCTCCCTGGTGCTTTAATAGCAAGTTTGCATGCAAATACTTGCTTCTCTGTGACTGAGGCCCAGGCTGCTTTGGGCCAAAATTGATTGCTGAAGTTACATGACTGAAATGCCTCAGGTAAAAAAAAAAAATCACTAAAAAGAAAAACATTCAGTAGACAGCTATGTAAAGCCTGACAGTCACTAATGCTCCCAGGATGGAAGAGGTTCTGCAAATAAGGTCAATAGGATTAACACTCAATTACCCCTTAAATATCAAAGAGGGTGCCAGGCATAGTTCTGACAACATTCGGGGTTGATCATAATTGCAAGCCACCTGCTACATGAGCATATGTGGTTAGATGCTTTTTCTTCCTTGGAGTAACTGCTCATCAGCTGAAATTATGAGCTCACTCAGTCCTATTTCATTCTGTTTAAGAGCACGGATGGCCATATACCCTTCTTCTTTTTGTTTCAGATCTCCCTGCTGACATAAACTGTTACTGCTCCACTGAAGTTGGTGGAGTCCTAAGGGTTTACACCAGCTGAGATCACGCTTGTTTATGCAGTCAATCAATAAACGTGGAGACAATGTAGATCCATTTGTGTAGTGATGAAATAGGTAGTTTCAATTTGTTTAATGCATACCAAGATAGATACTACCACTCTCATTTCTGTAAAACACTGTGGCTTAGGTTCTGACACAAAGCCACTTGAAATCAAAGAGGTTTTCACTTAACTTCAGGGGGCTTTGGCCCAGAACCACAGTCCAACCGTTGTGAAATACACCATTTATTTCTAGCTTTTTGTAAAATTGATTCAAGTGGTATTTTCCCTTATTTAGCCCTAAATCTGTTTGGTATCCCATATTTTGTCTTTGAAGAAAAAAAAGTCAAACAAGAGAAAGCAGGATTGCAAAGTGTCTCTGAAGGAGATGTCACACAGTCAGTCATTCATCCATTTACTAGCTCAGCAGTACAAAAACTGACTCGTATGTTTCTCTTTTTCAATTTTCATTGTCCTCTCCCCACCCTCAGCCCTTGCTATCAGCCACAGGAAGTAACTGGTATTAAAGACCTCCTCTTGCCTTTAGAAAGGAAAAGAAAAAATTAGCTTTTTTTTCCTCTTTTTTTTTTTTTTGTGATTGTCCCAGTTTAGTCCCTAAGTCTCAATGGGGTTGTGCAATCTGAAATTTGACCTTTTCAAATTGGGTTTGAAGAATGAAATCACAGCAGAAACACTTTTCCTCACATTTTTGTTCATATGCTTTGTGGCTTGCAATCCTACAGTATCCGAGAGTTCAATTAGGCAACGTGTAATTGACAGGTTCCTGAGTTAAATAGCTGGGATGGGATCATATACTTAAAATAGCTTTAAAAGAAAACCTGTAGACAGACAATCAGTCAGACAATCTTTTCAGGCACTTGGAAAGCCCCTATTTTCCTAAGCACTTGCCCTGTAAATGATCTGGAAGTCTTGCACGTAAAGTAGTTTAATATAAAAGATCGCTTGAAGGCAGTTAACATGCAAACATACTCCTTGATTTAATAACTAGAAGGCATTTTTTGAAGTTTTTTTTTTTTCAGAAGTATTGTTGTTGCTCATTATGAGTGTGACATCACTTCCCCTGACCTAGTGATATGTGTACTCCCTGTGCTCTGATTTTTACCTTCTTTAAGATCAAAGCCTCATTTCTTCTGAATTCAAGCCCACCTTTCCTTTTGCTCTGCTCATTTCCAATATCTAGAGGAAAAATTTACTTACAAAGCAAAGGAAAAAGAAAGGAAAAAAAAAATTCCTGTCTTCCCCTGTTGCTAGACTCTGCAATTTGTCAGGTTGTATAAAACTCCTCTATTTTCTTGCTGCTGTACTGTGGTAGAAATCTCAGTTCTGAAGCCTGTGTATGCCAGGAAAAATAGGAAAGAATGTCTTGCTTTTCTGTTCTTGAAAGAGTGTCACTGCATAGTGTAGAATTGTCCATTTTTATTTCCACATTTACAAAAATTAGGCTTTTAGGTTGAGAATTTCAGGAGTGAAGAATAACTTTTGCGTACTCCAACATTTCAGCTTAAGATGTCTTAGAGGGTCCCTATTTTTGCAAAGAGCCTGATAGATCAGGGGCTGTAAAAAAGGAGCAACTGTTTTTACTTTGGCTTTTTTCCCCCCTTTTAACAAAGCTGGAAAGTATGAGCACTCTTTTCCCTTTGTATAGCAGCTCGCTAGTTGGAGCTTTTGATTAGCATGCGGAAAACCACAGTTTAGTTCCTTAGTTCCATGGATTTAAATCCATGTTTCTTACCTTTGAAGAAAGTGGCCTGTTACTGCTCTAGTCTGAAGAGAAGACACTCTCTATCCCTTCTTTTAAAGCTGTTCTACCTAAAAGAACCCTCCAGGACCCACGGAGCCAGAGGAGGGTTGGATGTTTCCCCCACCAGTCAAGGTGTCACTTGGGAGGAGACCTACCTGTAAGTTCACCTTTGAGTGCTCCTCTGAAGCTGAGAAGGATGGCTTTCAATCATCTCCAACAGAAAGGGGCAAGTTGGACCAGAGCTCTCCCAGATCCAGTCTGTGCTCTGCATACAATGCGATGTATTGTATATGGTGCCGTGGAGTGCTCCTTATGAGAAGGTTTTGGTTTTTAATCCTGATCTGGAGTTTGTAAAACCCCAGAGAAGGGTGAGATTTAGTGGTGGCGTCTCCTTGCTCTGAGCATTTCCTATCAGTTAGCTCTGTGCGGGTGCTCCTCAGCGTGCTGTTTTTGTGATGATTTCACAAGTCCGTGAGGAAGCATAGACCAGAAGATCAGAACACAGCCCTATTTTTTTTTTTGTAAATCAGTGGTGAGCCCACATCTTAAAAACTACCAACAGTTTTGATGTTTCCTCTGAAGAAGCATATACAACCGCAAGTATATTTAGACAGAAGAGCAAGAGGTATGGCAATGAATATGAAACATCTCTATGTGAAGATACAGTAAATAGATTAAGACTTTATTTCAGAGAAGAGACGTTCAGCTAGAGGCAGTAGGGATATAAGAGAGGGCTAGAAAGTCATGAGCAGAGAAGGTGAAGGGGAATCATCTTCCACCATTTTTTACAATACAAGAACGAGTAAAAGTACTGAAATTATCATGTAGCAAGAAGCAGGCAAAACAATACCTGGAACTTTTTAGCACAAAGTGTTACAGAGACCAAAAATATAAATGGATTTTGTATTTTTTATGTGTACATATGCGCACATACATACACACACACATATATAGGTAGCTATTAGATATGATTGTCCTGATACAGTCTTCAGTAGAGGAATTTTCTAAACCTCTAGTTGCCAAATGCTGAGGGGACATGTCAAAGGATTACTCTTTCTCAGAGCAGCTCATTTGCTCTTTGCGACTCTGCGTTGTCTCCTTCGTGTTGTGATGAAAACTAAGTCATGTAACATCAGGTTCCAGGTGCAGTGTGGTGAGACACCATGAGAAGCAGCTAGCACAGACTGCGCCTACCAATAATGTGAAGACCTATCTTTAGAAAAGACCCAGGAAATGCACAAATTCAGCAGGCATTAAGGAGAACTGAGTCTGCAGGGACCAGGGCTGAGCTGAAGAGCCATTCAAGCAGTTGAGTTTTAATAGCTGAAGAGAAATGCTGCTTTTAGCAAAACAACCATAGGAAGCCTTTGTAGGGCAAAAGGCTGGGTTTCTAGCCCTCTGTGATAACTGATAGAGTACATAAACCAGGACGGATGCTTAATAGTGCTTTGCTGTGGTAACTTTTTTCCAACATCATAATCTTTATATTTCATCTTCAAGCTTTAATATTTCATCTTGATAGTAGAAATAGGACTCATTCTTTTTTCTGTCTTACCCAGTAATCAGGGTGGTCTTTGAGTGAGCTGATAGCTGCAGGGAGTTACGTTCCTTTGGAGAAGTGAGCAGATGACCCAAGCAATGTAAGTTACCCCTGAGCTGCCAGCTCTCAGGCATGTGCTGCGGAGTCCCGAGGGCTTTCCTCTGTGTTGTCAGAGAGGATTTGGGGATAAGTGATATCCAGTGCAAAGTTTGGACAGCACAGACTCCTTTGGCGCTTTGACAGTTTATTACTCTAGATCATTCCTACATTTTAGAGGATTTTGGAAATTGAGCTCATTTTAGAGGCTTAGAGGTACTGCTTGCAAGTTGACCATATTCTCTAAACAACTGGAAGATTAATGAGGTAACATTTGTCTCTGACAAGTGTTTGGCTAAAGAGCTGGTTAGGTGTAAGTGTAACTTTCCTAATCAACACAGCAAAGCGCATCATGCTTGAGACTTTTTCTGAAATTAAAATTTTTGAAACTGATATTTTTGAGACAAGAGAAGCAGGAATATATGGTGAATATGTATGATATCTCTTTGTATTTGTCTCTTTGCAGTTTAATATGATGTTATGATACTAACAGCCTCAGGCCTATGACAACTTTCTGTGTGGTACAGAATGAGTTAGGAAAATCCCAGTGTGACATTACAAGGAAATCTACAAAGAGTTATAAACTACATCAGGCAAAACTTCCAAGAAACTCAATACAAATGTTCCCCTACTCTTCCTTATTCGGTAAACCCACTTATGAGATCGATAGTACTAATTTCCAACAGACTTGCAGGAAAATATGCATGTGGCTTCTTCTGTAACCTGAGGACTGGTGTAATCTTAGTAAGAAATTATTCCATTTTCTGTAGAGGATTACTTACATGAGGTTACAGGGCCCTTAGTGAGTGGGAAATTCCCAGCTGTCCAACACAATGACTTGCAGTTTCAGGAGGGGTAAAGAAAAAGAGCTGGGTGGGCAATTTTTAGTTGGCTTTAGTTGGATTTTTCGCTTGTTCTGATTAGAAGAGAAGATGATGCTATTGAAGAAAAACATGAAGCATATAAAGATTATAAGTAGTTTGTTTTCCATAACTGGCAGTGTTTAAACTATGTCCTAAAATATTTTTCTCATTCTCTTAATGTGTTCCCTAGCGCATTCTTCGCTTACTGATGGTATTTTTCATCACCTGGTGTTATTTCTTCCAGAGGACTGTGCCCTTAACCATTTAGGCAATTAATACAACCCTGCCGTGATCAAGAAGAGGAACTAACCTCCCAATTTTTTAAGTCTTCTGGAAGTAAATGTCTGCTATGTATTTCCACTTTTGAACCACTTATGTCTGGCTTGCTTTGGGGAAATCAAGTCAATGTAGTGCCTCCAAACAATCCCCCAGCCCCCAAAAACTCAGTCCCTGAAAAGAAAGATTTTACTCATCTCAGCCTAAAACAAGCATTTAGAATTCGTTAAATGAATTTCACCCTAAGATGCCTATTTATTTCTAGCTGATTATTAAGAAAACCTTTTGGTATCCATCCCCCACCACTGCATTGCAGACATCTAACAGTGCAAACATTGCATCCAGAGTTCATAGATAATGTGAAGTCACAGGTGGGAATCCTGATGAAAGAAAGAGATTATCTCATTCCATACCGGGGACTCTGATACAGTCAGTTGATTTGTTTGTTCCAGTTTGTTATGCACATCCTATGTACTCTGATAGTAAAGAGGAAAGCTACTTTACATTATCCTGCCTGCAGCTGGAGCATTTGGGAAGAAAATGAAAATTTTACTTTCCCCTAACAGAATGGGATGAAACATGGATGATAAGCAAGCAGGGAGTTGAGGCAGTAGTGCGGGGGTCTGACCTGCAACAAAGAGCAAACCCAAAACCAGTCTTTAGAGGTGATGGAGAGAAGAATAATGGTCTGGGGACCAAGTGATGTACAGTCAATGTAATCATAGAATCATAGAATGGTTTAGGTTGGAAGGAACCTTAAAGATCATTTAGTTCCAACCTCCTTGCCATGGTCAAGGACACCTACTAGATCAGATTGCTCAAAGCCTCATGTAACCTGGCCTTGAACACTTCCAGGGATGGGGCCTCCACAACTTACTGGCTTGCAAGTCAGGACTATCCAAAAAAACACTACAAAAGCATCCCCTTCAAACTCTCCCTGCGAAGGAGTGGAATAGTTTTCAAAACTTTTGTTTTACCTATCTCACCCAGCAAATCTGAGTAGTCTCCCTTTAAAGATGTTATATTTTGTTGCTGTGGGGGTAAATTAAGCTTAGGGTTAGAGGCTGGAGTCTTGTTTGTATCTTCTAGCAAGTTCCTTTGCAAGACAAAGGGGGAAGAGTCCCATAACACATCCCAACACCTGTAATAGTAGTCTATTTACCAGATTTTCGCATTTCTCATATCCCTACCATGAGACAAAGTTCTAGTTGTTTACTGCTTTTGTATATGCTGAAAGTTACATACATTTCAGCTGTATATTCTGCAGATAGGGTGTGAAGTTTTGTGGCATGTCATATTATGGACAGGTGCTATATATAATAGGTGCTGAAATTTCTTTCTGTGTTTGAAAGCTTGAATGAATTCTGTAAAACATAAGGTCATTTCTGAACTCCCTAGAAACCTCAGCAGTGCTAGAGCAAAAGTCAGCGGTAGACCAGGTGATCTGAAATGGCAGAGACCTCTGGATGAAAAGGATCCTCAGAGCTGGCAGTGAGGGAGGAAGAAGAAAAGCTCTCATGGGGCAGGTCAGAGGACTGCTTCACTGAGAGAGGAGTGAGATCACTGAATGACTTGGTGCAAATCTCACTTTTGTTCAGATACGTGTTTATACTCATCTTCACTTCAGTTACCTTCCTTCAATAAGTGAGTCGTGTTTAAAACTCAGGAGCATAACCAGCCCCTGAGAAATATTATTGCTGAAACTCAGTTCACAGTCTACGTGTCTGTCTTTTGCTCATGCTTGTCTCATTAGAGCCACCTGAGTCCCCACCAGCCTGAATGAAACAGTGATAGGAGAATAGGATATTTTATGGGGAAAGCTATTGCACAGTAGACCATAGAGCTACACTTTCATACTTTCACACAAGTCTATTCCCTGCTCTCACGATTTTACAAAGGTTTCCCCAGGTTCCTCTTACAAATGATGTGAAGCAAAGTTTTGAGAGAAGAAAAGACTGTTTAACTGAAGACTTTCCTTGCGGTGAGGGTTGGCCAGTGTTTTAGTGGTGGCAATTTAATCTCTCCTCGACTGGTTATGGACTGACTGATTAAAGCCCCCCTTTGTGCTCTCCTGTGGCTGCTGACCTCATCAGTGAGGGACTGCCGCTGCTTCAGCGTGGTGGTGTGGTGCTCCCATCCTGATTTAGTGACATTCAACACAAATGAAGAACTGGTGTGCAGGACCACTGTGGAAAGAAGTGACTTTGTCTTAATTCTTTTTTTGAGAGACGTAGCACTGCCGGGCCCCTTCCATTGTACATGCTAGAGTACAGAGCAACTGTTCAGGCTATTGATCAAATGAAGAAATGCTGTCAGCCCCTTGAAGTCTGAACCATTAAAAGGGATACATGTGGTAGGAGAATACAAGCCCAGCCATGCACGTCTCTAGAAGTCAGAGGGAGGCTCTTCTAACTGCACAAGCCTTTTGAATTAATTTAACTTTTAGACATCAAAGGGTAGACAAAATATATAAACAGCCAAAATATATGAAAAAAGTAATTGAATTAAAAGAATGTGTCATGTTACAGTATTTCAATCACATTCCTGCCACATAGGGAGCCAGTCAGAAAATTCCCCATGTTTTACAACCCATTATATGCATTTTGCATTTCAAACTCTTCTATGAAACAACTAATATCCTGGAAAACATTCGAAAAATGAGATAAGGATGTGAGCTTATGTGGTGGGCTTTGTAGCTCAGCAGTGGGAAGAGGTTTGTGTGGGATTGCCCTACCTCAGGTCAAATTTTTATGAGTGGTGGAAATGGTTCCTGGAGCCAGATGGGTGTGATTTGTCTACACCTTGTATGTGATTTTTATTCCTACCTATCTTTGCAGTACCATTCCCTCTCTCTTCAATCCTACAGTCTCCATGTACATATTCCCAGCAGGTTTTTGATCACTTCACACAAGTCAGCTCCTTGTCCATTGTACCTACTGCTATTTTTCGCCTCAGCTGTACCTTGCTATCCTCTTCTTGGGCTCTTTTACTTCCCCTGTCTATCGTCTCCCAGATCCCATCTGCTGGGATGTGCAGACACCTGGTTTGCTGCCATTATACCTGTACTATGAGTGAGCTCATATCACACCTTTTCCTCAACCATCAGTTGTATTTTGGGGTCTACACTATTTTTAAAATTCTCTGCAGTCTTTTACTGGGCCTTATATATCACTACCATCCTGTAATTCCTTCCTGTCAATTTAATATAAACATTTTTAAATTTGGCATGAGAATCTGTTGCCTTGTAGCTCCTGTTATCTAAAAAGAAAAGCATTTTCAGCTCATTGTCACACCTGAAAACCTGTTTTCTTTTCTATTTATAACGTTTTGCTATCATCCAATTAAATAACTGCACTATTCAAGCTGGTACATCATTTGAGGTTATATTTTGCATAAAAAGCACAAATCAGAATTCATTTACAAAGTCCAGTATGGCATTCTCATCTTGAGGTTGGACTCTTTCAGACACAGTAACATACACCAAAGTGGCTCATGTTATCTTGTTACTATGGAAACAGTGATGCAGTACTCATGGGTGGAGATCTGTGACATTTGAAAGTGCAATATAAAACTGATATACTCCATAGCTCACATTTTTATTCATCCTTAGTGCTATATAATAGCATAGCACCATAGTTGTGATAGTTATCTTGCTCATATGTTGTGGTAAGTAATATGCAGAAAAGGAAATAATAAAAGAAAAGAAAGTTTGAGACTGAATAGGGAATAAAGGATCAGACTTTCTGCTACTGATTTATTTTATGTCTTTAGAAAATACTTTTGAAGAGGTCAGTTTGTGTCTCAGTTCCCTGTGTGTAACATGCCTTCTTTTTCATTCTCTCTTTGTTTTCTTTATTTAGGTAACAAAGCTTTTAATATAAGAATGCTTCTCACTGTGGTTTTAGAGTGCATGGCACAATTTTGGGAAAGGTTTCATTAGGCAACAGCAGTACGAATGCCTACTGTAATAGAGGTGATAAAAAGACTTTTGTGCTGTTAGAAGCAAAGCATATTCCATAAACAACGTTTTTTTACATGGTAGATGGCATTCATTCTCAGGGAGCTGGAATGGTCAATGGGATAAATATTTGTGCTCTATGGAAGTAACTAAGAAAAACAGAGGGTGATAATGCAATATGATTTGTAACCACAAAGAATAACACTTCATTGTGAAGAACTTGCAGAAAGCTCTGTGTGCTGAAAAACTCATCTGTATTTTTCTAATTATAAAAATTAGTCTAATGGAAGAACGTAATTTTCCCCTACACAACTTGCCATGCTTGTATCTGTAGCCCATCCTAACCTTACCACCACAACTCCTCTAACAGCTTTTGTTTATTAACATGGAAGAGAAGTTTCTAATTTTCTATGTTGCAAGTACAGATTTTCTGGACAGAATCTTCCTATTGGAGCTGTTCCTTTTATAGGTAAGACATTCACAAAAGTATTTGTTAATTTAGTATTCCTCATAAATTTTGTATTTTTAATTAAGTCCCTAGCTATCAGATGTAGAAAAGTTTATCGAGAGAAAGACCTATTCCACAAGAAGAGATTTATGGAAGGATTACCCCCTTAATGAATAATTATATTTACTATTTACTCATTTGTATTGTAATGCCTAGGAAGTGTAACCCAGGCCAAGCTCTCATTTTGCTAGATGCCAGACAAACACTGACTCTAAGGCAAAGGACCAGCTTCTGTGTTCCAGTGATTCAAACTTAGGAACTAGAATATCAAAGCAGGATGGAATGGCACAAAAAAAGGCATTTGAACTTCAGCTTCTCACTTTCCTTGCTACTGTTAGTTTATACTAAGTCTATGCCAGATTTGTGTTTTCCCTGCTGATAATGCAAAGCCTTCATCTCCAATTTCTGGCAGCAATTCTGAAACAACACTCTTTGAAATATTTCTGTTGCTTTGTGCTGTGGCAACTATGAATGAACTGATGACTGATGGTTTAAAAGGATTGCTAGTTCCCTACATAAAGGTGTTTTGTTACCTTGAATTCAGGGGATACCTTACTATGTATGCTATTATTTATTTATTTATTTATTTAGGCTGGTTGTCCACAACTAGCAGATCCTTGACCATGCCCAGATTCTTATATTCTGGAACACAATCTGAACTTTTTTTCTTTCCCTCCAAGATTCCTCTTCTGGTGAAACTTGCCTTTTAAAAATAGATAGGATTATCTGGCAGTCAGCTGTGCTGTTTTGTTTGAAGTGGCTGTCCTACCTGTTTAATTATTGTGGTTATTTCTTTCAATGGCAGCCTCCAAAAGTTTTAGAGGGAGTCTAGCTCAGCCTGTTTAGTATCAAAAGTTTGTAGATTTCTGATTTAGTACACATGAATAAATCCTAACCACCAAAATGAGAGATCCTGAGAAGGTTAGTATGGTGAGGCTTGGGTGAAGGTGTGATATGCACAGGTTATTTTGATTAGGAAAAGTTCTCATGTTTGGGGGACAGGATCAATCTAGTACTGAAAGTCTGCCGCTGCCATGCATAGCTACAAATTGTCCTTTGAACTGTGCTTTAGATGTAATAGATCCTAATTTCTAAATTTCATACAGTAGCTTATCTATCACAGGAGGAGGAATCAGCACACTGGAGTGTCATACAAGATCTCTCAAATTAATTACTTCATTAAACATGCAACAATATATTTTTCTGTTACAGTTAACTTCTGTCACTTGTGATTGGAGAACTTCATTCTCTATGAATTACAGACAGAATTATATCTCCTCTGAAGTCTGTAAGAAAAATTGGTTCATACAGGTGGTTCCAGTGCTCTCACATTGGCCCAAATCCTTTGCTGCCTTGTCTGCCCCACATTGCTACAGTGGGTCTTCATCTTCTCTGATTTTAGCCACCCTAATGTTAGACATGTAGACTGAGCCATCTCAGCTTCATTACACTTGTTTTAGACGCTGATGACAGGATGATGTCTGCTGTCTTTTGGACTATGTTAGTTTCAGAGGCTGTGTTTTTAAATGGATGAGATGAATTGCCACAGTATGCGTCATACTGTTTTATACATGTTTTATACTTTCTTTGTATGTATATTTACAGGTGTCTGAAATGTGAGGGAAACCTAATGAAATATATCCCTTGCTCACTCAGCTAAGATTTGTTAAATGATACCCTGTAATCATGCAGCGACATGGTTCTGATACTGTTATAAATGATTTTTAAATGGGAAATCTCGAATGGATACATTTTGCTTAATGGCTCATATTATGGTCCTGAAAAAGGCCCTGAACACTAGGCAATTCTGCTGTGCTGAAAGAAAGGAAATATATTGCCTGGAGAGATAGAAGAATGTCTCAGTTTAGAAAAAGCTGAGGGGCACAGATTGTCTTTGTGTGTGTTTATGTACTATATGTGTTCAACACTTGACATGCTTGGTGATGCTTTAATAGGAAACCTCACCATACAGTCTTCATTTTCTCCCCTTTTTTATTGCTAGGAGGTGAACTGCCAATAAAAGGTGAAGGGATGCATTTTTGCTCTTGAACTCCCAAGCTCTGTGTGGGGACAATACAATCTACTTGGCATTGATTCTGCTTTCAGCTGCAGTAGTTGCAATTTAAAGAAAATTAGCGTAACTTCAGTGACTTCAGTGGATTTGGAGCAACATTTTCATGGCTGAGCTCCTGTGGCGATGACTACTCTGCAAGCAGTCAAGTATCCATTCTGCAAGAATTGAGCTGGTGTAGTTGGTGGTGGATGGTTTCTTGTGCTTAATCCATCTCCATGAGTAAGAGCATGGACCAACACCAGTACATTGCTGAGGAGTTACTGACTCTCCCTCTCCAAAGAGCTGTGGAGCTTGAGCGGAGGAGGTCTCTCAGCGTAGCATTAAGAGACTGATTGTTATAACAGGCTTGGATTGAGCCTTAAGTGTCAGAGAAGACATATGCTGAATGTTTCTGCAGGGACTCAGGAAATGCCATATTTATGTATTTCCCCATCCTCTTGTTATAGCTTAAGGCCAAAGACATCTGTCCATCCTGTCACCTGAAGATGCTGTCTGTCTTATTTTACACAACTGTCATCAGTGGCAAAATGCACAAATGTTTTGAGATAAAATAGAACGTAATTATCTTATCCACTTGAATAACAGCATAAACATCACAATCGTTCCTTCAGAACATGACAAAAGTTATGATGGGCTTGGAAAGGGGGAAGATGAAAACAGGTTAAGGAGTAATTTATATATGAATCTAAGCCTCTGTGAGTACTAACAAAGATCAGGCTGATGCCAGTCTTTGAGAATTGGTTGTTTCACCAGACCTGTGGAAAACAACAACCCAAGATCCATGCAGCTCTGGTGCAAAATCTATCTGCTCTTTAGATTTCAAGCGCAGTTGTAGAGATGACTATTTGGCCCAGGCCAAAAATGAACCATCAGAGTGTTGGGACTTTACTAACTTCACCCGTAACTGCTCCAGAGGAAGACTGGCCTCTGACAGCGCTGCTGTGCTAATTTCCCTGTGCTGAGCACTCACCTCATTTTTCTTTCAGGTAATAGATGTAATGCCTTTTGAGCTTTTGCAAATCCATAGCACTTCATTACTAGACCAGGGCTTTGGTGATTAATTTGTTGCAGCAATGAGGTGCTGCCTGAAAAAGGGCTTCTGAGGAAAAAAGCAGCCCAAGCGAATGGCGCTTGGCTGTGGAAGTTTTCTTTTGTCTCTGTGGTATTCTATGCATATAGCTGGTCTGGCAGGAAATTAAGAGAAATCCAGTGATAGACATGAAAGCTATCAAGACTAACAGACTTAAAAATAAATAAAGGGCTGTTCTTTATAGCATCTAGGAAACGTTTGGACTTATGTTTTTATGAACATAATCAGATTCTTAGGACTTGAAGTTTTAGTGCAGTGAGCTGGGAGAGGTGATGGTCTTACGTAGTGGTACTTTTATTGTCTCTCTAAAGAGCATTGCTTTATCTCCTGATATTGTCTTTGAGATTCTTCTATACAAAATTATGTAAATTCTGAGGCACTTAATTTCACAAGAACACTTTGCAAGAAACTAAGATCGATGATATTCAGATCAACACACAATAGCTATAGACCAGCAAGGTGTAGAGAAAATGAAAAGCTGAGGTAGTTCCTGGGCACTGACTTGTGCAAACTGATTGTGTTAAGTTCCTCTGCTGAAGTAGGAAACAATGTGGAACAATAAGAGTTTTGACTACTAAAGGCACTACCAGTATTTCTGTATTTATATCAAAGTATAGTCTGTTTCTTTAGGATACAGAAAATTTCAGGTGTTTCACAGTGTCGGTCTGGAAGCAGCAACAAATTAAAGCAAAGACGACCTATCTATCTAATAAAGAGGGAATTTACGTTATATTTCAATAGACTTGTAAAACAAATTGCACTGACCTCACACAAGAGCAGTCTTTGAAGGGCAGACTTTGTTCTCCTCCCTCCCTGTGCTAACCTCTTGAAGCAGTCATTAAATATTCATTCCAACAGTTATTCTGTCTCCAGTTTGGACTGTTTTGCCTTCTTGCGGGCGGGAATTTCTAGTGCTAGGAGTAAACTTTTTGTTGTTTTTGTGTATGGCACTTCCACTGAATAGTAATGAATGCAGAACACACTGAGTGTCAGGCTAAAATTTATTCTGGACCATAGGTTCCTGGACCTTCAATTATTCTTTGCTATAATCATGTCCTGCAGTCTTTTTCATGCTGTGGCTTTATTTGTGTGCCATGCACCACCAGTGTGGCACAGAAGCTGTGACTCAAAAGAGCCCTGTTACTACCAAGGAAAATGATAATCAGAGAATAAATAGAAAAATGTATTGCAGAGCTGATTCAAAATACAGATTTTCATTTATGGCTGCATGCCTTGGTTTCCCCTGGATCTGGAAAAGGAATTACTGACACAGGATGAGAAAAATCTGGTGTAAACTAGAAGCAAATGGAAATAAAAAGAAAAACCTCTTATGAGGTTCTCAATCAGCTTTTTAAACTCAATATGTCTATATATATAAGTTAACACTTATATATAAGTTAACGCTTTACTGGACCAAACCTTGATGACTATTTCTTAATTACTGTTGATGGATCACCTAGCAAATTGGATCAAAGCTCTAGTTTGTACATCACCTTTCATATTTACTGATTATGACCTTTGTCAGATAGTCAGCACAATTTTTCTCACTGTGATGATGTTAAATGGACTTTGGAAAGCATTTTACATTATAAAAGAAAAACACTCAGTATTCATTATATCACTCCTCAGGAAAAGTATCCTGAGAAACAGGATCTGTTCCAAGACACAATCACAGACTGCTCTCCAGAAGGAGATTGGGCAATGGTGGCTTTATGTCTTTTTTAGGCTTACAGAACAAAAGAAAGAAGGAGAATAGTCACATCCTCATAAGAGAGAGTCCAGATTTTGTGTTATTAAAGCCAGCCCCTATATCGATTGATAGCTTCTACAAGTGCTTGGGAAATCAGACCAGGCACACTCCCTCTTCAGGCGAGAGACCTGCAGAAGATGACCCCAAACCCAAAGCACTGAGGTGCTTCTATATTTCTAAAGAAAAAGAAAGTGTCGTAGCCTCTTTTGGACCCTGGTGGAAGTCAAAGAACGCTTGTGCTTCAGTGTGTGTAAGAGTGAATGTGAAAGCAAAGGTGCAACTCTCCTCCCAATAACTTTTTTTTCAAAGAAAGGTGATGGCGAAATGCCACAAATGCTTTCAAGGAGCATCTCAAAATCATATACTGACGGTGTGGACAGCACAAGTATGCCTTATAAGAGAGACAATCTTGAGGTTTATAGTAGATACTGGATGTGAACTAAGTCTTTCTCAATGTGGGCTGCATCTCAGTACAGATCATGCCCCCTCCCATCCATGGACACACAGCCTTCTTCCTTTCCTCCCAGAGATCAAATAGTATCTGTATGGCAAGCTCAGCAGTTCTGGACATGGAAAAGAACTATGTAATAAATAAATAATAAATTAATATTTAATTAAAGCTTCTTTTAATTAAAGTTAGCACCTGAAAGGAGATAGAGAGACAGACCTATGTGACCAGTCAGCTCTCTGCAGCAGAGCAGTGACCATTTTGCAGAGGCTTACGTAAAAAGTAGAAACTTACATTATAAAAAAGACCTATTGCATGTCTTAGCTGATCTCCATGGTCAGTGCAGGGCTAACACTGCTTGGAATGTAATTACGTGTCCTGAAATCCTCGTGTGATAGTGCATACTTCAGTCCTGTGGTCCAGTGGCCAAAGGTCCAACTCTGAAATGACTATTTGACTTCAGTCGTTTTTAGTACTAGTGTGTAGCTTTTGTTAAATACAGGTCAGGAGATCATTATGTGAATGACTGCCTGTTGGGACTTGCCTTTTCTTTCAGCAGAAATTTTTTTGTTATTGTCGGTTTCTGTCTATATATCTTTCCGTAATGTAAAGGCAGTTATGCTAAGGTAAGGGCAGCTGCAAACTCTTCAGCTTTTTGTGACTACCCTCTGGTTTCTTAAAAGTTGCTGGAACAAAAATCAGCTATGTAAAGGTTGTATGCTCCTTGCTTATTATTCTCTAGTTTTGCTCAGGCTCTGCAGTGGATGGAAGCAGTATGTAGATTTTTGGTAGTGGTTCAGGTGGTATAAGTGGTTCGGGTGGTTAAAGTGGTTCAATTAATTCAGGATCTTCCTTTCTACTGGTTTGACTTGCTCCATGCAGAGAGTGAGTTTAGTGCACTCATAATAGCTATACTTTTGAATGGGTACAGAACAATCACCTTTTCACATTCAACCCAGTTCAGCCCATGTATTAATATTCCTTGCATTTTCTTGTGCATCTCCTCAGAGAGTAGATTAAAATTAAAATTCTGCCAAGGTTAGTAGCAGAAAGGATTAGGTCTTCACCTCTGGAGAGAAAGGTGACATGCAAATGATTGGACTGGACACATTCTTATTCTGGCAACTATTTGTATGGAATAAAAAAAAGTCTCCCTGCAACTGACAGTTTGTGCTGAAGAGATATCCAGGACCAAAACAGCAAAAAGGCTGAAGGTCAGGATTGAAGTACAGTACATTGAGAGGGTTATACAGACTTTTACAGACTTTGCCTGTTTATCTCAAGCTATTAGCATTTCATTTTCAAGATCAGCTCTTTACAGACAAAACTTTTAAAATTATCATGCCCAAACCTCCTTTCAGAAGCTCTGAACCAGACCAAAAAAAATAATACAAATTGACCAATGAAATAAAAAACCTCCTATCTCATAACTGCTTTGTAATTTAAAGGCCAAATGTAATATCTCATTTTTGAGGAAAAACTTCAATGGGATGTTCTCTTGGATGAGCAGAGAACTGTTTGAGCACTGAGAAATGAGTACTGCACTACTCAATTTCATGCCTGTGTCAGGTTTAGGAATTGAACATTTGGCCTAAATTGTAAGATTGAAGATAACTATTGTAGGTACAGAAAGGGGACCAGTAAATGTAATTGAAGGAATGTCCTTGCCTGCATAATTCACCTTGCAAATCTTTCACAAAACCAGCAGAAAATAAACTTTCAGAATTTGCCTTTGCTTTTTCTTACCATACTGTTAACATATGGAAAAACTGGGACATACACACACATTATATACACAGTCCATTGAATGTGTGCATGTATAAATGTATAGAAATGACACACAAACACACCCCCAGACCAGCATCACACTTAAATACAGTGTCTCCACTGTTTGATTGTTATTAGCAGGAAAACCCCACCAACAGTGCAGTCATCTGTGCTTCAGAAAAATGTAAATGTCAATTTTTGGTCTTTAAAAATTATTAAGCCTAGTAAAAGATAGCAATTTTCAGTGTTTGCTTGGTTGGTAAGATGCAGGAGAGTGAGCATTACTCCTGAGAGCTGCCATTGGTTAGCTGGAGGGAAAATGGATATCAATTATACATAATCTAAGAAGCCTCTGCATAATAATCAGGCCCAGTAGGGGCTTTGGGGCAGCTTCGTTATTCTCTTGTAAACACAAGAGCCCAGATAGACATGTCAGTCAGGAGTAGCGGCTGCAATTCTTCCTTTTTAACACCTTCACATTCTATTGCTTCAATATGCAAACAAGGCTGTTTAGCTGAGGGTTGAGGCTGTGCTAATGAGCTCCCTGCACTAACCCTGAAGTAAAAAGGTTCTGTTTCACAGCTGCTCAGAGACTAGCTCCTCTGGGCATGCTCAGGTATTGGAAAATAATTCCTTTTAAACAGAGAAACGCCAATCAGGATTTCTTGCATACTCTTTTCTCAGCGTGCTAATGTAATTACCTCATAACTTGTGAACTTTTTACGGTGGCGGAAAAATGTTTTGTCTTTGAATTATGAATTTTTGTCACCCAAAAGAAGACAGGACTTGGAAAATTCAGCAGATGTAAAAATCATACCCTCTCTTAATTCCTGGAGGACTGTAACTCAAGGCTAATTTTCACATTTCCTTCTTAAAGGTGGACGGTCCTTTTATCCCTCCCCTCCATGCGTTTCCCCATTTCTAGCATCATTTCCATTTCCTTTCAGCCGGTCTGTGTCACAAGTGACAGAGGAGGCTCCTAGCGCTGTGCTGCCAACTTCATTCCTGCTTGGCACTGAAAAGGCCAACTCCTGTTGGTTTAGGACCTTGACTCTGTCCTAAAGCTAGGTTTCAGGGCATTGCTGAACTTTACCAACTGAATAATTGCCTTGGTAAAGACACACAGACCCCATGATAATCCTTTACAGATGAGCCGACATTTACAACTCACGATATGAAACATGACGATGTCTCAAATATCCAATTATTCTTATGAATAAAGTAGTTTTCTGCCTGGAACAGTCAGAAATCCCCGCTGGGTTAATTTAGTGTCTGATAGAAATCATTTGGGTTTTCTGTTTAAAATAGGGCAGCGTATGATTTCTTCCACAGCTCTATGAGATGCTCGCTGTCTTCATTCATTCATTCACTCTTCCCCAGAACTGTGCCTTCTAGCAACATGACACAGGAGAGCAGACCTATAGGCAGAGCCACAGAAATGTCTGTCAAGCGCAAGTTACAACTATCTCAAACCGTAATGCATTCCTATGAAGAGAGACAGCACATTTTTAACTATTTAGCAGTCAAATATTGTGATCTACTCTTTTTCACTTTGTTATCGGCTGGATTTCTAATAGCTGTCTCCATGCGTGACAATCCATATTATAGAGTCAGTGGGAAAGTCTTAGCTCTGTAATATTTCAGCACTTAAATTATTTATTATGTTAGCTTTATGGCATATTAAAACCCTGCTTAGACAGGTAGAGCTAACTCCCTTCTGCCTTGCTGAAGCTCATTAAATGGCCATCATAACTGGACAGACTTAATTGTGTTATATCCAAATAATTCTGTCATTTGGATTCAAATCCAAAGCAAATGGCCTACCCAGAAATCTCACTTATTTGACTGTGACTGGCAAATGATTAAAGTATCCTGTAAGCAGTTTACTTACAGCATGTTGGTGAAAATTTACAAGTAAAATGGAGAAACTGAAATAAGACGTGATTTTGTTTGTTTCAGGGTGGTTTTAAATTATACCATCCCATTTTAGTACTAGTATCCCCAGCCAGCAGAAAACTCATTTATTCATCTTTTTTAAGGTATTTTAAAAATAATAGTTGCCAGTGGTTACATTTATCTGTAGTTTGGAATTCAAATTTTCCAGTTCAGAGAATAAGTGACTGAAAAAAATACCTGCTTTCCATTCAGGTCAGCTTTCCATATGTCAGTTTACAATTCTTCAGTTCACTTTGCATGGTCCAAATGAGATTTTAAGCGCCGTTATTATGAAATTATTCTATTGCTTTATAGCTCTCAGTGCAGAAGAATGCTGAGGTAATTAAAACATTTTTCTGGGGCTCAGAGGACCCTCTCGTCTTCTGAAAAGTGTCTGTGTCATTCTAGACAAGTCACTTGACACTAAGGTTTTATGAAACACATTTAGGAATTTAGGTACTTTTGCAAAAACTACCTAGATGTTTCCCCTTTATGCGGTCGTTATCCCTTATAGCTGGATTACAGGCATTGCAAGGGCCTGTGACCCAGAGGAGTGCCCAGCTCCAGCATACATGGAAAGTTTTGACACTGAAAACAACATTTTTCTTTCCTTGATTTTCTATTTTGCTTTGTCTATTTATACTTCAAGCAATTAGGACAAAAATACCTTATGCTGTGGCTATGTGGTAAAAAACTCCCTCGAGAGTAAAAATTCCATTCTGACTATTAATTTTCTACCAGCCATCTATCAGGTAAGGACTTCTATACACACTCAATAACATCCAGTAGAGGTGAGATTAATCATCTCATATAAGTATGAAAAAAGCTATGAAATCCTTTCACTGCATTCATATACAATTTGCCATTGATATTTTGGTTCCTACAAGAGGTAACAACAGGGTTATGACACCAAAGCAGAGAAAAATACCTTAAAAATAATAAGTGAACTGTAGTATATGACTGGGGGAATTGTGCAGTGATTTTATATTTGTTTTTGATACTTAAAAGAAGAAAAGATTGAGCCATGCAAAGGTGTACCTGTAATACCAATTTTTTCATCGTGTCACCAAAATATTAATATTTATTACTTCATTCTCTTAAAAAATACCTTGCATTGTGATTCAAGGTAATGAGGTTCAACCAGTGGATTTATAGATCCCCAAAATCCAGACAATTTTTATCAGCTCACAGAACAATTTCCTAATTTTCTAGGATTTTACAGAAGTCTTGAAAGATCTCATCATGCAAACTGCTTGTTTGAAAGACTAAACACAAAAAGTAAAGGACAATAGGATAGTTTAATCACTCCTGGGATGCCTTTCCTTTCTTTCCAATCACATATAAAAACTTTCCTATATGTTTATTCTTTTGATTTAATGCATGTAGCTGTTAACACATCACGGGCAATGATGACTAGCTGGATACTGATTTTCAGTGTTTAATTTATTGTTGTTTGTATAAAACAATAAAAAATGATCTTACACAAATATTACTACAGAAAAATCCCTACTTCCAACGCAACTGAACTATTGGAGACAAGAAATTCAAGCTAGGCAGACTAGTATCCTGCTAGGAAATGGCAAGGTCTATTGTAGAATTCTGGACTGTGGTATAGATACTTAATTTGATACAACTTTGATTTAGAGGGTACAGATTGTCACAATTCAGGGCTACTAGCCATAAACTGACTTGGGAGGAAATGAGGATTTTGTTCTCTTCCCTTGAATATATGTGAAATAGTTGGTCCTGTTCAGGTCTGTTTGAGAACCATACAAAGGGCTGTCCACTCTGGCTTTGGAAATGGCATGGACCTGTGGTGTGCATTTGAAAACAAAATATTCTGATAGTGGACTCATCAAATTTCTCTAGTAAAATAAGCAGAACCCCCATCAGTAAGGCAGCAACAAGTGAAGCAGAGTAGTGAAAATGGGTTTGGGGCAAACGCAGTGGCTGCCTGCAGTTGGGGTGTGGATGGAGATTGATTTGGCCATGGCCATAGCAATATGCATGACCCATTTCACTGGTGGGAGGCAGATACTGCCATGCTTTAGCCTCTATCTGGGATCCTGAGTCTAATACTGGCTTTGTTGTAACATGTACTTTAAGATTACTTATTTATTAATATTGTTTTCCTTCTATTGAAAGGAAAGCAATTTAGTTCCTAGTTGGCTTCATTAAATATTTTCATTGTATGAATGATTTCAAATTAAACACTGACTCCATAAAATCATCCCAGGTACTGTCTTAGCTTCAGGTCATTAATTCTATTTTTTAGAGTATCATTACAGATGAAGGAACTTTGTTCTTTGTCTCTGTCTACCAAAGTGCCTGAAGTGAACTATTTTCCCTCTCCTTCTGCTAAATTACTAATTAGTTCAATGTACCTCAGAGATGAGAGCCTTTGAGATTGGCAAAACTTGTATTTTCAACAAAAGTTTATTAAGACAGTAGTTGATGCTCTTGATGACAGATTTAAGGAGAAAATTATATGCCTTCTTTTTTTTTTCCTCCTTGAGCAATATCAAAGAGTGAAGCAATTGATTAAAACAGAGTGTAATCAAAATTGTGCAATAGTCTAACTTTAAGACAATAATAGAGACCTCCCCCCAACCCAAAGGAAAACATTATATATCTTCTCACAGGAAAGTATTATTGACGTATGCCTGTTGGAAAGTCTTAGGTTCAGTGTGGAGATGTTGTAGCTGTTGGTGCCAAACCCATGATAGGTGAAGTTGTATAGGGATGATACTGCCCCACCACTTTGGTTCCTTCCCTGCACAGCCATGAGAAACAGGAAAGCCAGGACTGAAGCAGTTGCCTTGGACTGTTAGTTGTGTCCCTGGAGTGCTCAAGCTCAACCTGTCTATCCTGGGGTAAATTTGCTGAGGAATTAAAACAATTATTCACAGCACACACCTTAAAAGCAGAAATGCTTATTCATGCATTTGAAAAGGAGGAAGATGGGAAAATTAGAAATATACCTTCCCACTTCTCTCATGCTCCCCTTCAAACACATTGTGGAGATTGAGCTGATATCCAGGGTATTTGAACATGTAGTGACCTTAAGAGAATGGTTGCAATGTAAAATGGTGGCTGGCACATAGTCGCTACTGCATTTTCAACCATAGAGAAGGTGGCAGAGAGGCAATTAAAGATAACATACTCCTTTTAAAAAAAATCAGGTGCTGAATATTTAGTAATATGATAAAAAGAGTGACACCAAAGAACCCAACGACCTAAAGAGCCAACACACTTATCAATCTTATGAGTATTAATGTATACAATATATTTTTAATCATGTGCTTTTGTTTGGGCCAAAAAACGTTAATGAGATATCTCATATCTTCAGAATAGAATTGGAACTTGTACCTAAAACTGGGAGTACCAAATAGCTATTGAAACACAGCAATAAAAAAGCAAGTTGTTGGCTTTTATTGAGATAAATATAATGATATGTTGGCCTTAAAGATTTTTTTTCTGAATTGTATTTTTATTCCTGGATCTGATAGTAATTCCTGACAAAATCAAAGAAGAAACTTACATAAATTTAAAATGTAAACTACTGGGTATAAAGATGACAAAGTGTTTACATGTGTTGATACATGGAGCACCAGGAAGACAGAAACAGATATGAATAAATATTGTTACTGTACCCATAATACTTATAAGGAGCTTTGACCAAGAAATAAAGTAATTTTTTTAAATGTTATTTGATAAGTAATCATATATATTGAAGAAACACTGAAAACTAGGGAGGAAATTGTGGCTGTGCTGAATATCAGAGATCTGTCAGTGATTTCAGTCTTTAGCTGAAAAGACTTTTCCTAGGCTGTGCTTTTAGATGGTCTGCCTTCTCCTTTAAGTCTTCCTCATTTAGCTTAGTTTTGCCAATTATTTCCTTAGTAAGCCAGGAGGAGTTGGGAAGAAGAGGTAGTAGACGCTAAGAAAACTATTTACTTTGTGAGCACAGACCTTATTTCAGATATTGAAACCTTCTTCTTGCATGCAATCACCATTGTTCTGAACACCCTGAGGAAGGAAACAATAGCTGTGTTGGAGAGTGTTTTAAGCCCATCATGAACCAGGATTTTCACACATGGAATGGTAACATATATTCCCAAACGGCTGTATTCACTTTAGAAAGTCCTTTAGAAAAAATGTTGCTTTTCGGCAATAAAACAGGTATCTCTTTGGTATTGATATCTTTTGTAAGTCATTTATTTAAATAAGAAAAGTGAAGACCTTTTCTTTAGTGGCCCTTTCATACTGGCACTTTTAAAAATGGGGACATGATGAGTTACACAAGCTCTCTCAGCTTTTATTATTCTAAGATTATTTTATTACTGCTAATCTGCCTCCAGCACTGGCCCTAGCCGCTAGGAGACCTTATGTTAACATCTCCAGGGCCTCCAGGGGAGGGTCTTGAGAAATCTCTTCATTTTTTACAACTCTTACCTCCCCCTCCTTCCTCGTTTTGCCTGCTTTCAAGCCAGTGACAGGTTGCATCACAAAGTGAGATTGTGCTGTAGCCCTCCTGGGGATTAATACTGGAAAAGAAAAGAAAATAAAAAGAAGATGGTGGTTTCTCAGGCTGTTTCACAATTCTGATCCACACTGGAGCAATTTTTGATTAACTTTTCAGTGCTTTGACCATATGCAGAAAGAAAACGATCAGGAAACAGTGAGCAGTGGGAAGAAAGACCACGGCCACAGCTTCCTGAGCCCCTTCAAGCTGCAGGATCCCCTCCCAGGCACTCATTCCCATCTACCTCCTACAATCCCAGTGTTTAAGTTCAGAGGCTGCCACCAGAAATCTCACTGCTTCTCTGAGGTCCTCCCTGGCAGAATCCATCTAACACTGTAAAATCAAACTGGCCTACAAGGCTGGAGTGCTTTGAGCTAAGTCTAGGTCATAGTATCAGTTATCTCCAAAATTGTTGTCCCAGTCAGCAAACTTGTATGAGGTCCCAGAATGGTCCAAGACTAGATCTGAAGATCAAAGATATGATCCAAAAGACGTATATCTTCAATTCTCCTCTTGCCCAATGCCATGAGCCATGAGCCATCCAGGACTGCCAATCATGCAATTAACTCTGTTGTTAAAAAAAAACAAAAAAGAAATTTGGGGGTTTATTTCTTACAAATTTCTTCCAGTAGGTTACTGGCATTAGATCATTGAAGTTAGATAATTTGAATTCTCTAGCCTTCATTTTACATTTCAAAATTATACCCTGTGGAGACCTATTTTTCTATACATGGGGATTTGGATACAGGCTAAGAGGAGAGACTGATTTACTTCCAAGTGCCAGGAGGGAAGGCCTTGGAAAACTAATAGACTGTGGAACTGAATTAAGAGCCACATCTGCACTCTACAGTGGGTGACTACAGTGAGGGGGTGGAAGAACATCCCCCAGACCTCCTGACAGATATGGGGCACAAGGGCTCTGTGATAATAACTTTTTATTTCTGATGTTCCCTGAAATTTGCTAGACTCACCAGGATGATGCTTTCCACCTGCAGGGAGTCAGCCTGCTTCCCTAAAGAAAATACTTGGCATGAGCTTTGCAGGGAATTTCTCCTTTCCTTTGGCTCCATATACTGTGTTCCTGGAAAGAAGAATGAAGTAGGGTGATTTGGAGGTGAAGGGTAGTCAAGTAAGCAGAAGTCATGCAGAAATCAAAATTATCCGTGCTCCAAGACGTCTTTATGATGTATTGTGCATGTTTGGCAGTTTGCTTAATCTCCATGGCTTGCCAGTAAGTAAGAGCTGGAGGGACATGAGCTGAACTGTGCCCTCTGGCCTCAGGGCCAACGATCTCTCCCTGGGCTGCTTCGTTGTCATGTTTTTCATTTGACTCACGTGGGTGGTTGTCTTCCTATCTCTTGGAGGTGATGTGAGTGTCTTTGATCAGGTGTGGATTTAATTCTCCCATAGCACTGGTGTCAGCTCCAGTATAATGCTGTGTGGTTTTAACCACACAGTTTAGAGCCATGCTTGAAAATCTTGATTGACACCTGAAATTGGGGTGGCCTTGGGAAATTTGTTCATGCATGTTACAACATTTCTGCGTGGAAAAGCTTATGAGCTGAAGCCTTTATCTGCTGGAGGTCTTCAGCACATAGCGCCTGCGCCTGTTGGTCAGTCCCTTAATCATGAATACCAAGATGGCTTCCCAAAGGCCTCCTGATGAAGCAGGATGAGGGATCATTAATTGCCACAATCCTGGACTTAATTGCTAGGTTGTCTAAACTCAGATGGTCTTGAAAAAGCCAGGCACATACTTTATCCCAACTGAAATGTTTCTTTAAAGCGGCAGTGGGCTTGGAGGACATGACTGTCTGAGGTCATAGGAAAACCAGGTAAGTGAGGAAGAAACGTGAGATCACCCTGCTTGTGGCCGAGCTGATTTGAAAATTAAAATCTATTTATGAATTTTACTCTTTCTTGTATTGTTAAAGTAGACATAATTGGAATTTTTGGAAGCACAGCTTTTTCAACATTGCACTAAGTATTTAGAGTATTTGCGTATAGAATATCAGTCGCTTAACAAGTCCTTTTCATGGGTTCATATAGCTCTCACACCTGCCACCCACTTCTGCAGCCTTCAAGAAAAGACTCTGTTTCCTGAAAACATGGGAACAATGCTGGGAAGGTGAAGGTAACTTTGTTTTTACTGATATCTTTATTAAGGACAGGCTGCGTCTGGCAGGACCCTTTCCTTCCCCCACTCTCTTTGTGTTTCCTATACAAAGGTCAAGTGCAGTCACAGACCACAGTGAAAAGGCTTAGGAGGCTCAAAAGGCTTAGAAGAAGTTGTAAGAGTGGTGACTGGGCTACTGAATCCGGATGGAAGAGACCTGCGTTGGGCAAAGAGTAGGTCAGTCTGAACAAAGTAATTTTTCTTCTGAATGGATGACTTTGTTCTTGTGGGGTAGAGCTCCGACAATGCCTGCAAGAGAAGCTGCTGCAGTTTGCAGTGTGCTTAAATGACACCTGAAGCAGAACCAGGAGAGGAGTTACAGCCCAGTGTAGTGAGGACGTTTACCTGGGTCTCTGAGTACTCTGAGAAGTACCCTGGGGTACTCTACAGCACTCTGGTGAGGGCATGCTCTGCTGAGGACTGTCAGAAAAGTCTGACCTCGGATCCCAGAAGCAGAGGGGAGAACTGTAGTTTGGACATTATAGGATGTGCTCCAGTGATTGAGCAAGTGGATAAACCAGTGCAGCTTATCTTGCAAGAGATTTGTGAACCTAGTCGTTCATTTCTGTGGTCTTTCCTGACAAGTGCACTTAGATGTTTCATTTTGTCTCCTAGAGAATGTCTTGTACAAATGGGAAAAGATGTCTTCATTTTTTGGTTTTGGTATGGAAAATAATTCAAAGTAGTTTCAATTCAGCCATTTTTTCCCCTGTTATGTTGTTGTTTCCATGTGGATTTGGGTAGAAAGGGGAAAGAATGGGTTTGGCAGTCAAATGTAGGATTTAACTGTGTACAGAGTCTTACTCTCAACTCACATAAGCCCTTTTGAAATACCATGCTTTGTCCTCACTAAAAGGAAAAGCTGTTCCTTCATGTGTTAGTTAACAAAGGTTAAGTAAAGCATATTACAATCTGAATTATACAGGGCTGTTGCAGCTTGCTTAAGTGTTAGCAGGTCAAAGAGAACACTGCATCCTTGATAATGTTTTAGTTTGACCTGCTAACAAATGTTAATACATCTGTCTTGTTCAATGCGTTTTTGTGTGTGAATGTGCATGTATTTAAGGACTAGAAAAGAAATGCTGTATGTCAGACGAAAGTCCTTCAGAATTCAGCAAAGTGTCATTTAAATGAACAGCAATAAATCACTGAGTACCAGAGTACGCTACACATCCCCCATAGAGGACACAATGTTATGCAAATAAAGACTTTATGGACAATATTTCTGCAAATATCCTTCAATTTTTTAAGCATTTCTGTACATAAATCCATTCAAAGCTAGACAACCCCATAAATTAACAATTGGCTGGATTCATCAAAGTGTTTATAACAAGCAGTAATTTTTGATTCAGGTGAATGTTAGCAAATAAACAACAGCCCTATCAGTTTTTTAAATTCTACTATCAAATGTTCAAAGTGCGTCTTATTGTCTTAAGTACTTTTCATTGTTTTTATAGACGAGGATAGGCAATAACGTTACATTTATGGCTTCTTGTGAGCAAATATTTATCTATTACCCCTTGGTTGTATGTTGCTATTGCACTAGCAGTGGTCCCTGACCCAACTGTACTAGATGCTCTGCAAAGACTCAGAAGGAAGAAAGTCCTTCAACACACAACTCACAACTTTTAAGTCCAAGACAGCCACAACTGTTAGGTCTGTTGCAACCAGAGAAAGCACAAAGAAACAACGAAGCAATGCAGAGCTGCATGCGTGGCAGTGATCTCGGGCTGCCTAGCCACTGTCAGGGACTTGAAATATGAAGATGCTTGTTTGCGAATTTAAGATGTGGGCAACATTTTGCTAGTCCTTGAGAGCTGGCAGAAGCAGGCTCTTGAAGGCAAAGGTGAGGAGTTCATGGCTGATGAGATAAAAAGTGGGAGTGCTGGAGGTACACAGAGAGAGGAGCAAGGTGTTAAAAGCAAATACTCCAGGAAATGGTTGCAAGGCTGGGTGCATATGAAATATCTTAAGCAGTTATAATGAGATGAGATTAATGAGTGTTCTAGCAGTATCCCAATATTGCGACTTTGCTCTGTGATGTCTTTTCTGTGCCAAATTCATCACCTCTCAATGCCCTTTTCTCCAGAGGGGTGGTCTTTACAATGCAGAAGATAACAAAGGTCTTCTGAAAGAGCGAAATACATTGCTTTAGCCACTATAGAAGGCAATCACTGCACACCACCAGAATATATAGTAAAATGTAGGAGGGAAAAGGAAAATAAAAGGATTATAGCTGTAAACTGAAACAATTATTTTTGAGGCACCCTGCAGTTTTTTGTTTTGTTCTGGTTATTTATTTTTTTTTTCTCTTTGCTCCTCTTATTTTACAGATTACAAAGCTTTTCAACTTGTTATTAGCAGGCAGAATATCTTACTGTGTTGATTGCGAATTCTTGCTTGCATAGGTTTGTAACTAAAAAAAAAAAGTCTATGTTTGTTAACGCATGTGCTATTCTCCACTTAACTAAGGAGATGAAAAGTCACAACTATGCTATGATGTTTTATTAAAATATAAAAAATAGCAAGGTATCAGCACAAGCCAATTAAATGACACTTCTTGTCTCCAGATTAGCCTACACACAGATTTATATTTACATTTATATTTTATTTGGCAAAAAATCAGCCTTTACCCAATATAATCATGCTTGTTATTCCAGAAAGATTATCCATCCACTGTTGCTTGAAGCACAACAACAACAAAATATATTAAAAAACCCACCCACAGCAGTCCCATATGTCAGACATTTTAGAAAGCTGCAATACATCAGCACATTATGTCCATAGAATTTCATGGTCCACAAAACAGCAAGTATATGAGTGTCACTTATTAAGACTGACATGTGAGGCGTGGAGGCGACCACTTCAGCTGCTCTTGTGTCTCTTAACTTCACTGATGCTGGACCCATCAGGCTCACCACAATCCTTTCTGAATGGGTGAATTGTCTAACAGTTCATCAATGCCCAGGGCCCATCTAAGTTTTTAAGAATTGTCTCTACCCAAATAGGAATAGTGTGCTGTGCACTATGACTCAGTCCTGTGGATGGCATTTACAGTGGGCCCTGTTTTGAGCAGGAATTGGACCAGATGGCCTTTGGAGTTTTTTTCCAACTTATTTGTTCTATAATTCTGTATTGCCATGCAAATTTTTTGAAAACAGCAATATCCTGCCATTAGCCCTCCAAGTGAGCCACTGTAATGTCATTGCTAGGAAGACACTGGAATCATCGGTGTATCTCTCTGTTTTCTGAGTTAATGTTCATAGGCTATGGGAGGAAAAAATATTCAAGGTATTTCAGAATAGTGGTTTACTCTTGTAGCAGGTTAAAAATAAGGTGTAGCCTGCCCTTAATATATTAACATATATGTATATTAATATAATAGTTATAACTATAACATGTTCATAAAATATGTGAACAAAATATGTAAATGGTTGAATCTTTGTGCATGTGCTTTTTGTATTGTCATAAGTAAACTTGACTCTATGTTCAAGATGCTCTTCAGAACTGCGCAGTATTACTTGTGCAGTTAATGTAGGTGTTGGCTCTCTCTAGCAGAAGGATAGGTAAATCAGAACCTGGGAATCCCATTGTCTTAAACCAATTTGTTTCCCAACCACGGTGGGTGTGTTTGATTTCATAGGAGGTTCACACCAGTAGCTGGAAGATTTTTCTGTAAGTTTCAAACTGCTCATCCATGAACCCAGCTCGCCTAAGAAGTGTGGGGAAACTTTGACACAGCAGGAGTAAACTGTCTGGTAGGAGCATCCTCCACCATATATCATGGTGCCTGACAGTTGAGACAAACTGCATTGGTCTCACGTGAACAGCTGGGTGCCACTGCATGACACTTTTTTTGTGAAATGCTGTTTGCTTTTGTGCTTGCACACACAACAGGGCCTCAATCAAAGAATTCACTGTATCATTCAGATATGATTCTCCCAGCACATTGTTGCTTTTGTGTATTCCTAGAGTGCCTGAAAATTCTGACAGCATGTCCACGAAAAATTGGCCTATATACCAAATAGTTGGAACACACCAGGGGCACTTTATATATTAATTTAATAGCCTGTCCACACGTATAAATGCAGAAAAATGAGCAAAGCTACACTCAATGGTGCACACAATAACTTCCACTGGCAGGGCTGTTAGTTGTCCCACAGTGAAACTAAAAGCAGATATCGGACTTCAAATAGTCCTGATTGGGTGGGAATCTGAAAGACAAAGTCAAGAATTAGTGAGCACAAGGTGGAAATGAGTAACTGATGCTTGGTGGCATCAGACAGATGGTCAGGACAGTTGAGTGTATCCATACCTGAAAACCTGTGCAGATGAGGAACAAAAAGGATTTGCAAAATGAAGATACAACCTGACTGCAGTAACTAGAGTGAGCAACTAGAAAGAGAGCATTGTCAAAGATAACGCCGTGGATAGATCTGAAAAACATGGTGAAAGAGAGTTCGGTTCCCAGTGATAGAAAAGGGGTAAAAATGTGAATTCTTTTCTAACTATGTTGCGTTTAATCTTGTAATTCTTTCACCTTGTGATTCTTTCCAGTTCATATGACTTATCTGAAGGAAATAAAAATCCATGCGCTTAGGCTCTGTTTTCTAAAATCAAACTGGCTTAATATAATACTACTAATGTAGTGGTGTCATAAGTCTTTACATTCTCAGTTTTATGCCATCAATTCTGTATTGTTATATAGTATCAAAGGAGACCAGAGGATGATGTTAAAGCCTCTAGAGAGACACATCGTATGTTCTAATAAACTTCAATGTAGGTTTAGACAATAGAGCATCAAAATACTTTCATAGCTGTGAATAGGGTTTTGGAATAGGGAGGTTCTTTAGGAAGGTTTTAAAATCATCATTGTGAAGGGTTTTTATCCAGAGTAATAGAGATTTCTCTGGTTGTAGGTTGTACTATATTTTTAATATACATGTAGTTGTGGTTTTTCTTATTGAAATGTGCCTAGAGGGCATCATGGAAGGATTAGTTCAGTATCTCCCACATCAGCCCAGATCTAACAGCCAGTCCCAAAGTTCTCCTGTAGTTTTCTCCTTTATTCAGAAATCTTCTCGTCATGTTTCTGATATGGTGAAGGAGTTTATAAAAATGTCCTTGTATCCTGGAAGGAATGCCTGTCTCCTAGTAGTTCACTGTTGGAGAATGATGTAATTTGAGAAACTGTCCTGGCATGAAAGTCTGAGTTTTTATGTTTTTTAACGTTTTTAATTGACCTCTTTTTCTTTTAAAAACATGCTATTTAAGGATTAAAAAAAAGAAAAAAGGTGGCAAAAGTGGATTTTTTAAACTCTTGTTTATATTCCCATTTAGATTTAATTTACAATAGCTTTGCTTGTGTAGTTGAAATCATCTTCTCTGAAGACAAAAAGTTACAGTGAATAATAGAGCATAGATTTGTTGATAGCTTGCATCATCTCATGAATGAATACCTCTCTGTTACATTTATGGAGTACAGTAAAATGTGTTATCTGGGTAGTTAATCAATGTAAGCCATTAGTGGTGAAATACTTTGAAATGTATACAAACCAATTATGTTGAGAACTGTGTATCTTAAGAAATACCTTATGCTGCAGTACAGCTATGCATATGGAAGAATGCATTTAAAAAAATCTCTTTTAGTGAATCAAGATTTTTCATTTTGATTTTGATGTCTTTCTTTTATGTTATAATGTATTTTATAATGTATTAAATAGAAAGTAAATAAAAAATTCATTTAACACTCTTACAATGTTGGTACAATTTGATATTACTGAACCATATTTGCTTGGATATTTTGCTGAAATAAAATGCTACGAAAATTAACACATTTCTGAGGGAAGTTTGGGTTTCAACAGCAGTATTTTCTGAGGATGTCAAAATTCTCAGAAATCTTTTAAGTGAGTTGACTTTCAAATTGCTTATCTAGGATCCCTTATTTATGAAAATCCTTTCATTTTGAGAGGGAGTTAAAATATTTTGGTGGTCATACATGGTGAACCCAGTAAAAATGAAACATTTGAAAGAAAGGACGTATCTCAGGGTTTTTAATCAATGTGTCTTCACTGAAAGTGAGTACTTTTGAATTTTTGTAACATAGTATCATTTTGATTCACAAACTGATTCTCTTTTGGGAGGTCTATACCCTGATTCTTAGCAAAAGTAAATCAATATTGTCCAATTGACTTCTGTGAAATTGTATCACTGCAAGCCAAATACAAATCTGGTCCCTCTCTTCCATTAAAATTAATGGAAGAAAGATGTGTCCAAATGGCCTAGAATACTTTGAATCTATATTTTCTTGAATTGTGTCAAAACAATGCTTTTAATAGTATATATCTTTTTATATGTTGTGTGTGTGAGTGAGTATTAAATGTGCTGAATGACCTAAATGTAAACTGTGATTGATTATTCCCATATGAGCGCAGTCTACTTCCAGTCCATTGGTTAGGATATAATAAGAGACTGTTTTCATCAAGGACTTGGCATCCTCTTGAAAACTGGATTTGGATATGACAGTGAGAATCAACATAGTAGACATAGGGAGGTTAATCAACCTAAGCCAAAAGTCACAGCTCATATGTGCCTAGGACTCCACACTCTTAAAAAAAATAAAATAAAAATAGAGATTAACATCTCCTGGTGTTAACTAACAATGTGAAACAAACAAACAAGCAAACAAGTTCTTAAAATCTTTTCTTCTACTTTTTACCTTTTTTGCATTTCAAGAAGTGCAAATAAAATTACCCACTTTTCCATTAGCTTTATACAGCTAGAATCTGCAAACTGTACTTGTGTTAAGTAGTCTTTTATTCCATGGATGGCCTATGAGTAATGCTCCCAAGTCTTGTCTTGTATCTCTGGGCATTCCTGGGGAATCTTCTGGTTTTGGGTTTTTTAAATCTTTTTCAGAGAAATTAGAAGGCAGCATAATATACTTCTACTCACATGAACTTTCCAAAAGTAGGTCTAAAACATATATTTTCCCTCTTGCAGATTCTATTCAGGTACTAGAGAAAATCAAGAGTGTGGTTTATCTATATACTAGAATAACATGTGGACTGAAATGACTTTTTATCATGGGACTATCCAACAGATGTTGAATGAGATAAGACCATTTTTTAGCCATTTTGTTGCAGATAATATTGGCTTACGTGACAAAAAATAAGAGAATTGGGATATTACAAAAGAGTTTGTGGCTTTTACATTTTAGAACTTTTCTTCATAAATGTGGTCTCAACTCTTGCATGTGTCTTTTCTTCCTATCCTTAGTTGTCAGACTTCTGGCACACTGTATTGTGGATTATGTCCATACAGATATTCCTGTTGTCTCTCAAGAATGCATTTTGTGTATTGTTTTGGATGACTTTTAGACTAAGTTCATTCCTTTGCTTTTGGACATTTGTAAGATTTATTGCTTTTCATTCAATGTGAAACTGCTTTCTGGTGGAGATAGATGGCAACTGTAAAAGGGTTGGGCCCTCTGGAGAGTTATCTGCTAATCTAAATATTGATCTTTTTTTTTTCAGATTTTATCACCCCCACATTTTGAGATGGCCATAGTCATAAAACTCTCCTAATTTCACCAGGAGCAAGACAAAAGATCAGAGTTTACCCCATGTGGAGCAATTTCTGGACTGATGCTTTTTATGGAATCCCTGTGCAAAGCTCATGAACTGAGATCCAAGAGAAGCACAAATTTATGTTCTAAATGATGGCTCTGATTAGCCTGCAAGAATATTTCAATAAAAAATACCAATGAAAACACACATATTTTCCACCAACAGCTTCTTGATTTCATATTGATGCTTCAGAGAGTATAACTGTCGCTGTGGAATACTTGCATGTGTATCCAAAATGTGAATGTTGAAACATTTCTATCACTATCATGAGAAGCTAGTCTGAGTCTGTCCACCTTGTGGATCTTGGAGTGATCTCTTAGGGCATTCATTGGGTCTGTACATTGTACATTACATTTTCTATGATTAACTTTATGTTTGTAGTATTTGCTAATCCTGCAGGCTTCAAGAAGGCTGTGTGTTGCTGGGGCCTGAACCCAGGTAGAATCCACTGACACACGTGGATTTTGTAGGTACTTGCATGGAGCTTAGTAAGAGAAGCACGAGCTGTAGAAGGGTTTGGAGGCAGCATGAAGACACCAGTCTGTGAGCATAATGAAAAAATCCTCCATGTTTAGAAGTGGGGTGTTCACAATGGCTAATTTAGCCTTGGGGTTTTTTCATCTAAGCTGTCCCTGTGCTTGGTAGCAGGAGAGGCTCCAGCAGAGGCTATTTCAAAGCAGTAGCCAGGAGACATTGCATCAGGAGGTTAGCCCCTGAGGCCAAAGAGGGCCTTTGTAAATACCCTCCACTACAGCTTTCATACTTTTACTCAAACCTGTGGTATATGAAACTGCATTCATCTGCTTTGGGAGCTGACTAGGCACGTTGCACAAGCCAGAAGTGTGTACCCAATTAACATGTTTGTTTCTGAGAGACGGTGTATTATAGTGAAAGACTAAGAGACTGCCATGTATCGCATAATTAAAGAACCACAAAAATGAGCAAATGAAAAGACAGTCTAAAAGAATGTCATAATATTTGAATGCTGTTATATTTTAAAATTAAAAATGCAGAAAAATGTTATGTCTGTATTTCTCAGAAAGCATTTTTAATTCAAAGGAAGACAATTTGGGGGACTAAGTCATTCAGCTGTCATCTTGGTAACTATGCATACTCATTTCTGTTTTGACTGTAGTTTTAGCCGAGGAAATGTGGGAAGTTGAAGCATTTTCTCCAGCACTGATATGTCTGAATCTGTCAGGAGCGGCCTGACACTTATCACTTCTCCATATCTCCAAGCAATTTGGAGCTTTCTCATTTGCAATCTATATGTAATATAAGCAGTCATATCCCAGTGTTTCAAGGAATTTCCAGGGGCCCTACATCCCTGCGTTGCACTGGGGTTTGCGTGCAATGGCAACTTACCTCTGTCAGCCACTCAGACGGTCCCTGCCTTGGGAAAGAAGAAACTCTAGATTCTGGTCCTCATTCCCAACACTGTGAATTACTTTGTCTTTTCCTTTGTGGCTAGCAAACAATCTTTTCTCAGACCTCTACAAGTCGCACAGAGGGAACCAGTGGACAGTTGTGGGCTTGTGAACCAGGAGGACTTCCTCCATCCTCGCTGCCACTCATTGCAGCAGCAGCAGCAGCAGACTTCTGTTAACAGAGGCACCTCTCAGTGAGGCAGTCTGGGGACTTCTTTAGTGAACCCACAGCATAGCACATGCTCCTAGCAAAAAATATAAAATAAAATGTCAAGTTAAAGTTGCTTTTATATGTCAGATGATTCTAAAACTTGGTAATGATAATGTTATTTATGGCTAATTATTTACAGATGATCAAGAGCTTCTTAACCCTTATAAAGTTAATTTGATTAATGATATGCATTTTTTTTCTTGAGTATAGTTTTTAATTTTGAGCACAAATGAATACTATAACATATGTGCTGTTTTCCATCCCCCTGTATTGTCATTAGGGAATTTCCTGGCTATCTGTACTTTTTCACATCTGTCTGCTAAATTAGAGATTCCTGTATAAAATGTAGCATTCAGGAGCATTCTTTGGATTTGTGGCACTTTCTTGGGGAAACTTGGATCTGCGAAGCAACAGAGTCTTCATTCCTGATTTTTTTCCTTAATTGCAGAGCATACATGAAATTTCCAATGAAATCAGTTCTGTTTCATTGATATATCGAGGGACAGAGTTTTCCACCAGTTATTTTCGTGCAAAACAGAGTTTAACCAGTTATTTTTGTACATCAGAGCCTTGCAAATGCTCTTCACATTTATTTAGCCACATGTTGACAATTCTAAAGATGAGAAAATCTCTCTGAGCACAAACACAATGTGAGATCTGACATCTCTAAAACTTCATACTTCAGGGATGAGAAACATCGGTGGGTTTTTTCCATTTATTTCACATAATTTTTAATTCTGTGTTTACACTAGAATAGAATTGGCTTTTCAAAAGGAAAGCAGAGCGTGTATAACTGGACCTATCATACATACTTGATGAAGAGGGATGTCATATGCATATTTCAGCTATCTGAGAATATAACATTATTATGATACCAAAATTTTGCCGTATTTCAGAAGTCAGTCATATGGCATATTTTTAAACACCTGTGAAACCACCCCCTGTAGTAAATACATCCATTTCATAATATTACAAGTCAATGAAGCTGTAAGTACACATGAAATGTACTCTGTGATCTTTAAATATAGCAAGTATATCCTGCATTTTAGAAAAGTAAAAGTCTCCACTAAGAAGTCCAGATGTATATTTTACCTCTTGGAAAAGGTGAAAAGAAATACGTGGAGGTATATGAAATACTTAATCAACGAGAAAAAAGAAAATAATAATAAAAATGCTGGGAAAAAATTGTGATATAAGTCAACAGTGCCTATAGCTTTTTGGCACTGCCAATATGTTTCAGCTTAACCTCTGTAGGCCAACACCATAAAATTCGTAATTTTAGAGGAGTATCTTTTAGCAGTTCAGACAATGACTTGTTTAAATAGAGCTGATCAGTTTTTCTCACTAGGAAACTAGGTTAAGGGAAAAGTAGAAGGTATTTTCTAAATACATAAAAACATATTTTACGTATTATTACTTTAAAATATATTTTAAATTCAAAAATATCTAAAACCATTAAACATTCCCAAGTCAACCTTTGCAATAGTAGGAGAAAATGTAACAGAACAGAATGGTAGGAACTAAAATGCAACAGAAAGGGTTCCTTCATGTCTTATTTCCTGAAAAGAAATCAAAGGAAATGACTGATAAAAAATTCTCAATATTTTTCAGGAAACTTATGTGTATTTCTTCCCGATGAATGTGCAATGTAGCAGTCACAGCTAACATAACACAAGTGTTAAGTGACATCCTGACAACAGAGAAGTCAATGGGATAATTGTCCAAATTTCCTTTATGCATTCAAACTTCAGTTCTAATCCTGTTTAAGTCAGTCTTGCCTCTCTAAAAGTCCTTTCAAGTTGATGTTTTCCATGACTAGTGAGTCTGTTTTGAATTTTCATAAAGCATTATAGGGGCTACTGATATTATGACAGTGTGAGAAAAATATGCTTCTTTGGATACAATCTAAAAATAAATGTTTAAATGAATAAAAAAATATGACTGATGCCAACTTCAAGCTTGGCTTATCTCATTGTCCTTGCAGAAGGAAATAAAGTAGCTCAAGCTGAAATTAAGTTATTCTGTATTAAATATACTAATATGGGAATGAAAGAATATTATGTGGAGATTTAGGTAATTTGCCAAAGGTCGCATGGAAATCTGTAGGAGAGATAGGAAATTAACCTAACTCCTGAGCTGTTAAGTACTTCATTGGTCTTTGGACCACTTTGTCTTGCTTTCCAGTTTCTCATGCAAAGATTATACACCCAGACTGGATTTGGCTCAGTTTTATCATAATGTTAAGGTGTCCAGTTAGAATCTCCTACTAGTCTTAGCCACAAATTAAGTAACACAAACATTAATATATTAAAATGAATGGAAATGTATCATATGGTTTATGTCAGTGAGTTCTAGGAATGCAAAATAGCTTCAATGGAGTTATAGAAGAGTAGACCATGGACCGTTAACTTCTGGAATTTCCTGATCTGAGTGGTTGATTGAGCAACCTCAATGCTGCATTTGACACTAGACTTTGCATTTGACCGTGTATATATATTATATGCTTTCACATATTTTAATATAACCTGCACGGGGTATTTTTATTTCTGAAATAGTTGGGAGGCATGATTTTTTTCAGCAGGGGAAAGTTCATAGAGTACATATAGAGTGTGTATCTAGTTTGCCAAAGTATATTCAACTCTCAAATTTTCAGCACCACTGTATCTTAAAGGATTTACTTCTGGGATTCAATATGCATGTAAGGCATGTCCGGTTTTCCATCATATAAAAGAAAAAAAAGTCCTGGTCAACCACGAGTTTTAAACTTTAGCTCTAATACTATTGCACGTGTGTGGGTGGCCTCCCAGGTGAGTGCAGAGTTAGGCTGAAGTCAGTGTGGCACGTGTAACCCATCAACGAGCATGTGTTAAATATCCCACTCTGACTGTATAGGGTGTAAAAGTTGATTATGGTCTCTATTTCATAACCTTGCCAGTCCTTCTAACTGTATAGATGCATGCTTCCTGTTCTGGTGGCCTCAGGTTAAATTTAAGATAAAGAGCCATCATATTTGTGAGTGCATGGGCATGTTCAACTGTGTTGGCCTGAGATCAAGTCTTTGAAATAATTTTTTGGCAGTAGACTTCGGTAAAAGTAACCTTTAGAAGGTTCACAGCTCACAAAGAGGACACTGGAATAACCCAAACACACTCTCTGAGGGCTGTGAGAACAGTGTCCAAGCAGAAAACATAGCTGAGCTTTCAACTTTCTTCTAGAAGTTCCATCCTCCTATACCAGCACTGATTGTTTTTGTGGCAACCAGGAGTCAGTTAGCTTTGGAGCCCTGGCCCTCAGCTCTTCTTTTGGCCACACTTTATGTTTGTTCATCTGATGAAATGCATTAACGTGTGCTATTTTTCAGTGACCACTTGGGGAAAAAGTAATTGATTTTATTTTTTGTTTTAAATGCAGCAGATTTATCATCTTGGCTTTGCTGAGAAGAACTACTTCTACGCTTTATTTACCTCTCCTGTATTAGGTTTTTAAGTCTGTGTACCGAGGACTGCGTAGAAAAGCATCCTATTTACTATGACAGATTAAGCCACTGATTTACCGAGTCCAGCTTCCATAACAGCTGTTACAGAGGAAGATGCCCTCTTTCACTCTCTGCTCTCTCCACATCTGTAAAGTGCTTTACACACAGCAAAATACGATAGATTGTTGAGCACTTTAGATCACGAGCATGAGATCTGATTGCATTTGATTTGTATAATCTAAACAAAAGCAAAGAAAGGAAACCTTCCAGCGTGTCAGATCAGGGAACAAAAAAACCTCCCCATTGGCACGGAATGAAAGAACTATAGAGGAACAATCTAGCTACTGGACATACATGATTTTGCCAGCTTTGTACAAAAAATACATCAGTAATGCTTTGTTGGATCTGCATCCAGTCAGGGTGGATCAGAAAGGAAAAAGAGCTTTTGAGGAATGCTAAGGACATGGACTATAAATTAAGACATTCCTTAGCAGCTTTAAGCAACCTAGCCTAAGGCCCAGTAGCACTTTGGCCATAGCAGCTACAAGAGCTCTGTTTGGGCTAATTATCGAATATTTACTTTATTTCTTAGGGATTCTATTTCGTGGGCTTTTGTAGCCCATGCTGAGCTCTGTGCTACTATGCCTGTGCTGCTTGAACGGTATGAACTTGCTACCTTGAAGATAACTGCACAACCTGCGGTACAGACGTCCCTCAGTAGTATGAAGGAAGGTCTTTTCTCATGTCATTCACACAGGACTGGAAAAAACATCTGCTCCTTATTTTGTATAAGGAATGGCATACAACTGGTCCTCTCCAGAAGGTGCCCCAGTTGCAGTGAATTAGGAGTTGGGAGACAGAAGGGTTTCTTTTTTTTCTCTTTTCCCAGACCACCGAGCTAGTCTCACTGTTGCTGAAGAATAACATAATAGCTTCGACTGTGTAATGCTAATAAATATCTTTTACTTGAGAAAGATGGTTTGAGAATTTTTATATCTCACCAGAAAGAATGATGATTTGTTCGCTCACTTCTAGTCCAAAAAGAAGAATCTTCTTGCATCCTTAGGTGAATGTCTCTGAGCAACTTGGCATGCACGCGCTCCAGCAGGCTGGGGAAGTGAGGAGAAAAGAAACCTTTAGGGAAGAATTTAGAACTATTACTTTGCCACTACCTGTCTCTGATTTCTATAGATGCAGAAATAATTAGGTGGTTAGGAGAGGATATTTCATTGTAATGTACTCCACAAAACTGCTTTTAATAAGAAAAAAAGTTCTAGCAGTTTTTCGCAAAGCAAAATTCTTCAAGGAAGAACCATATTCTACCCTGGGAAAATTACTTAGGGACGGATGCAGCAAAAATGTGTTTTGCTCACAGCAAAATTTGTAAACGTGGCGTGGATGAGAATAACATATTTCTGTGCCATCTGAAATTGGCAAAAAGCCAGATTTTTCTGCCTCACTTTATTTTCACATTTTTGCTGTTGTATAGAATACTGCTATATTTATCTTGGGAGAGGTACACCACTGGCATGAAGTTTCATGAAAGTGTGTAAGACTACAGAATGAAGCACATCATGGACCTGATTTTTCTTGCACTAATTTATTTCACTGAGCTAAGCTAAGTACCACTTATTTGCTTCAGGCTCAAAGAATGGAGATTAAAGCAGGAGGCTTTAGCATGGCTGGAATGTGATGTCACGAGAGACTTTTTGACTTCATTAATTACTTTGAAAGTACTAAAAAAAATAATTTAGTGCTATAAGGATTCCAAACAAAGGCAAAATATGTACTTACATATAACCTTGCCTGAAGTTCTTTTTCAGGGAAGAAAGTTCTCAAATAAAATTAATTAGGAAGCTGCCATATCTTAAAAATCAAAGTTAGATTCCTTCGTTGAAGAATTAAGGAATTAATGCAATTAATTTCTCCTTGCCAACATTAAAGAAGCAATGAAAATGAAGATTGGAAGTGTTCCATGGAAAATAGGGAGGGATTGTATGAATATTTAAGTTTGCCTCTTTAGCGTTCTGAAAAAAAGGTAACGTAAACAATTCTCTAGTATTTATTTTTAAGTGGTTAAGTTTAAAGGAAGTCAATGTCTTGCACACACATTAACACGTATTGTAGCTCTTCTGCATTTGCTGCATAATTGTGTTTCAGCAACTTGGATTTCACTGGAGGGGAAGAGGAGTTGTGTGGAATCTTTTTTAACCTTGGGGCTCCAAAGTGATTTTGAAGAACTGTGCAGTTGTGCGGTGCCACCTGTTTGAGCTACTAGATAATCCAGTTACTGTATATTTAATATCAAAGAGATATGAAATGTAAAGCCTGATAAAATTGCTCTAAAATATTGACACTAAGCTAAATCTGTAAGCTTGGGCATCCTGTCGTGTATCTGTTGCTGCCCTGTATGAATTCTAGCTTCTAATTTGGTACCTCCATCCCCCATATACATACCCATCTCTATGCAAGGGGAATGTGTGATTCAGTGCGGGTCTTAAAGAAGCTGTGAGGTTGCCCAAGGTAGCCCTTTGAAAATGCTGAAGAAAGGCACATAGACATAGATAGCATCTATATTTCAGCTAGCTTCTACCTAGGGGCCTGGCTAAGGGGCTGGTGCAGTGTGGTCAGTGTTGGTGGGGCTGGAAGGGAGCAGGAACTGCAGCTGTGTCATGCGGTGATGGAGCCCAGGAGCTCGGGGCAGGGTGATGGGTGCCAAGGCAGGCTTCACTGGGCGTTAACCATGCAGATGTCCAGCCCTCGTGCAATGTAACCTAAATGCAACACATCAGCAGTTCACTATTGCACTGAGAGGCTTGGCACGTGAATGGTGGGTTTGGTGTGTGCTTGGCACATGAAGTCCATTAAATGCTTCTGAAGTGAGCAGGGTATATTGCAGGGGCTGCCTGCTCATGTACAACTCACTGATTTTTGTTACTGAATCTGTCCCTGAAATAGTTAAGCACAGTGAAGAGTAACACAAATTAAATGTCTGCAAAACTTTTGTCAAAACTTCCAGCAACCCAGTATTTTGACAGTTGTAACTTATAATATATAAACATGGCAATTTCAGAGCAGATCATCATTTGGAGTAAGAACATTTCTGACTGTTATTTTTACACTGTACACTCAAGTAAGTTTATAATGCTGATAAAAGTTTAGAAGCTTCAGCAACTAACCTAAATAATTTTATTTATTTCAGTAATATTTTGAGGAAAAAAAAGTGTTTTAGATTTTGAGTGCAAAAGCTGATCTTTCGTCATCACTCACTTCAGGTTCAGAAATGATGTGGTTTTTGCTGTCACACCCTTTCCTCTTTTGCACGTAGCTGGGATTGAACTGGAAAGATAAATTGTGCCATGTGGCTATCTCAGAGATTATGGATGTAGAATTAGGTGATCTAGATTTTTTTCACAGCCAACAGGTAAAGATGATAAAGCTAAACACTGAGAACTATATTCTTAATTCTATCGTCCAAATTTGTCAACTCTCTAATTTTGCAGTGCCTATTACAGAATAGTTTGTACAGATCTTCATTCAGCTTGGATTTTGAGTGTTTGCCTGAAGGCTTTTTTTCTGTAATTTTTTTAATATGGAGCAACCAATTGCCCAACAGCTTCAACCTGGTTTCTGAGCATAAGGAATCCCGCACAAATGAACTGTACAGCTGATGCCTTGCTCACTAGTGAAATCTTTACCTAGGAAACCAGCAGTTGTAGAAATAATAGTTCCTAGCTAAAAATAACAGTAATTTGTTACAAAGTGCTAATTAGCTACCAATTGTCTTTCAGAACCCATGGAGACTTTTGTGACCTTACCTCCATGTAAGATTGCAATTTTAGCCATCCTCATCCCTCTGGTGAATTTAAAGACTTAGAGCAGACCAGCTCCTTCTCAAGAAACAAAAAAGAGTCTCTTCTCTTGCCCATCCATGCCTAAGTACTGTTATCCTCCACCTGCGAAGGGACAGAGGTTTTTGAAGTTTTGTCTAATTTAGAACAAGGCTGACGTTACAGATTTCTGCTGAATGCCCTAACAACACTTGTGTGGAATAAAAATCCGTAACTACCTGTGTGTTGACCGTACAAAGCCTGGATCTAACAGGTGTGATCCAATACTGAGGATCTGGGTTAGAGGCGTTAGCTGAGCAAAACCCAGACCTTAGTTGCAAACTTAGAGCTTAATGTTGCAATGACTGATGTAGTTTTCAGTATGCCTATGGATTGAAAGTGCTGAAGTACTGGGTTATCCAGCTCGCCGACACTTTAGTAAATAAGTGCGTGAGTCCTATTTTGAACTTTTAGAGTCTATAAATTCAATAGTTACTTATTTTAGTAGATTTCTCAGGCTAATACATTGTGTTGTACATGTTGAGATGTGGCACATATGTGTGTTTCTCTTCTAAATTTCAAGCCGGTCACAGCTGCCCCTATTTCTGTCAAAAAGCTTCATTTGTTTTTTAGTTGCCAAAAATAATCATGTGCTCCTTAAATCAAGAGTTTCAGCTGTTTCGTATCTCTGTTGACTTTCTGAACCATCCAACTTTGCCTAGACAATTTCTGCATACAAATATGCTTTTCAATACAAGGATACGTGGTAAGCTGAAAATATTAAATGATAGAGTAAGAATTTTAATGGAACTCACTGACATGCAGTTCTAAATAATAATTTATTTTCCGATGCTTTTTGCAGGGTCATCCATGTGCATGAATTCAGTTTTGAAAAGTCAACACATTAAGTGAAGATTAAGCATCAGCACACTAGTTACAGTGCAGTCTGTGTTGTTTGGTCTAGAAATGAAAGAGCCCAGGAGAACTATAGGTAGTGCCTCTGCTCAGTAGTCTGAATAAAAAAAATTCCTTTTATTATTGCACTTGAGTCTTGGGTCCCCTACAAGAAATGTCACAAAGGGAGTCCTTTTGTTTGGCAGATGACTTATTATAGGTGTCCAGAGTGTATCAGTGAAAAAGTGAAAATTTATAGTACTTTACAGATCTATCAGGCAGCAGAATTAAACAGGCCAGCCATGCTCAAACCAAAGATTCTTTTACCCTCCAGCCGTTTTCAAACACAAAACAGTTGTGCAGGTATTTCTTGAATCAAATAGCTGGAGTCATTTTGCAATGTGAAAAGGATATAAATAATAGCTGCTACTTTATGAGCATTATTTGTAGCTTAGAGAACTGACATCCCTGGTTTTTGATCCCCTAATTAGGCAGAATTTGAAAAAGTTGTGTTTAATTTGCAATTGACTTTAAAATCACAGAGTGTGTATTTCAGAATGACATTAAAAAGCTTTTAAATATCCTTCAGAGCTTAGTGCTCCTAAATTGGTCCCCAGTGGTAACTTTGGAAGTGAGATAGATCATAGGAGTTCAAAGGGCACAACCTAGTCACTGCTTTACTCTGCCTAGAGAAATCTTCAGGTGGAGCCATGTGTGCAGCCTGGGACCCTGCTCACTGTGGGCTAGAGGAGATCAGGAGACTGATCACATGCAAGGGAGATCTTTTATGCAGGATGACATGGAGGAAATATCTGAAAACCATGTATTAACAGATGTTTCACTACGGAACAGTGCAAAGAGTGGTAGCAAATTGTCATAACTGTTCACCCACAAACTCTAAAGGAACACAGGTAAGGAATGCAAACATGGCAGCAGTATCTAAAATGGGTTCCAGAGAGTTGTGAGTCATTAGGTCTGTTTTCCGTACTAGGAAAACAGGTGTAAACAATAATAAAAACAAGAATAAGCACACACACAGATTCAATGGGAAAGAGCCAAAGAACCTTTTGAAAAATAGTGTCTCCTCACAAATGCGTTTGAGTTCTTTGAAGGAGTAAAGGATCATGTGGCTAGGGTTGCTCCAGCTGATATTGTGTATGAAGATTTCAAAAGAAACTTTGTCAGGAGTCCTTATTAAAGCTTCTGAAAGAAATAAAGCTATCACAGGATGAAAATTATGAAGATCATTAAGAATAAGCATAAATGGTCACTTTTTAGAATGACATGGGATTACTGGTTGAGTCTCACAGAGACTTGTTCCAGAACTTGTGCCACTTTAGGTATGACTAAATAGTGCAGGAAAGGGATAAAGTGTGACTTGACAAAGACTGACGATGGTACAAAATTGTTCAGAGTCATAAAAAAAATAAAATGAAGTCTAAAGAACTGCAGAATGATCTGATAACACTGAATGACTGGGGAGACAAAATTCATATTGATAGATGCAAAGTAATGCACGCGGGGAATATACCATCTAATTATATATACAGAACGGTGGGCTTTAAATTAGGCTCAGGAGGTCCCTAAACTGCTGACTGTCAAAAGCTGGGAGGTTTACAGGGGAATATCACTGTGTGTATGCCCTATATTTTATATGTTCTCCCTAAACATCTGCTAGTGGCCACTGTCAGAGAGGCAGGAAACTGAGCGAGATGGACCTTTAGTCTGACGTAGTGCAGCTGTTCTTATGTTCTGGGGAATGCAAGAGAAAGAAAGGAAATGTGATTTTTTTTATTTTTTTAACAGTTGAAATTGCAGCTAAAATCGAATGGAATTTCGTAAGACAAAGGGGAAAGCACTTTTTTAGCTTAAGGGCTTTCTCTGCTGAATATCAAAGGTCTGCAGCAAAGGCTTCCATTGCAAAGGTACCTCTGGAAAAGGTCACAATCTTTCATAATTGAAGAGCAACCTAAACATTAGGGTTGCTTCTATTATTTAATGGTGCTTATCATGCCTTAGACATTACTTCTTAGAATAGCTAAGATTGATTTTTTATTTTTTTTTTCCTAAGGAAGGCAAACCCGTATCGACTGACCAGATGAAACAACCTGCTGTAAGAGCCGGATTGTTTGACACTGTTATCTTAGTCCGTAAAGAGAAGCAGGGAACCACAGCTCTGCTCTGAGGTGAGGGACAATTACTGTTAGTGCCTTGGAAGTTGAGGGAAACACAGAGGCAGAAGGTTGTATGATGTGGACAAAATTGTTCTTTACTGATCTGTACAGCAGAAAAGACATGCTGGAAAGAGAATTTTTGTAGCATTTTAACATAAGTTCAATGTAGACCAGTTTCATCCTCCTTGTTTCCAGATGCTTGATGCCTTTCCAAACACAAGATGCCTAAATTAGAGGTCTTGTTAGGGTAGAACACAGGTACCTCTAGAAGATGAAGTCAGCTAACATAAGGATAAAATTACTTTCTGGCATTTTCTGTGCTTAGTAAAAGTTGTGGGCAATTGAGCTTTTAATTTAGATGTATAGTTTGAGAGTCTGAAATTAAGTGGGGTGAATCTATGTCTGTGTACATTTCAATCTTCTCCACAATAGAGTACTTCAAGAGATGAAACCTGGTCCTCAGACCCTGCACTGCAAGATGATCAATCCACTTCATTGGCTTCAAGCACATATCCTATATGCATAGGATATATGGATAGGAGAGAACTTTTGTTTTAATGACAGCAGCTGTTAGTTCAGTGTGTCATACACCTCTCATGCTGTTTTGAGTTGTATTTAAGTGAATTAAAGCTATAGTGCTTTTCATAACCTTCAACCTTCAACAGGTGCACGCATTTTCTGCTATTCTGAAAACGAACATTTTATTGGAGCACACTAACTGGTTGATGAATTAAGTAACATTGCTAGAGGAAAAGGTAGTCATCATGAAATTAATAAATGTATTCCTCATATATTTCTTCTGCTTCACCATTTTTCTAAACTCACACATGATGAAAAGACATCTAAAAACCAACTGCTTGGCTACTACAGCATATCATTTGAAGCGTCACTGAAAATTCTTCTCTTCTGTCATGCCTCCCTGCTGGGGATGGAGTTGGGAAGATGGTTATAGAAGTGTGCTCACCTGCTATTTCAGACATTGCCATGAAGACTGTGCAGTACTGTCCAGAAGCTCTTCTGGGGTCTTTCTCTATGCAGTGTGGACTTGAAATATCACAAGGCCCTTGATCTTAAGGGCAATGCTAAAGGCTTCTTTGCATTTCTAGACTCTTGGCTAGGCTGCCCTATGTGACATGGAATAGGTTGGTGGGTAAAGGCTGGGTAGTGCATAGTCTGCCCTTGAGGTTCTCAGACACATCAGTTTACTGAGCTCCATTTAGTTAAGCAGAGTGATAAAACTTTAAGGTCGTAACTGCCTGATAATTTGTTGTGAAATCCCTCCTCTTCCAAATGGTGCTTGCATCTCTATTTAATGAAGGGCAGTAGCCATCTTTCAGATCAGTCTAAACTGTAAGAAATGTTTGTACAAATGCCTGTAGCTCGGAAAAAGGCTTTTTTTCTTCTCTAAATCCTGTAAAATATGCAACTGCAGTGGTTTTGTTCTTTATATTTGCAGTGAGATCCAAAAGGCTGAGGCATTAATTCTGTCAGTGGCATAAAGCTTTTTTTTTTTTTTTTTTTTCCTAGAAGCTTATTGTTTTGCAAGGAAACTCAATTAGCAGAATATGTATAATTGTGGGCATGGCATGTATTTCTTCCTTGGTGGGTCTCACTGATGGCAGCATCAGATAAAAGGATCAGCAGGAACTGTGCCATAGCAATGCAGATCTCTCATTTACCTGGAGAAAGCCTTCTGCTGTCTTGACAGCTGTGTAAGACTGTCAGCCAGGGGCGAAGAATCCTAACTTGCACTGTAATTTGGTTGAAACTTGAACGCATGGGAGAGTACAGGTATTACCTCTAGCCAAACAGAAATGAGTCAACATGTTGATAGCTTGAATGAATAAGCAACTTTTAAAGAACGAGTGTTAACATAAGACTCAAATTACCATTCCCACTGCCGACTTTTACAAACCCCAAACTCCCCTTCTCGCAGGAGTGTTGTCTTCTCTGGGTCTACGTGGAGCTGTGCATGCTTGTGAGGGAACTCTATAGTCTATGTACCTTCTTCTTATATTCCTGTATTATATATATTCTGAAATCCTTTAATAATCTATGCAGCACGAACAGCAATCACAAAGGCAACATCAGCACACTGTCTCTCACCCACAGATGAACACTGGGCTGGGAATGAGACATTGGCTAGCTGTCTGTGCATGTGCTCAGCCCTAAATTTCTCTGCTTGACTGCCATTTTAAAACTTCAGTGCACTGGTCTCTGTGACATTTGTCTCCTACTTACTAGGAAAGAACCAACAACTTCGTTTGTGCAGCATTAGTAACTTGGGCTGTATTTGAATCAGCTGTCACAAGAAAGTGGAGTTAAGCTGCATAAATGTATATGTGCATAGGGGGAAGGGATCCTTTATCTGCTGGAAGAAAATCATAAAAATTTAAAAGGATCTTTGGAGGTATCTTGACTGCGCTGGTGGCACATGCTTGGCATATGAAATGCTGGACACTTATGCCAGTGCATGTTCCTAATTACAATCTCCTTATCATAAACAATTACCATTAAACGCAGTGCATGGTGGAAGGGGGAGGAGGAAGAAACCCAGGTAGGATTGTTTGGAGCTGCACGAGTCTGTGTTTGCCTCAGGCTTAGTTAGCTGTCAAGAAAACCCCTGGAGCACCCAGAATTCGCAGGCTTTACAGCTGATCATAATCAATAAAGGCAAAAGCCCAAGCCAGTGAAAGTGGGCAAACACGTGTTGTCCTCTTGACCATTGCAGGACGAAACTGTGTGCTGCTGAGTAATTGTGAAGAGAGATGGGGATCAGAAACACACACTGGCTTTAGGCATCTGTAAGTGGTGCATGAAACTATCAAAGTGGGGTGATCACTGTGTGAGGTTGCTGTCTGCTCTTCCATGGTCAATAAAGATGTTTTGTTATTTGTGTCCTTTGGGCTCCTGTGTTTCTTTGCGTGGGGGCACAGGTTGCTCCCGAGGGAGGGAAAAAGCACAAAAGGTCAGGCTGCTGCTTGATGAATATCAGCTGACAGCGTGGACTGGCAGTGCTCCCAGCAACTCCTGGTGAGAGAGGGTATCGCAGAAAGAGCACTGGCCCTTGTTCATGAGTGCAAAAACTATCATCTACCATACTGCAGCAAATCCAGCACTCTTCTTAAGATGACTTTGGAGCAGATATACAATAATGCTGCATTTGGTCAGTTTATCTACCAAAGTGACCTAGATTCTGCTACGCTTTTCTATCTGTAGGATCTTGCTTCATGCTTTGCCTTAATGAATTTTGCGGAGTAATCACAAAACAAAAATCTGATTACCATTGTTAAATGCGTCAATACGAGATCTTTACGAGTACAGTGTTAAATACTGTAAGAGAACAGCTTTCTTCACAACATGATCCAGACCCAAGGTTTTAAAGCTCATGATGAAGTTACAACAGCTTAACAAACTGCAGTCGATCAGGTGAGGATACTGCAGCCTAAACACTCTGTACAGTCAAAAACTCCAGTGTATGCCAGGTGATTCAGTTGAGCATAACATGCTGGGACCTACGGTAAACTTCGTTATTTCTTCTGTTTTAAGAACATGCATAGGACCAGTCACCACAGAACAGGTGATACAACTTTGTCATGTACCTGAGACTTGCACATTAGAATCACTATATAAATATGTTCCTTGATAATAATGTCCCTTATGGTCTTGCTGTTTGGATACTCTATGTCTGCACTTCCATGCTATTGATAGAGGATAATTATAAGGAGCCACAGTAGTATTGAGAGTTTGCAATAAAAAGTAGAGGATGCAACCTCAGGCAACTGATGCTTTGTCATGCCAGAGGATGGGTGGATCAACACTTGGTACTGTGGCTCTCCAACAGTTGCTGGAACCATTATTTAAAATGGCTCTTTCTGTATGTGCAAAAAGGTGCTAGACTCCTTAAGAAAGGAAAGATTTGGATGTCTGGGCAGGTAATCATGATAGTTCTGTTTCAATAAATGACTTCTCTCTATGCCTATGAGAAATTCTGCACTTTTGTAATCTTACACAGAGAGATCACTCTCTGGTGCTCTATATTAGTCTGTTCTCAGTGGATTGACATTTGAGTACTTTTGAACAAGGACAAGATCCTGACCTCAGCTGAACAAATCCTGCAACCCCAAGAGTCTGTGTACTTTACTGGCTGAGCTTATCTTTATATCACGTATTCCTGTTCATCACACTGCAGGGCGTATGTTTGCTTAGCATTTCTGCCTCTCACCACTCGGACACAGTGGGCTCGCAGCCAAGTCATTATCTCCCCTCCTGTCACAGTGTCCGTCCTCAGAAAGACTGGCAGTATTAGAACCTTGTTGCTGTGGAAAGTTTGCATAAAACCAGTTCCTTAGAAAAGATAAGCATGCAAAAATATTAATTTAGGTGGGGCTTCGTTGTCATGGATTTTTATATGAGAATGAAGAGTGGCAGTGGAAATTGCAAGAAAAGGCAAGGAAAGGCCAATAAACTATGGAGAAGATCCTAGCCAGCTCTCTCATTTAACACTCAGTGGTTGTGATTTTGACTGATTTAATTGAATAGCAATTTACTGAGACAGATTTCTTTGTTCCCTAAGAAAAGAACTTGCAAAAAATCAGTGTTGCATCATTTGATACTATGTAGATAATGACTATAGACATGTAGGTGGTTTTGAACATTCACTGTTCCTCGTGAGGGTAATAAGCAGCATTTTGCCTATCTTAAGACAGATCTTTCCTCCTGTCTGAAGGCAATAGCCAATCTTTTTTTTTCTGGGAGAAGTTTGGGAAGGAAGAGATTTCTCACTTTATCTTCTTCTCTGGAATAGTTATGATCTGTCATACACAGTTGGAGTGGTGGTCACCTGCCTTCCAGTTGTTCTTGGAGGGATCTCTATTATATTGATCTCACAGAGACATCAATTACTTCCTTAACCTGTGACGAGTGCCTTTAGTGCTACGATAAAAAACATTTGCCATGGAGTTCAGATCTGTTGCATGAGCTGTGGTACACCTTCTTTAATTTTTCTTGTGATAAATATATATTTTAAATTAAGGAAGACAATAAGAAGAGCGGAAAGTAAAGCCACGGAGAAAGCTTGAGTGAGCATCTGTCATTTTCCTCAGGATTTATAAGAGCAAAATGGCTGCTGCAAAAAGCTTTTCGGTAAAAAGTGAGTATGTGGAAGAAGCCTCCGCCTCTCACATGCTAGCCACTTCTTCAGTCTCTCACTCTTCAATGGAGTTTCCTTCTGGACTTGACAATCTTCACTGATAAATAGTTAATTCTAACCAAGATGTGCTCTTTAAAAGGGTTTCTTTTTAATAAAAAGTTATCTATTGAGTTAAAAAAAGAAAGCATTTGGGAAAAAACCCCGCAACCCAACAACCCCCAAACTAAACATTTCTCACACCCGCAATGCCACAACCAGCTCTAACTGTAGGTGTGGAAATCAGGGGCTTTACAGGCCCTCCAATAGGCATGCCATCTTTTTTTTTTTTTTTAAAGGGGACTTTAAAATTTTCATAATCTAATCTCTAGGCATATAAAAGACTAATATTAGAATATACTGTGAGCTTGTTCTGAAGTTTCGTCTACTTTATATCAATGTCCTAATGAGTCTGTAGCTCAGAGGAGTTGATTTAAATGGCAACAAAATTTAAACTTTAGCCTAAATGTTGTTTTGTCTTTGTTTCTCCGGGGGTTTTTCTTCTGCATGATCTATCTTACCTAGCTTTATTTTGCCTCAATATTACTGTCTTACTCATATCCTGAGATGGAGTTAATGGTAACACAAGCTGTAAGAAATTATTTTCTAGCCCTTTGTAAGCTCTTGGTAGTTATTAGAGGACCAGACAGCCTTAACCTGAGCCCATAAGTAATCACTCAGAGTCAGGCAGTCTGAGAGCGCTGTCTTTTCATTCAAAATTGTGTAAAATAAGCCACTGCATAGTGTTACAGCCTGTGCCAACTGGCTGATGTTAGAAGCTATTACAGGAACTGTTCCCTGCAAAGGACACTGTTGTTAGATTTGAAATGTGACTTTGTGGCTTGTAAGTTTTTTTTGGCAGAGGCTGTATTTGTTGTCTGCTTGTAAGCCATTGAGATATAAGGCTGTAATAAAGAGTGAATATTTCGCTGAAATTCTGTTTGCTTAAACTTTTCAATATTTCTGCAGAACTGACAAAAAATCTGTCTTCCATCTTATAATTAGAAAATAAATCCATAACTTTTATCTACAATATAGCTGTCTCGGAAGAGGCAGAACTAAGTTAATTAAAATACAATTAATTTTCCTTGTATTTATTTTGAATTTTTTTAAACATATGTCCTAGTAAAAATGAGCTTTGAAAACTGTTGAGTAACTAAAAATGAACTTAAAATTTGGCAGTTCTGTGATTATTTTCTCTCTTAGATATAAATATGCTGAGGATTTCTTCATTTGAGAGACCAGGAGCACCACCAGAAGATTTAAACTTCTGGAAATGTAAAACCCATTGTCTAGTTGGAATTTTTCCCTAATTGAAGACTTTTCAAAATATACATTTTACAACAGTTCTGGAGCAGTAAAACCAGCTGGGATTGTTTGGAATGAATAAATACTTCAGAAGTTAGCCAAGTTCAAGGGTATTCTTATCTGCTTTGCTGTTCCAGCCACAATTTCACATAATTCTGTTACTTCATAGAGCTGACGTCTCAAAACATATTTCTGACCACTGTCAGGCAGCTTTTCAAGTTCACACATGAAACCCCCTCAAGTGCAATGCACACTAAAGTAGTTTTCAGCTGATTTAGTTTTAGTGTGGAAGGAATGTAGCCTTTCCACCATAGTGGGATTTGCCTTATAGCTCGAGGTTTTTTTTCTGCTGGGACCCACTCAGGCCTCTTTTCTCAGGCAGAACTCCTATGGGGAGTAGAACTGAGCATTTGTTTAAGTCAGGAGTGCTAAATTAGGCAAATATGGGATAGAAGAGTTACTGCAACCTACCCAGGAGAGTCGTAAATTAGGGATTGCAAAACAGGACAGTTTGCAGTGGAAGGAATCTTTCTTTCTCTTATAAAGCTTGGAGATGTAACCCTGGCAAGGAGGTTAGTCTTTCTAGAGACGAGTTTACAGCTCGTAGAGTACTGAGGTAGCCGATGGAAGGAAACTTTACAGACCAGCCCCAGTACATTGCACAGCACAGATGGCTTGCTTTCTCCATAAATGAACGGGTTTTTTTGAAGCTGGCAGAATCTGTGTTAGAAAAATTTCCAAGCTCAGTAGCAGCACTTCTGTGTACAGCTGTGGCTTGCATCTGTCAAAGCTTGTCTCAAAGCAGTGGAGGCAGCTCAAAAGTTCCATCAACAGCACAGGACATAAATACTTGGCTACCAATACACTGTACCTCATAGCTTTTGGCCCACTTCTACACTGAAGGTAGCATACAGGGCACTGAATATTACAGGAATCTGTCAACACGCTCAGTGCATTATTATTTATCATTTTATTACTATGGGTACAGGGCACTGAGTATTACAGGGATCTGTCAACACATTCAGTGCGTTATTATTTATCATTTTATTATTATGGGTGTCAGTCAGGGAAGTTCTTTTCTGGTTTATCTTCCTACCAAACCCTTTTTACTATTTTTTTGGATTGAAATGCATGAAGAGGCAATGATCTGTGATGCCAGTGCTGGAAATTTCAACCTCATTCTAACAATAAAAGTTGTCTTGTTTCAAGCAGCTAGGTTGTCATCTTTTTTCTTGCTTTGGATACTCAGCCCATGATTTGAGAAATCCAAACACTTGTATAAAGCTTTAATGGATTGTAACCTACAAGTTTGTTCTCCATGTTATAACTTCCTGAAGTTAAGTAATAAATTACTTTGTTAGGCAGTCAAAAATGGTGCAAGAAGGCTATTATTGTTATCACATTAATGCTAGCCAAAATGTCTCCACCTGAAGCTGTATATAGAAATGAAAATCAAAGGCTCAGTAAAATACAGCAGACATCACTGAATGATAGATTTACAATGACTGTCTTGGATAGCTTTCTCTGAGATTTAAAGCCAATGAATATATTTTATCTGATTGTAACTTTTCCAGGAAAATAAAAGCTATGCATACAGTGTGTGCTCCTTCAGACTTTACAGTATCAACTGCTTTTGGCACAGTTACTAACACAAATGAGTTCTTTTTCTCCCACCTGATGAATACCACAGTAATTTCTGCGACCAGAACACTAGGCATTTTGATTATCTGCTATCAGCTAACAGTTATTTCCTGCTACTGAAAGATGGTTGCCAAGTAAGTTTTTACAAAGCAGATACAGAAGTCCTTGTTTTGGGGTTTTCATGATGCTACTGAAAGCCTCCAGGAACTGAAAAGAAAGAGATTTTCTAAGTCCTTGGTGAGGGATCAGCATAGCTGTAGTAAAAGTATATGTAAATCCCTGGTGGAAGATTTGAACCTACTGACACTAGTGACCACTTGTTTTTATCCTTAATTCTTGTTCTTATCTGAAATTTATAAATTGATGAATTTAAAATATTTTACTTAAATTTCTGGTCAACAAGTCTCTGTGTCTTAAAACGATTACCACACATGGGGTGCAGGACTTTGTGGTAGTCTTTCTAGGGAAAAGATAAAATACTTCCATAGTTGTATAGTAGACTAAACTCTTCACTTTTGAAAGCAGATATATCCCGTGAAGAATGAAATAAATTTAAAAGATAAATAGTTCAAGCATGGGTTTATGTCATACCATATCTGTTTTGCGGCTGGCTGTAGAAATTCAGTCCTGCTTTCCCAAATTGCATTTGGAGATGTAGGAGCAGTGGTGTTTAGGAATGTATCTCAGTGTATCTTCATTACTAATCCCAGCCCATAAAAGAGTTAACTAAGTTTATACTTCTGTAAGTCAGAAGACTTTTCTACCACCATATTCAAAGCCAGGTGTCAAGTGGCTGGGCTGTCTGCTGCCGATACAGCATAACGTCCCCAGCACCCCCAGCTGCAGTGGGGCTGCAGATCGATGGGTCCTTGGGAGCTCAAGCTCTCACCCATGCTTGAGTTCAGTTCCTGCTGGAGGATTCTGAGCTTGTTTTTTGGAAACTACTCAAGTCCTTGTGACAATAGACAGTGGGGAGGCAATGGAGAAGGAGGGAGGAAATAAGGAGGAAGAAGCTGGTAGGGAGCCTGTTTCTTTTGTACCTGCTGCTGATCAGGTGGTGAGAAAGCATTCATTAACTGTAACCCAGCTCTATGGGCAAGCAGTGGGAGTTTTCCATCACAAGGAGCAAAACAGCAGTCTGATGGTAGAGTAAACTAATTTTTGTGTGCGTCATTCTTCTGTGGCCAGGTTTAGGCAGGCGTATTTCTTACACAAGAAAGGTGTAGTAAGTCATGACAAAGAAAATAGGGGACATTTCAAATGAATATAGACTTCATTCATCAATTAGACAGCTGAGCACAGCTGAAACTCAGGAGTCCTCTTGCTTGCAGAGAGTTAAACACAATATGTTCTGGATTGATGTCACTTCCATAGGGTTTTCTACATACGCTACAGCCCCAAGTGTTCAGAAGTCAGAGGCCAAGTTCTCAAGAGATCATAGTGTGGCTTGATGAATGACTCTTTCAATATAGCAAGCTGATTGTTTAGGTATAGCAACTAATTACAACATTTCAAAGATTACTTTCAATTTAGTAGGTGATTTTCATATTTATTGCTTTCAGCCTCTTGGAAACATATTTTCCTGTTTTTCCTGCTAATTGTTCTTTGCATGAAGACTAGAAGCAGTCAGGAAAAATAAAGAAATAAAGCAGAATGTCTTTTTTAACTGCATGAATTCAGGAATGAAGGCTCTAAGCAAAAAGCTGATAATAATGAAATTTTCCATTAAAATTAATACACGTGGCTATACATTATGGGCCAGATGAACGGCAGCAGAAGGGCTTGCTGACAGTGGCAGTCAACTTGGATTTATAGAAAACCTTGGGAGTGACTAAATGTCCACAATATTCATTCTTGCGCTGTAAAGTTCAGAGTGGGAAGTGACATTGAAGTGCCTGAGTATGCACACACATACACATACACATGTGTGCATGCACTTACACACCCCCATCCCCCAGTGTGTCAGCAGAAGTGACTGCAGGGGTTTGTACTGGTCATTCCAGTATCATCTAGAGTGTTTTCACTGGGGAAGGAAGATGCTTGGGAAAAAAGGAGTATTTTTTCAACAGGGGTTTGAGTGGTGGATGAATTGTTTTTGTTTCTATATATTTTCCCCAGTGATGCTATACTACTAAAAATACACTGATTTCTTTTTAGTACTTTTGAAAAACAGCAAGTCTGGGATACATTCGCTTTCAGTATCTGAATCAGAGCGAGCAGTCTTGAACTGCTAACCCCTTAGAATGCCACAGACATGAAAGGGATGCGTGTATCCTTTCACTGTGCTGAGATACCAGGATAATTATCCAACATACAGTTCCCTCTCAGTGCTTTTCGGTGCGTTTTGAATGAAGAGACTGTGAGGACAGCTGATTTTAATCTGAGAATCCACTTTAAAAGGGCTCAGGAGATTCAGTGCTAATAGAGGAGCTAAGTGATACAGAAGTATTACTTACTCCTCAAATGGGAAGATGAAAATGAGAATCCTTAGATAATACAGGGTGGAAATAGATACCTGCTGATTTTCCCCCAGGCTCAGAAAATGACTGAATGAAGAGTATGGAAGGAAGCCGATGCCATATAGCACTGTCCTTTATCAGGTTTTTTCATTCATTCCAGTGGATCTGAACTCCACATTCTAACTCTGAGAATATTGAAAGACTAGAAAATCTGGTATAAGGAGAAATTGGGCCTTCCTGTTGAAACAATGAATTTATTGGGCTGGGTCGTAGAGTGGGGAGCTCTATAAAATGTGCAACAGGCTAGTAATGATGCATGCTTAGACATAATTTACATGTGTCTGAGTGTCTGTGGCTTTTTATATCTGTATGTTTTATCACACAGTTCTAGCCCCTTCTTTTGGGGTTTTTGGCATCACCTGTCTTAATATTGCACCCAAAAGATGGGCAATATTCTTACTAGGACTCTTGGAAACTGGCATAATATGAACAGCAACAAAACGATAACTTACCGGAAAGAATAATGCAATCAGAATAGTTTAGCTTTGCTCTTCTTTGCTTTCCTTTGTTGTTGCATTTGTACAACAGGTTTACAACATTGTTTTGTGAGGTTCCTCCTCTCACCTCATATGCATCTGCTGGTTCGTGCAAAGGGTACTGGAAAGTACCCGACACAGTTCAGCAGTGCTCAGGAAGCTCTATATAGAATGAGATTTATGGCAATGATATTAATATTGCATAAGTAGCTGAAAAAATATCTCCTGAAAGAAAGAAAAAAACCCCAAAACAGCCCCTCTGATACTTTCTTCAGGAAAGTTTGGCCTTAAGAATCCTGCATTTGGGAAGTAACAAAATTGAAACTGCTCTCTTAAAATAAATAATGTGGACAATTGGATTCAGTCCTGTTTGTTATTTACAATACTGCCTCTCCAAGAACAGTACTCTCTCCAAATTGACTTTTATCAGATTACCTATTGAGGACCAGGGTCATTGGCAACAAAAACGTTTACACATACAGTAGAAGAGCACATCTGTGTGTCTTTGTGTAAAACATACCCTTGCTACGAATCAGATGAGTTGTATGTTAAAAGATGGGGAGGTGTCATCAATTTCATATCCTCCCTTCTTTCCTCAGAAGAAAAGAATATTTGCATACCACAAACTATGCAGCAATAATTTTATTTTTTTTTTCATATTCAATGTGGGTTTTTTCTCATTTTCTACTCTCTTTTAGTTCTTAATCACAGGTTTTACTAGCAACAAGAAGAATGAGTTTGAAGTGAAAGCAGGTTAGGGTGATTGAAAAGCTCTGATACATCCTGTGGAATGGTCAGAAATACACATGAAAATGATGAATATCCACCTCGATCAGACATCTTTCTTTCCTTCATGTTCTTTCTGTATCGCAGCAAAGACACAGAGACACTGAAGACAGAAAATGGAGATCCAGACTTCCTCAGAGAAATTATGTGCTGACTTGATTTTTGTCTGAAATGTCTAGGTGCTGCTTAGGAACAAATTAAAGACTACATATGGAAACAAAATTGCATATACTTGAAAATATAGTTTTAAAAGCCTTAAAATCTGTCTCAAATAATGAAACAAAATCTATTTCTTTTCCCATCATTTCAGAGCAAACCAGGGAATTTTCATGCTATCAGAGTTAATTCTGCCTGCTCGACCCCTCAGTCTTCAAGTTCTTTATTTTTTGAATAGGAAGCTTTTAAAAGTCTTGTGTGCTAACATTAGCTGGGACCAAGATTTGACTAGAAGGATGGTTTCAAACAGAAAGTTTATATGGTCAGGTTGACAATGATATTTGGGTGGATTTTGTCACAGTGATTTGGCATGAGCTGTGAGTCAAATACAGGGCTGATGGGAAAATTTGCAGGACAGCAAACGTTAGTGAATCTATGCTGGTTTACAGTAGCTCAGCCATTGACTTTCAAGTACTACTTTCTTCTAAGAGAAATTCTGGACCAGGAACTATCTTGGCAAACTATTTTCCATGCTCATACTGAACTGAATGGCTGCTATGGTCCCTTCCAGCTCAGATTTGCAAAGCCACAATCTTCATTTGAACTTTGATTTTGCACAGATGGTTATACACATATTCCTGTGACACTATGGGCATATACATGTATGACTGCCCTCACCGTACCAGTAGGCCTTTCAGAGACTTGAAGACTATTGTGTCTCTCCAAGAGCCAGATTTGAAAAATCCATCTACTGTTGAACACTTGGAAAATGTAAAGCCAGAGGAATGAAACAGATGTGAGACTGCTTTTGTCTGTGTTGTTACTGGAGGTGAAGGAGAGATATGGTTTTGTTTTTATAGAACAGAAAACTAAAGGTAGCTCTGAAAATCTAAGCATAACTGCTCAGTTAGAGGAAAGGGACATAATTTTTGTTTCCAACTTGACTTCTAACATTTTTCCAATTTTTTCCATGGACTGTCTCCATCCCCCTCAACTCATGAATGAACAGCACCTGCATGTTAATATTCTGCTGTCCCACATCCTGTGTGTTTCTTCTATTTATTTAACATGTGTGCTCTGCTTTGGGAAATACATAATGCAAATGAGATCTGTACTCTTTTATTCAGACAGGAATACAACTGTTCAAGCTAGTATGCAAAGATAATAGAATGCCAGCTAGCTTTAGCGACCTAATAATGAAACATTTAGCTACCCGATAATGAAAGAACAAGAGAAGTTTTATGAGAGCGGAGGGAAGCAAAGGAATAAACCTTTTTTAGCAGAAAACAAATAAAACTCCTTCTGATGAACAAAAAATAGTTTTTCAGGAGGAGCAATATTGAAGAGAACACTGGAATCAACTGTTCTTTTGCATTTCTCAGCCCATTTAGTACAGGAACTAGAATTATTTGCTGCCTCAGTTCCTATGTGGTACCAGTGGATCAGATTCTTTAGTCTCGGCAGGTCAGGAATCTGACAGTATCAGGGATCATGAACAGAATTTTGTTTTCCCTAAATGGCATTTCTGGAACTGGAGTCCCCTGTGAAGCAGGAGTTCTGAGCTTGTGTCTGTATTTCCGGTCCTCCTGTAACGTAAGGAATAAAATGTCGTTTGAATGTTTGTTCTTTGTTGAGTGCAGCATGGAGACATTTGAGAATTAACAGTCCCTTGTGTTTACAGAAGCAGTCACTTCCCCACTGCATGCTGTCCAGGAATTACCACGCTAGTCAATTTAGGGTAAATTTGCAAAGTGGTGCACAGGGAGTCACACAGTTAAATCCCATTGATGTTAATGGGAGTCGTGCAGCTAAATCCCTGCACATTGCTTTGTAATTTACCTCTTTGTGTTTCTCAAACCTGCTGGCTCATGACTAATTTGTGTCTCTAATAGAAAAGCTCTAACATGTTTTGGTATTATATGTAACAGGCACAGTCTATCTATTATTCACACTGTATCTGCCATATAAATACTAAATTCCAAGGTACAGACATTCTCTGTAGTGGTCGATGTCTTCATGTGTTGGCCTATATGGCTTTCTTATACGTTATGGAGTAGTGATAGTTAAAGCTACCATCAATCACAACAGTCCTGAGAACCTCAACTTCTTTCAGAAAGGAAATGATATCACTAAAATTTTTGGAAGCTAAATTAATCTCACTTACAATAAGAAAAAAAAAGAAAGAAAATATTTGTTTTAGTGAAAGCATAATGTCTTGAAAATTTGCTTGATCATTTCTGAAAATGTTTTTAAATTACTCTTTGGTATCCAGAATGGCTTGGGCTAGACTTTCTAAATTAATTTCATTTTTCTGAAGAGGAGTGCTTTAAGGTTCATTTGTGGGAAGGAGCAACTGCAAAGAATTAGCCAGTGTTTCTAAAAATGAGGTTAAAAGAATGATGAAGTGGCAAGATGCAGGCTTGAAAGTACTTTGCCTCTGTGCTTGTGTATATCTTACCTGGTGTTGTTGTGATGAGTATCGTTGGGCATACTTACACCACAACAGAGTATGGTGCAAAGCTGCTCCAGCTATCCATGAGATTGCCAAAATATCTATACCATGGATAGCCATGCAGATATAAAAAAGCCCCACAACATGTTGACATAATACTGCACCCATACTAGTTAGCTTTGGCTCCAAAAAAGATAATTAGTTCAGTTGCAGCACCCTGCTGATGAGGCAACACAGCTTCTGGTTCAAAAGCTGGCTCAGGTAGCGTTCTCCAAAGAGTCTTAACACCACCCTTCATTGTATGGTGTAGACATGCCCATAGAAATGCTCATATGATAATGAATGACTCTATCTTCTTTGCAAGGTTTGGATGATTCCCAGTAAATGGGGCTTAAAATGGCACCATGAATGCTGAGAGGAAAAAGAAAATATTGCCTCATTTATACTGCTGATTCTTCCATGGAATGATTCAGAAAATAAGTTATGAAATCATATCATTCAAGACCCTGTCATCAGGCATATATGCAGAGCAGCTAATAGAGGTGGAATAGGCAACATGAAATAGAAATTCCATAACTGCTCTGTTGGTCACTGGAAGATCTGAGACATACAGGTGGGCAACACAGGTCGAGCTGGTAAACCTACCATTACCAACAGGTCTGCCAGGAGTTTGTTGTCATTTGGACCAGACATCAAATTATAGAATCATAGAATGGCTTGGTTGGAAGGGACCTTTAAAGATCATCTAGTCCAACCCCACCACCGTAAGCAGCAGCATCTTTCACTAGATCAGGTTGCTCAAAACCCCGTCCAATCTAACCTTGAATATTTCCAATGATGGGGCATCCACAACTTCTTTGGGCAAGCTGTTCCACTGTCTCACCACCCTTATCATAAAAAATATCTTCATTATCTAAATCTAAATCTACCCTCTTTCAGTTTAAAACCATTGCCCCTTGTCCTGTCACTACAGGTCCTGGTAAAAAGTCTCACTCCATCTTTCTTATAAGTCCCCTTCATATAGAGGCCGCAATAAGGTCTCCCCAGAAGTAATGGAAGTAAGATGTGCCTATATCAGAAAGTTTCCATGTGATTACTACCAAACCTAATATTTTTGGTTTAGTCTTGGGTTTAAGATCATGGCAGGCAGCAGCATTTTTAATTTATCTTTTTTTAATAAATCTCCATCCAGTCCTAACTCACCACTCTCTTGTCTATTCCTATCACTCCATTGCTGCTTAATTAACAACAGTCTTTCATCTTCAGCTCTACATTGCCTGGGATTCAGTATGAGTGCGATGGGTGAAAGGCAGGAGTTTAAGTGCAGACTACATCCCTACAGAGGCTCACATCAGGATCAGCAGATTGAATATCATTTGCAGGACCATCCCTGCTTCTACCTGAAGCCCTAGACGATCTGCAGCACCACACAGAGACTAGAGCAGAACATTATAATATCTTTTCTTCCATGTTTTTAAAAAAATATTGTGTGACTATTGACATTTTAGAAAGACTCAACATTGCCATATTCTTATAGGGATGGCATGTTCGTGTACTTGACATTTTGGTCCTTCCTCCTCTTGCAAACTTCCAGACACTGCTTCAAAGTACAGAAGCACAAACCTTTATCAAGGAATCGATTGTACGAGCTTTTTGACCTGGGAAAACCCCCTTATTTTTCTCTTTCCCTCATTCAAGGAAATTGATATATAGGTCTGACAGAGACTTCTTCCCTTTTCCCTCCATCTTTCCATCTTGCTCTCCCTCCATTCCACATGCATCTGAATGGATACTCCTAGCATGGAAAATACTGGCTGGTCTGATAAAGTTCAGGAAAGTCAGAAGCAGCAAAGGAGGATTTTTATAAGAGAAAGTGAAGGAATTTTAGCCAATATTAGTGCCATCTCTCCTTCAGACATTTTTCTAGTCAAATAAACCAGCAAAATGAACAGTTAAAAAGAAGTTTATTAAACAAAGTAGTGACAGCAGCTGGGGAAGTGTCCTTGGGAGCTTGTACCTGCATACAACTTAGACAGCACCTGATCTAATATTTTAGAAGGACCTTTTTGGTTAGGGATTGGTTTCCATTTTTTCATGGTTTTGAGGCCAGAATGTTATGGAATGTGGACCTTTGCTAACTGGATGGAGAAATTGTCTCTCTACCTCTTTGTTATTTAAAATGGTGCAATACTAGTCACTTGCAATTGCTAGAACAACTTCCTTGTACAGCAGTTTACAGTTCACACCACAGTTGTGCTGTAGAAGAGGAGTATCTGTGCAACAGGAACCACTGCTAATAGGGCAACTGCTCTATAGTGTCCCCCACCTCTCCATAAGCATGTGTCTGGTGGAACTGACTCCTGCTTTGGAGGAGGAATGATCTGAAGGCTAAAAGGCCTTTGGGGAAAGCTGTGGAATGGAAGGGAACCACCCAGAGAAGAGACTGAAGGTCAACTATATGGCATTGTTTTGGGATGTGGATTATTCAGAGGACAGCAAAGAATACGGAAGAGAAAAGACAGGGAAACAAATAAAGTAAGTCACGGAAAGTTGGAAAAGCAAGGTAGGGTTCACCTCACCTAATGCTGAATGTATCTGTCTGTCTGTAAATAGATGTGTTTTTCGAAGTGCATTATCCTAAACTCTCTTTGTGTACTCATTGGAGGCAAATATGATCTTTGGCTTCCCTTTTAGAATAAATAGAATGACCCTTCTAGAGGTGTTTCTCTGTCTCCATTAACTGAAGGAATTGTGAGCTGCTCATCCCAGACATGGATGTAGAATATTCTCAGTCAATTTGTTTTATTCTTAGTATATTTTAAACTTAAAAGATCCACGATGGTTAGAAAAGAATTTGGCTTCTTTTTAAGTTTTAGTACCATGAAAAGCCTCCTGATTCTCCTCTTCTGTAATGTACCTACACTGTATTCCTTCTTCTCTCTTTGATGCCCTGAATATGAAAGTTTCCAAAAAGTCGTACAATTTTTACACAGGAGTAAGGGTGTTACGGCCAAGCAGCTCTTTAGGTGGGGGTTAGAAGTTGTTTACAAGTCAGTCCTATAAAAATACATATGCATTTTCTTTTGCCTTTGGAATAAGCAAGTCAGACTCTTATGTAGTCTTACCGAGTAAAAAGAATGGCAGACTCATTTACATTTGAATTAGAAAGCGGGCCATAGGTCTGCGTATTCTTGGCATTATGTGGCTTCAGAAAGGTTACAGGCATATGTGACGAGCCTTTCTCATAGTGTTTTGATTTTTCTGTTTGACAATGTGATACACCGAGATATGGAAGAGTCTGACATATCTAACTCCCTGCAAACATCTGGATAGAGTAGGCAGAGCTATTATGGTTCACCAAAACCTGGCTTCCATATGTTATATCCTTCCACTTGGGTCTCAGGATTGCATCATGAGGTCTGGATTTGTTAATCTCTGCAGGTATCAAATCTATGCATAACAAGTGGTTTGATTGACATGTGAGCAGCTGTGATAAACTGAAAGGAAAGAACTGAAATGCAGACTGCTGACACACTGTTTCTAAGCATTGCACCAGCTTGTTATAACACCAAAATCTGCTTTAAGAAAAATAAACAGTAGGAGCTTTACAAACTTCTGGGTCAGTGTTCTGAATAGAAAGCCAATGTTCTGATATGTTCCAGCCATGACCAAAACAAAACAAAAAAAAAAAAAAGAAAGAAAGAAAGAACGAAAGAATGAATACAGAAATGAACAGCCGAACTATCCTGGTTGAAAAGTCAAAGGATAACAGGGTTGTAATATGCAAGTGTGCAGGAAAGAGATGGTGTAAAGCAGCAGGAGGAAACTAAGGGAGGCTCAGCAGCAAGACTTCTATATTTTTGCCTGTATTTTTGTGCTACTTATATATTTTAATTGCAATTCAAGGTCAGCTGTAGTTATGCAACAAATATGGATATGCTATAAATCCAGACAGACAGTCCTAGCCACAATCAGTTATGTCAAAATAACGACAGAGACCCCATCCGGTTGGGGTGTTACACCAAACTGCAGAGGAATGGAGTTACAAGGCAGGTCCCTTCTTTGTCTCTTCTGTGTTTTGGCTGTTCTTCAACCATTACATCTGTATTTACCAGGGGTTCCCCACATTACCATTTCTGTGCCCATGCAATAAGATATTCACATCCAACAGTTTAAATGTTTTAGTTCTGAGGACAGGTTAAGAAAAGAAATTTAAGCTGTTATTAATAAATGTTAATAAATAACACTGGAAAAGCAGACAGACAATCAGGGAAACTCAAGGTATCAATGAAGACCTGTGACCAGAAGGGTTAAAATCAGTAAAGAGCTTCTTAAATGTGTCAGGAACAAACAACAGTTCAACAATTGTATCAGTTTGACACTAGATAAGGGTAGTAATCACAACATAGAAAAGGAAGTGTTCAACAAATATTTTTTGATTTGTTCCTGAAGAAAAGCAGGATGATGTATTCCTATGATAAAGTATTAAGGAAATACTTTCTACTGAGCCAACAGATAGGGAGGACCATAGACATAAACAATGGAAATTAAATATTTTTCTGAAATAAGCAGGACTGGCACCCTTGAGTGCCAAAGGAGTCACAGCAAGGGGACTGAATTTGTTTCACTTACTGGCAAAACTTGCAACACTAAGAAACTTCAAGAATTTCAAGAATCCTTCAGAAATCAGTAAAACATGCTGGTATTGATTGGTAATGAGAGAGATGCCAGTGGTCTTTGGAAAAACTGGGGAAAGGCTAATCTGGAAAATAATAAGTGCTAGTAAAAATAATGTATTTAGCAAGATTTTATGAAAAATAGAACATGTAAAACTTGAAATCTATTTAATCGGATTGCAGGGATACCTGAAAAAAGTAAATGTCTTGTCTAAGGTAGGCATTTCACTTCCACATGTATCTTAGTGAAGTGCTTGGTGAAGACTGAGGACCGATCTATCTTCTCCATGTACTAGTGGAGGGAAGTGGGATCCTTTGTAAGCTCTAGCAGGAATTGTCATCCATCAGAGTTTAAGCACCTACATCTGTATTCATCTCAACTTCTATAAGAAATTAGTTGTTTAAATCAAGCTAATTTTTTTGACTTCTACAGAGAGATATAGTTGCCTTCAGAAGACAATTAATCTCATTCTAAAATTATTATCTGAATTAGGGTGTCTCAAACAGTCTGAAGGTGCACATCTCTCCTTCCTTGTCTAGGGAGCCTGGACAACTCTTTTAGTCTAGATATGCAGTTTCAAGAGAGAAATCTAGCTCCTGACTTAGGCAGGATCTCCCTTCCTTCGTTGGTATTGTCTTTACAATGACTATGAAGACACTGTAGAAGTAGTGGGTACTAGACAAAAACCGGAATCTTAAGTAGATTGGACATTTGGATATTTCACAAATCCTTCAGGGCTTTCAGATCTCTTTTAAATCAGGAAGTTTGGAGAAAATGTTCAAATATATGTTACACATATGCTCCACTTCCCCGCCCATTTAGCAAAATAACAAGGGGCGTTGTGTCCTAAAGTATTCAACTACACCCCACTCTATTTTTAGACCCACGGCTTTCAAACAAAAGTTATTTATAGGTTTATCCAGCCACAAAAGAAGGTGAAAGTGATGTAGACAGTACACAGAAGTATGGAAACTGTCAGGAAGAAAAGAATGATTAACATAATATAGTAGTTTGTAAATGAAATAAAAAACTATTTTACTGACAGATCTCCAAGTGTTACTTATGGGAATTCATCATCCTGGGATGCATTTCTAGGCCAAATATTATTTAATACTTCTGTCAGCAATATGAAAGAAAGTACAAAATAAATGCCGATAAGACATATATATCACAAAGACTACTAGAGAAGTTATTAATAGGATAAATAAATAATACAGATTAATGAGAATTATTTGGCTAAGAAACACTGAAGATATTGCTTTTGATACTGCCAAATAAAAAGTCACACATCTGGGAAGAAAAAACACAGGTCAATTTTACAGTATGTCAGACAACACTCTGAACGGTAAAAAAGGCCTTCCAGACTTGGGTAAAAACCTGTCTGAATATGATTTTACCATGATGCTACAAGAAAAAAAATATCCTTGGATAAGACTAGAGAAAGTTAGGCAGGAATGGAGAATGATATTCTGTAAATACAATAAGTAGCATCCCTGCTGTAATACTGAGTTCCATTAGTGCATCTATGTTTTAGAAAGGAGATTAACAGGAAGGATGGAATTAAGAGAGATACAATGATGACCCTCTGTCCTATAAGGCCCATGAAATCTGCACGTGCAAAAGAAAGGGAAGAGATGACTTTATTGCATCAACCAGTATCTTCATGAGGGAGGTGAAATTGAATCATAGAAAATGATTTAATCTGATCACAGTGGTGGGAAGAAAGCTAAAGGTAAGAAATTTTCATTAAATTGTAAGATTGATTAAAGAACTACAAATGAACTGCAAATATTAACAGTGAGAGTAAGTAAACAATGGGCTAATATTGTGTGAGTTGTGGCAGATTATCTGTTACTAAGAATATTTTAAAATTATGTGTGTCTTTTTAATAAATGCTTTAATTCAGACAGATACTGTGGAGTTGCTGCAGAAATTACCAGGTGAAGATCTGATCCCTTGATATGCAAGTGTCAGATTAGATAATCGCAACAGTTCTTCTAGGCTTCAAATCTAATAATATTTATGAACATTTTATAAAGGATAATAGGTATAGTTGCCTCTCTCATTAACCGCTCTGCTCCCTCCGAGGTCTTTGCCTCTCAACCAGTGCAGTCCTTTGACAAGGTAAGGTCCTTATCTCAATTTTTAGATGAAAATATATTTTTTCTCTATATTTGTTGTTGCAGTTCTTTCATTGTTCATGTTCATGTCCGTGTACTTTGTTCTTCCTACTGTAATAAAGAACACTGAATTTCTGGAGGGATAATGAGATCTATTAATGTAGTAATAAAACCTCCTCCAGTATAAGTCCCATAATGAATTCCATAATGTGTTATTTGGGACTAAGTTTAAGTACTTCATGCTTCCTCTTGCCCTTATGTTTAGCATGAGTTTAGCAAAAAAGCAGACACACAGGAAAAAGAAATATCTAGTGAGCTCTACTTTATTTTTTTTATGCAATAAGTTTAGAGTAAGGGATTTTAAAAGGATTTATGCAGTAGAAGAAGGTATGAGTGGCATAGGAAATATGCAGGAACACAGAAGCTGCTAATGAGAAAAGAAGAAATTACAGAAATGACAAAAATGTGTTTCTGCTCTGAGATATTAAATTAACAAACCTGCACAAACTTAGTCTCCTGAGACCAGAGTAAAAGAGTCTCTTAAAGGCTGATCCCCGAAAGGAAAACAACGTGACTGAAAATATGATTAAATAAAGTTCTCATTAGTAACTAAACAATAAAATTAATAGCAAACGCTCCAGCAGAAGAAGCTTTAAGAGTGATGACACAGACCATTGAATCAAAGATAGTAAATAAAATGACTACACTTTACAGAATGTTTGGCAGGACTTCTTTATTCCAGCATGTAGTGTCTTTTTAGATGAATCTTCAAGAAAGCCCAATCTCTTGCCTCTTCTTAGTGAGCTCTGGAGTGAAAGAGAAATATTGGTCCTTACACTAAACCAAGAAGTTCCTCTGATCGTTGGCACAAGTATCTCCAGCACAACAGGATGTTCAGATTGCCTACTCTGTCTTCTGTTCTACTCTCTTTACATCCCCTGCAACTCTGAAGTTAAGTGCTGATAAATAGTGTAGTTGTCCACCTTTTACACAGATTACCAGATGGTCAAATTGAAAAAAGTTCTATTGAAGATGATGGGTCACATACTTAATTTACTTCAGATAAATTAAAGCAGAAACTTAGTAGTTGAATTGAATCAGTCCGGATGTCTGTGAAGCTCCGTGCATCAATGCCACCTGATATAGTGCATAGTCTGTGCCATGGAACAGGGAATGGCTCTGCAGATGTGTGCTCACCTTTACAGCACAGACTGGGAATGGGTTTGTCACCCTAGGTCTGTTCTACAGCTATTAAATGACTAAAATTTGGCAATTACTCTCAAAGAGTTTTACTGTGCTACTTGATGGAGTCGCTAAAACAGCAGCTGAAATAGACCTGGCTACGTTACTCCTTGCTGCTCCTCAGGTTATAAGATCTGAGGTGTGTGAGGGTTGCAAACTACCGGGGAGAAGTGGTGACAGGAGGAAAAAATATGCGTGGTACAAGGGGTAATGGCAATTCAAAGCACATGAAAAAGAAGAATGGAATAAATTTTCTTTCTCTCTTTCTTTTGCTTAGGCAAAACACCTCTAGTCTTAACTGGATTTGTGGAAGTGGAGCTGGACTCAGAAGGGGGACTCTGTTCAATGGCCTGTTTGCTGGTTGTACAGTAAGATCTTTACATTCTGTTATTTGATGCAAATGAACCATGAAACAAGTGTGGACTTGGGAGTCTACCTCAGACTCCATTAGGGGAGACCTTAACGTAGGAAGCTCCCCCGTCACACTTGTATCTGGCTCTGCAGCACCTTTGGGCTCCCCAGACAGTGTGGTGGGTGGTCGCTGGGCAGCAGGGAGGTGTGATGGAGAAGCACTGCCGCACTGATGACCTGGCAGCTTCAGGGGCTTTTGGGGCAGGCACCAGAGCCACTGAGCAATCTCTTCCCTCCAAGTCTTAGGGAGAGGTAAGCACATCTGCATGGAGAAGCATTGGTATAGAGGAAACCAGGCAAAATGTTCCAAGAGGATTAGTGTTGTAAAAACAGAACCCAGTGCCATGACTGTGAGAGGCAGGATGAGTTTGTGTAGCAGCAATCAAGAGAAAGAAACTAAACCAAGCCTCAGGTACGTTATCTGCAGTGCTGAAAAATTAGTAGCAGCTTTGTGTCATTCAAACGCTGGTGTAAGGACAAAGAGTTAGGGAACTCCACCTTGCCACAGCTAGAGCTGTGTGAGAAGTACAGGCACTGCAAAACATGTGAGTTTTGCCTTTATGCCATTGTTTGTGTGAAGGGGGAAGATACCTACACTTGGCTCCTCTTCACCTTCAGTGTGAAACACATTTCTGCAGGCAGCATTTGAAAAAAATGAGGCTCCATTAGGTAGGATTTGGTGTGGGGGAAAACGAGGAGTGAACAGAATTCAGAGAAAGGCACAGAAGAAAAGCCAGCTGTGGAGACCCTTTATTTTTAATGCTAAAAGGCATTGTGATCCAAAGCATTCAGACGCAGTAAAGAATTTAATATCTCAGGAGAAAAAGAGCAGACAAATGGGATATTCAGTCACATCTAAGTGGAAACATATTTTTGTGAGCCATAGTGTTTGTGCACTTCAGTCTTCTTTAGTGACTTTCCCTTCACAGTATCAGCCTGTTACCTATGAAAATACGGTCTTTCTTCCTTGCGGATACTTAGAGAGTTGAAAGACGTGTGTCCACAAGAGTGAGAGCTATTTCTAACATTTCTGGAGGTATATGTCCACTTATGAAAAAGAAATTGAAGACAAAAGAAAACTGATCAAATAATGTATGGAACATTTAAGCATGTTGCTTAAATGAATGCATATTGAAAATGAATGTATTGAACATTTAAGATTGGAGCTCCGTTTTGGAAAAGGCCTTGAGAATTAGAAATATGGCTCAATTCTGAATGAAAAAGAAAATGTTGACTTTTTAACTGAGTAGAATTTCCCATTGAAATATTTCTGCTTGAAAAAAGGTCACTTTAATACTGCTTTATGGTCTGAAGGAGATCAGATAGCTGCTGTGGAGTAGTGCCTGCTTTTCTCCATTAGCTATGGAGTGCAGGATGAGAATGACCTTGCAGATTCGGACACCTAAATTTGGATGCATGTATGTGTTCATCTGTAAGATATGTTTATAAACTTCTGTTACAGACAATGGAATTTTAATTGGAAGTGCGTGGAGCTTTGGAGTTGGTTGGTCTCACCACAAGGCAGATGACTACCTGCCAGCAGCTGAGCTACCATCAAGCCTTTACTGACTGCATGGGCTTGAGTTGGGATTCGGACACCCACGACTAGCATCTCATGGCATTTTTTACAAAAAAGGATGTTTTGCCTGACTTCCAGGTGCTTCTCCAGAAATGAGGCTATTCTCCCTGAAGTCTTTGTCAAATCTGCCATGCCTGTCTGGAAATCTTATGGTATCCTATGGTATCTCAAACAGTATTAGATGCCTATCTTTAAGTATCAAATCCTACCTGAGAGCACCTGCTGCTCCCCAGACCTTCATGATGGCTCAGGTGCACAACTCACCCACCTACACCTAAATGTAGGGGTCTGAATCTGCAAGTTAAACCTCACTATAAGAGTGCAGTTTAGTTTGGTAAACACAAGAGTCAGGTGCTGTTTCAGATGTTGTACAGTATCTGGGACATCCACATGAGGCTGGTTGATATTGCAAAGCAGTTCTGGAATAACCATACTCTTCCGGACTGGCCATATCAGGCTGAGTGGGACACTCATTATGGACATTGAAAGTCAGGTGACATGAATCTCACCCTGATGAAAATCTAGTAATAAAACAATTAAGCGAACACGCAATGTTTTGAAAATTGTTGTTTAGAAAAAATAAAGAAGCCAGCTGTCTTTCAAGCTTAGGAGATGATAGTATTTGCATAAATAGCTTAATAGAACAGTTTATTTTTCTTGTATTTTTAATTCTCCTGAACATTTATTTGCATGTTCTGCAAGAGTGGATCCCAGGATTCCTGGGGCCCAGAAGCTTGTATGCAGAATAGTAAAAAAATAGTTCAATGGATTCTTCTGGGTGAAAATCTTTGTCTATTTAAGTGAAAAGATCAGATAACTAATCTAGTAGAAGTACCTCAGTAGCCAATGTGAGAACCTGAATTCTGCCTAACAGTCCTAGGTACCATATCTCTTTTCATAAGTTTTATCCTACAACATTCTCCTCCTCCAGTTTGAAATAATTATGAATTGTCTGTGTTTATATATCCCATACAGTATTTTCTAATTTTCTTTCTTTAGCTTTCAGTCACCCCTGTGTACAAAACTGAATTCTCTTCCTTCCTTGCTCTTTTTGCCAAATGCATGGTGAGTATAATTTGATATAATTCCATTGATATTAGCGTAACTTTTCTGATTTACACTGGCTGAGGTTTTCCCTCAGCTTGCCTCATTTATTTTAATGTCCCACTTTTGTGATTATTATTGGATTATAGCTTTCACTGAACTTTTCAGTGTCATAATTTGGAAATACTGAAAAACAAGAGTTTAGCTTTTAAAGAAAAATAATCAGCACTTCTGGCTTCTTCTTTTCCTGAGTTTAAGCACCGGCCCATAAATATCCCATTAACAAGAATCTGTTGCAAGTGTTTTCATTGTTTTCTTTTTGCTTTGTGGTGAGCTAAGTGTTTCTGAATTTCCTGGGCGGATGTATCAGACTGTGACATGCTGAATCTGGTTTTATCAGTTTTATTCTGTTTAAGCTATTTTAAATGCAGCTTGAGGTATGTAGCCGTATCATTATTATAACTATTATTATTATTATTATTATTATTATTATTATTGCGACTACTGTCACTCTTTTTATTACTGTTATTACCAGCATTTGGGAACTCCTGATTCTCAGTTCTGTGTTGAGAATAGCTTAGCGTAACTCCAACCAGTTTAGCCAGGAGGAGCCTTGGTTATGCTTTGGTTTTGGTTTGTAGGGCTGGCGGTGACAGGAATACTGCGGGTTCCAGCTGTTGCAATGTTTGGAGTGTGTTATTTGTCCAGCCATAGGACAGAGATTTCAGTAAGAGGACACACTTTGTTAGTTGAACAAAACACTGAGAGGCTTTCACAACACCTACATGTTCTTTCTTGTTCCAGAAACTCCTATGAGCCGGAAATATTTGTTGCAATGTGAAATGTTCTGTGAGATAATGATAGCTTTGCAGAAATCTGGAAATACGTAGTGGTGCAGGAGCCTTACACAGTTCCTTAGAGGCACCTTGGTTTAACAAATGAGAGAGGAAAAGGTTTGAGGTGTAGAAAGCATTAATTAAAGGAGCAAACTTTGGGTATGAAGATTTAAAGGATGATCTGGGGAGCACTGTGCCTGTGGTTAGCCCCACCTCATGCGGTCATCCAAAGCAGAGGTACCACACAGCTGTGCGGCTCAGGCAGCTCCGGACGCGAGGCAGCACTGAACTAGAAACTCTGTGGTCCGGTTTGCACGGAGCCGTGCCTGCTCCTGAAGCAGTGCTGGGAGGAGGTGCAGGTTAACTCGAGCACGCCGGTGTGGCTGGACGGCGTTTGGACCAGCGCGGGTCTGCACTCCTCCAGCCTGAGCTGCTGGCAGCACGTCTGCCTGCAAACGACGACTTTATCGAAGCTGTGTGAGACAGGAGAGATTTGCCTCTTGCCTCAGTGTAATGCTGGGCTAACATAGCCACACAGCTCTAGAGCAGAGATAAATGCACAATCCTGCCTTGCTGTTCCTGCAGTTCACGGTTAAAACCAGTGCTTTTAGAGACATTCTCAAATGCTGACTAACAAAAGGCCTGAAGGAGTAGAAAGAGTTTTAGAATACACTATAGGTTTAAAGGAGTGTGCATTTACATTTAGTTGAGGAAAAAGATCAACTTGTATTAATGTTCCATGCTTGAGTGTCATAAATGAGACTTTTTTTTCAAGCTCTTTCTTCCATATCTTGCAAAGGGTTTGGAGCAATCCTCTCAGTCTCTCAGTACTTACATAGGCCTAACAGCTGCTCACTTTTCTGGGCTATTGGAAAGGCTAACTCATTATTACTTTGCAATCCTAAGCTATAAAACACTGTTTAAACATGTGCTATTAACTACACTGATTTTTTAAGCAAGGCAGGGCTGGGAACAGTTCCAAAACCAAATCGATTTCACTCCACAGTTTTGATTTTGTGATACCCAGCTATTGGTTTCAGAGATACCTTGGGGCTTTCTGAATGGCCTTGGTCAAATATTTACATCAACTCCATTAATCTTTCTGTCTGGCTTTATAATTAATTGAAAAATTATTTCCCTATGTAATAACCTATTCTTGTCCCCAACAGTTTAGACATGTGGCTGGAGAGAATGATAATCAAAATCACTTATCAGCAAAAGTTATTTCCATCATCTCTGTACCGCAGGCTTAGAGCACTCAGCAATTTTAAAAGTGTTATCTCAGCTGTGGGCTCCCAAGCCAGATTTGCATGTGCATAATGAGTCAAAATGTGTTCAAGATCCCTGCAGTTGTTCATGTGCTAGTTCCTTTTGGGTGTAACACTGGGATGAGAGAGCAAAAATAGGGTGGTAATCATCAACCAGATCAGGATTTCCCAGCCTGTGGACAGGTGTGTTACTGTGGCCCTCCTCAAAGCAGAGATGACATTGTGAGGTTAAAATGCCAAACTTTAACAACAGAGACATAAACAGAAAGAGAGGCCAAGGATAAGATGTCTGGTGATTTCTTAAAGGTTCTGAGGTTGAAGTAATCATCAGCTGTTTGATCAGCTTTGATAATTTATGATGTGATCAAGGGACTTGTGTGATCCAACACTATGAGTGAACTCTAACTTGAAGTAAAACGATACCTTTGTATTTGCTTTCCACACAAGCAGGAAAAGGAGCCCCCTTTTTCTTCATTATGAGATAACTCGTTTGGCTGCATAATATTATACAATTGTGTGGTAGCTGTCTTAGCTAGCTCACCTAGATTTAGGCTGTTCTCCCTAGTACATTGTTATGGCCCCTGTATGCTCTCTGGTGAAAAGCATTGGAAAAGTTATCAATCCTGTACGAAAGCCAGTTCGGTCTCGCCGTACATAGACTCAGCAACTCAGCACATGAGAGGTTGTAATATGACAATTGATGTCTGCATAAATGATTCTTTTAAAGGTCAGTGCTAGGCACAAATTGAGAATCTGAACTGGAACAGAATTCCCTTTACCGTTGACGGCATGTTGGGCCCTGTTTATGTCTGTGCTACAGAAAGAAGTCTTGCTTATCACTGTCTGAGTTGTATGAGAATTATTTTGAATTCATATTTGATGCAGTTTTCCATATATATTACTGTGCTCATGTCTAATACATTAGATGGTCAAATAAATACATATTTAACTGTGCCTGAAATGTCCCTCTGACTCATCTCCTGAAGCTGGATTGACTTTCAGAAACAGAATGGTTTGTATTGAAAAATTGACTTAGCCTCTCTCCTGGTCATCTTTAATTGCTTTAGGAACTTACTGCTGGCTAGTTCAACCACTGATTACATAAAGCTCCTAATTACTTAATCAAGAAGACCAGCATTCAAAATGAAAGATCAGAGCGCAAGGAAGATGACCTCTAAAAGTTGTTAATCAACTGTAGTTATTGACATAAGCACTGCTGTGAACTTTGCAGGCTGCGATACATGCACCAGCAATCATAAAGATAATGAGATCAGTTGTTTGTTTCAGTCAAAAAGACAAGAACAGACTTGATTTAAATGAAATAAGAGTTAGCTATAAAACTTTGAGTATGTGAGAATGACTCTGTAAAAATGATAGTTCTGAACTTGATATTTCTTTTTGTTGAGTTATCAACTTTGGTCACTTGGAGAACAGCTTTTTGCAAGTGATATTGCCAACACATTTGATTTTTCTTGCCAGCCCTCCTCTTGCGGAGAAATTTTGAAAGCCCCATCCAAATCCATGCTAAAAATTCAGAATCCAGAACACAAATAAAATACAATTGCTATTAAACCACCCCAAAACATGCATCATTAATCATGTGATTTTGCAATTGCTTGATCATCTACAATCTTAGCCTTTTTTTTCACTGAGTCTCTCCTTGGTTCTCAAGACTGACCTTGCACCCTCTTTCATAGCATGTGTTATGGTTGCCATCAATTGCAAATTACTTCATATCTTTCATGTCTTTGTTGGTGTACCTTTATATCCGAAGCATCGACATCAAAACAAATGTGAAGAAACATGGTTTAAGAAAAGACAAAAAAAAGGGTAGTTTCATTCTCCGGCTGTTCAGCTTTGTCATAAATCATTTGCCTTCCCTTACAAAAGACATAGGCCTCATAGAAGTATGAGGTGATCACTGACAACATGACTCTCACAGTAGTTATAGCTTTCAGTTAAGTAATCAAATACTTCTAGACATTGGATTATAACTTAAATTAATAGACATTTCAAGGCATTTAAAAATCTGTACCATTGACCTTCTAAGGAAGCTTTAAAAATATTTATCATTCTGCTGATGACGAATAACAGCTTCAAATTCATCATACCAAGAACTTTGTAAATCATATTATGTATCTGAATAAACTCTGTCACCTATTCAGAAACCTGCCATGCTCTCTGTTACTTCTTTGTCAGGTACCACACATGACTTACTCTACCTGAAGTCTTGTACGGAATCACGGAATTTTCAGGGTTGGAAGGGACTTCTAGAGATCATCTAGCCCAACTCCCCTGCTAAAGCAGGAATGCCTAGAGCACATTACTCAGGACTGCATCCAGGCGGGTCTTGAAAATCTCCAGAGAAGGGGACTCCACAGCCTCCCTGGGCAGCCTGTTCCAGTGCTCCGTCACCCTCACCGTAAAGAAGTTTTTCCTTATGTTTGAATGGAACTTCCTATGTTCCAACTTGTGCCCGTTGCCCCTCGTCCTGTTACTGGGAACCACTGAGAAGAGTCTGCCTCCATCTTCCTTCAACCCACCCTTTAGATACTTATAAGCAAGAATAAGGTCCCCCCTCAGCCTTCTCTTCTCCAGGCTAAAGAATCCCAGCTCTCTCAGCCTTTCCTCAGAAGGGAGGTGCTCCAAACCCCCAATCATCTTTGTTGCCCTACGCTAGACTCTCTCCAGTNAACTTGACACTGCTCCATTAATCACAACCCTCTGAGTTCTGTCACACAGCCAGCTCTCAATCCACCTGACTGCCTCCTCATCTAGCCCACACTTCCTCAGCTTCCTAATGAGGATGTTATGGGAGACAGTGTCAAAAGCCTTGCTGAAGTCAAGGTAGATGACATCTACTGCTCTCCCCTCATCCACCCAACCAGTTATAACATCATAGAAGGCTATCGGATTGGTCAAGCATGATTTACCCTTGGTAAATCCATGTTGACCACTTCCAATAACTTCCTGTTCTTCAACGTGTTTGGAGATGTCATCCAGAACAAGTCGCTCCATTACCTTCCCAGGCACAGAGGTGAGACTAACCGGCCTGTAGTTCCCTGGGTCCTCCTTCTTGCCCTTTTTGAAGATTGGAGCGATGACAGTTGAAATGTGACTGAAAAATGCATTAATACAGAGGAATTGAAAGAAAAAAGGCAGTGAATTTTTAGAAAAGCCTCTCCTCTTTGTATTCCTGATGGTCATTGTCTGCATTCCTGACTACATTCTTGTAAATTGCTTTCTATCATTTTGAGATAGGAAGATGAATTATCTTGTGGACTGCAGAAATTAATAATAAAATTCTAACTTTGTTACTGGGGACACCAGAGTAAAGGGGAACCAAACGTGACTTCAGGTTGAGGTTTCAAAATTTCCTCCTGCAGTTGTTTCTCTTGAGGCAGTGCAGTTATAACGCACCCAGCACAGGTCAAGGTCTAAATGTCATATTGTTACTCCAGGTGTTCTTGTGTATTAAAAGACTTAACAAAGCAAAAATAAAAAGAAAATTACTATCACGGAGAATCTGTCTAATCTGCATGTCAATGGAGTTTGTTTTTTTCAAAAGCAAAATAATCTGATCAAAAGAAGAGTGAAAAATTACTTTGTATAGATTGCTGAATTATACGTAGATATACTGAATTATAAGGACATGAAGGGGACAACAATTCTGCCATTACAGTAGGCAGAGCACAGCTTGTCAAAAAGATAAGACCAAAATAAGCTAAATATTGTTTCTTTAAGATTCAAAACCAGGGTTTATAGCATTTTAATGTTTGTGATTAATGAGGTAGAAAGCAGATGCTCTATCAGTGAAGTAGAGATAATATCATCAACGTTCTGAGTAAGGAATAGTTTATTATTTCACAAAAGCTTCGTGCCCTTCTGGCCTTGCTTAGGAACTTGGCAGGATATGAAATGAAGATGAATGATGTTTAAACAGCGTTCACCTTCCTCACAAGACCTTATTAGTAAAATAGGAATACAAAACGTCAGCTTGCAAGATTAGTACCGTGTGCAGCACCTCCTGTAATATACTTTTTTTTTTTTAAATAATTTATTAGTAACATGTAGGACAGATCTCATTATCAAGGTCTATTGATTTTTTTCTACTCACAGCCTGTTGCTAAATCATTTTCCAATTATGTAATAATGTTGTAAGTATAGAGGACAGACCTGGATGGAAGTCTTAATAATTCAATGAGCACAGCAGTTTTTTCTAAGTGGAGGAAGACAGGGAGGTAATGTGGAACCCCCACAGGATGGCTGATCTAAGCAGGACTATGAACACTCAGCCTCTAAAAGGAAGCACCATAGAAATGTTTATGTTTCAAGGTGGAGTACTAGGAGACTATTTTTTATGTATTTGTTTACTGTAAGAAGATGCAGCACACAGATCTTGTCACTGAAAATTTGTAAGAACAGAGAAACTCTTTTATGTCTCTGACAAGACAGTATTACTTTTTGAATTCTTGAAGCTGTAGAAAAAAACCCTTACAGTTAAGAACCAAGTATAATAATAACGGGAATAGTCTGATCTACACTGGCAGCCTAGAAACCTGGCCATTGACACTAATTGTGTATATAAAAAAGACCATGAGCATCACTGATAAAGACTTCTGTTAACTTTTGGCCACACTTTTTAGCCCAGGAACTAAACCTCTGCAGAAAATGAAGGGATTTTGCCGCTCAAATCTCATGCTTATTTGCATGTTGCTGAAGACAAACATTACACAGCAAGAGACTATTAATTTCATCTTTTGCTTTCATTAGTTTGCCTACCAAAAGTTCACAGTGTATTATCTAGGCTCCTCTGGAATGAACGGAGGATAATTCAGATGACCTGCTTTGGATCCTTTACTTCGGATGGGCGAGACTCACTCCAGAGATGCTTATATTGGTATTCAGGGATCCTATTGAGTAGCTTTAGACTGAACGGTGAACTTTCAGATGCCTGAAAAAGATGAAGCCCAGAGGAATGCTCTTCTCTGCTGATGAGGAACTCCACCTTCTTTTTATCTTATACGTCTTATACTATGCATGGTAGGAAGATTATGGATATTAAAGAAGCAAGCTATCCAAAGTTGTAGATTGCAACAATCACGGAACAATATTGAAAAAAATCCAAACCCTGAGATAGGAAACTTTATTCATACTAGCTTCTAGGAGTGTATAAAAGTAGATCAATAAAGGCAGTCCTCAGAGCCTTTATCTATCTAAATTTATGAAAGTTTATCTGCAGCTGTAGTTTTAACTGTGGATTATGTAACAAACTTTTGAAAAAAATTTTTTTTACTTCAAAAAGATCATTGCTTACTTGAATTTAGTTGATCCTAGTTCTGCATTTATTTATATTCATTAATAACTGATTTTTTGTTTGGATAAGTAATCTCTACAACTCTTCTCGATAAAATGACATAACATCAAACCAGAGAAAAGTGTTATGGATTAAATGAAACACTGGCAACTTTTCCCCATTTTTTTTAACGCCTTGAGAAATACAGCTTAATTATGAAATGGAAAACCATTTCAAATGCTGAAGCTGAAGCATTTCACTTTGAAAATGTTGAAATGAAATGCAGAGTAAAACAACAGTAGAAAAGAGAGGAACAGGTCTCTAGCCTTCTAACTGTCAGACCTTTTTTCTATGTAACTGCACAGCAACCGGACTCTTCACGATGGCTGTTCTAGTACCACAGCAGCCTGTGACGACTAGCTGTTTCCTGTTCATTAGCATCTAAGTGCTGCAAGACAACTTCGACCAGGAAATTTTAGTTCTGACAGATTCCTGCCTGCCTTGAGATTCTACAGGTTCTCCCTCTCATTCTCCCACAGTTCCAAAATCCACAAGCTGGTGAAAGTACACACACTGAAATAATTTTTGGAAGGTGGTCTAAAGTAACAGCCTAAATACATAATACAAGAATCTATTAGACAGGCAGTGCTGCATATTTAGGTGAAGGATAGTCCAGTTCTTCTCACACCACCCACTGCATCCTCACCATTCATTAGCCCTTCAAACTGCATTATAAATTCATTCATTGAAGAATTTTGGCTTTGTGCTGCGAAGAACAAAGAGGACTGCAGCCCTCGGCCTCAGACAAAAACCTGTTGTAAAACACGTGCATGAATAACTAATAGTAATACTATCTACTACTTGGGAAAACACTCATAATTGAGATCATATTTCTGCATTTGAAACAACGGGATTTGCAAGTGACTCAACTTTAAAAATGACTCCATAGAAAAGACAAGGAAAATAATCCACAAAAATCCCAGAAAGATACAATGTACCAAAACAGGTGGAGAATTATTTAGCGTATGTTATTTTTTTAAAAAAAGACTACAGCTTTTTTCCTCGCATCCCTTTCCCATCTATAAGCTGACACTGTACCTGTGTACTGCAGCTACACTCCAGCTTATTGTTGAGTAACCTGAGATGTGGAATTTATAGCAACTATATTTAAAGCTGATTTTTTTAAACTGCAAGATACATAAGTCTCCTAGTCTTACAATGACACCAGTGTTACTTGTGATGATATATGTTTTTCTTATTGCACTGTTTCTAATAATTTTTTTCTTGAGAAGTATTTTGTGAAATAGAACACGTCTCACTTTTTTCTGTTTTACAGTAAGATGGCAAACTGTGCATCATGCAGGATCTGTCTCACAGTGATTAGCTGACTGGGGTGCTTGCAGCAGATGTAGTGATCTGGGACTCAGGAGAGGCAAATAGCTTGGAATAGTTACCAAGTTCTCAGACGGCTTTTACTACCCTGCTGAGCTCTGTAGTACCATAATTAGTTTTATGCCAAGAACAAAGATAATTTAAATATCTGTACAAGTATATTGTTGTTCTGAATGCGTTATGGCATACCCTAAGTGGTGTAACACAGGAATCACAACTTGGAGTGCAGGAGAGTGAAGTGACTTAACGCCACCACTGTGTCTGCAAACCAGGTTTTGCAAAGCGTGTGACACCACAAGCAGGATATGAAGCAGAATGTGTATGAGTTGGCTTTCATATTGCTTGATCATTAAAACATGGGTGTGGTAGCCACTGGAACTGTAGACCTTTAGCTGGTGGCCAGCTTACACTCAAATTTATATCACTATACCGTTGCTACAATTCTGAGATAAGATTAAAGCTGTCTCAAATCTGCCATCACACCTCCAGCACTGGAGACCTGTCTAAACAATGATGAACTGTACCTGACTTGGGGACAGAAACCTATCTGAGTCTCCTCTGTTCTGCTCGTTCAGTCTTGTCCAAAATTTATCATTTCTAGATGATGAAAACTCGGATTCTGTGGATGAGAGTGAGTCTGTAGAGGAAAAAATTAGGGTTGTGATGGGGAGCTAAAGAACACAAGGTTGGGCATTGAAGTATGGAAAGACTTTTGGGTAGAGGTTTTCTGTGGGGAAAATGGGACACATGCATTAGACAAGAGAAGTAGTTGCCCAAAATTGCAGGTATGGGAATATGAATGTGTGAAGGTAGGAGCCTTGGGGCTGGGAGTATAAGAAGGATAAAAGTACAACACCTCGCTGTAAGCTTGGAAACCTCCCTCCAGCATCTTGTGATGGCTGTAGTAGCCTACATGCCTACCATTGTAAAAATACCAACGAAATACTACATCTTAAAACCATGTGACTCTTTCAAATTGCATGTTTTATTTTCTTAGTGTTTGGTCTGTTGAAGACCTCAAGGAGAAGGGCCAAAAATAAAGGATTGCATAGGCCACAAGATGGCCACGATACTTGTACTGACACTTACGAAAGTATGCAAATACACAAGAATACTTATATACTTACGTTTATACTCAGATTATAGTCGCATCTGATTCCTCCGATAAATTGGGATAAAAGTGAATGAATAGTATACCTGAATAAGACAAGCCAGATGGTGTGTGTGATCTTGATCTTTTTTTGAAACTGAAATTTATTTCATTAAATAAATTACTATTTTTCATTTTCCTTAAACAAATAATTAGCATTTCAGCAACACAGAATAGTTACTTAAAATAGCTGTGAAAATGTTTACTGACATGTTTCTCTTACTTTTCACATAGTAGAATTTTCCCCATAAACACACTTCAACAAGAATCTTGGAGCACAAAATTAAACGTGTCTATATGCAGATACATATATAGGATATTATTTAGAGGATTTAAAATTTTTTCTTTACAAAAGGCTTTTTTGCTCAAATCAAAATCTTCATAAGAAAATATTTACCATTTTAACATTTTAAATCAAACACTGCCATGAGGTTCATGCCTTGTCCTACCTAGCAACCAACTTATAAGCAATGATAGATGATAGTTTGGTTTCTGGTCTGAAATAAGAACTGTCATTTTTGCCTTATTCTATTTGTGATGATAATACCTATTCTCCAAATTTAAATTGTTTTGGTTGGCTTCAAGCAAGGCAGCATTACTTTTTCATATAGGAATGTGTTCTAAAAAGTTAAGTGATAAGATTCTTTATTGTTGGTATTATGGTAGCTCTTAGAAACATCAGTCAGGACTGATGCTGCGTGATCCTTAGTGTTTCACAAATACAGAACAAAAGACAGGCTATTCTTTTAAATTTATCATTTCAGTGGTACATGGTTTCAGCACCTCTATATGCTACTTCTTAACGAAGACAGCCTCTCTCCTCCTGTGAACTTTAACATCATGCTCTCACATACAACGGTGCAATTTGCTACGTGTTCATCATTTGGCTGCTCGAACCTGCTATTCCTCCAGATCCATTATATCAGTACTACCATGTCCTAAACTTGCCAGGAGCATGATTTCAACTCTGACAGCGCATGCTAACAGTTTGCACCATGGTCTCAACCAGACAATAGGAGACCTGTGGCAGGGCACAGCACCATTAAAAAACAAAGATGCATGAGGCCCTCGACTGTTTAGTCGTTTCACTGTAGAGCTGAACAAGCTGATACATGTCTAAGTGTTAGGTGGGAGAGAGCTTAATGGAGAGGTCATGAGGAAAATTCTCTTTCTCTAAGGGTAAAAAAACCAGGCCTTCAATTAATTATTTTTTTTTCTGTGAGCTAGTCACATTAGGAGCTTTGTGTGATGAATGAGTTTAGTATTGGAAAAAAGGTGAAACTTCTTATCAAGTCATAGATATAGGAATATTTTGATGAAACAAAGGGTAGGAAAAGCTGAATTTCTATGGTGATGCTCTGTCTCCCTTTTCCCCCCTTTTCTGGCACAATCCCCCTAAGACTGCCTATTTCAGAAGGTCCAAGAATCTTATATATTTTCTCCAGTACTGCAGAAGTCTCTAGGCGAAGAAAAGCCCGGTTAATCCATAATAATGGCAGGTCTGTTTATTGATCTCATAAATTGCACTTTACTTGACCTGTCAAAAAGGCAGAATTCTCAGCATGTGCTTTCCTGCTCCTCTCAGAGCCTCTCTTCACCTCGGGCAGATTGCTCCCCCCAGCCTCTCCCCATCTGCTGGCAGCTGTTGTAAACCCTGATCTAAATTCATTAACCTTCCTCCAAACAATCTATTTGAGCTCATCCTTGAGAATGTATAGAAGGAACAATAAACAGTCACTACTGATTTTTCTTCCCTGCCTTTCGTAACACACCCGTGCCCAAGCTGCATACTCGGGTTTCTTCTGAAAGGAGGAAAATTAAAACCAAAATCAATAGGAATCGAAATCAACCCACAGACTGGGATTCCTAATTAGTAATGCTCTGATTCATAGGCAGTGTTAACACCTGTCTAATACCAAGCAAAAATCTACACACAAATATGAGTGGTGGCAGAACGATCAATGGCATATATCTATAAAAAACAATCAAAGAGGAAGCCAGTGCTTAATAGAAAATACTCTTCAGTGTGACTTACCGATTGCACATTTCTTCTACCTGAACAATACCCTGAAGTGCAATATTATTGTTGCCATGAGAATGCTGTGAGTGGCTCTTGAGTGACTCTTGCATAGATAAGAAGCTTTGTTTTGGTTGAAATGGGTAAAGTTGCAGACAACTGCATGAATCGGATGTTGGTGTTTCTGCATAACTTTATTGGGTTGTACCCAGAGCAAGGAGTTCTTGGACTCTGAAAGTGCATTGCTGAGAATCTTTTATAAGTTCCTTTTAAGAGGATGCATTTTTTCTTTAAAAAAGTTGTGTCTTTTAGCAGTGCAGTTTCTGATATCACAATGTGAAAACTACAGTAAACAAAAGGGAACAGTTTAAAAGGAAGCACTGGCCTTTAAATGCCTGTTTCCCTTTACCAATAAATAAAGCTGAGTCCCAGCTCACATTTAATTTTATTGGGATTTTGAATCATAGGTGCCTTGCGATCCACTGGAAAGTTCCTCTGATTGTATTGTCAGTCTCAGGAAGAATACAAAATCTGGAATTGTAAGCCTAAGGTAGAGTGGCTGTATTGAGCAAAAAAAGTGAGAAGACATGCCTAGCTTAGGTGAAGCATTCCATTTCTGGGTGGCTACAGATAGGTATGATGAATCCCAGCTAAAAGGTACTGAGAGGGATGAACTGCAAATTTTGAAAAAGTAGTTTTGCAAAATTTATTGCAAGTTCTGCTCCCACTTGAACTAGCTTTAATGAGCCATTTCCAAATATTGTCTTAAATAAATAATAAAAAAAAGTGTGACTGACAAATTGTCAAAATCATGTTCGCATAGATAGATTGCTGTGCTAAGTATGGCTGCAGGTCAGATGTGTGTTCTGCCAGCTGCATAGGGTTTCAGGATCATCCTAAGTGATCAGAATGCACTGTAATTTTTGCAAAACAATATTTAAAAAGTGGACAAGGCTCCTCAATACTCTTTCTGTATAACCAATAGTACTATTTTTAATGTAAAAATATTCAGGTCTAACAAAAAACCCAAAGAGGTTGTCTTGCATTTTGAGTGTGGGGCATTTTCTTGCACTTGACGTTTGCTCTGGCCATTAAAATTTTTTAGCAGACTCATGAGCAGAGGCAGTGGAAAACAGAAAGCACAATAAAATCGCAGCTTACGTATTTTTTCCACAGCCTTAGTAATGTTTTAATAATATATCCAAATTAGTGTCAAAAAATTCCCTGTCCCTGGATCTAAGAAGGTGCTTTACGAGATAGTCGCAAAGGCTGTGAAAATCTAAAGGCTTGCCACTTGGATGTATGCTATCTTACTATTTTTCTCTATCTAGAAGACAGTGGTGAGTTATGGCATTTTGCTGCAGTAGATGATAGCAGATGGATTGGTTTTGATTTAGTTCAGAGTCTGTTGTGAACAGAGTAGGAATATTATTTCAGTGGGAGCTGGATCAGATCTAGCAGCTCTAGCTTGCCCTCCTCTCCCTGTTCAGGTGTCTCCCCATCTTCAGATGACTGCTTCTGATGTCCCTTGGACCAGTGAGCCGTTTTGCAGGCTGGTAGTACAGGATGCGAGTGGGGATAGTGGAAAACATGGCTTACTGCATTTTCAGTTCCTGGCTGGTCTGCACTGCCTTTATCTTCAGGGGACTTTTTAAGACAGTCCAATCTGCAGTCTTCTCGACATAGATTCAATTCTTCCAGAGCCAAAGGGCAGTTGTGCTCAAACATTAACGAAAAAGCTGTTCATTGCCTGGCATTTCTCAGGAGAAGCCATGTGTACATTAAGGAAGTTGTAAGCAGCAGTGTGGTTGCTGGAGGACACAGACTTACCTTTCCAAAAAACAGTCTCAGGCAATGTCAGTTGATGGGTTGTCAGAGTTTCCTGGAGAAGGGGTAATTCTTGGAATACAAGTTCAAGGACTGATTTGGGTGACCCTAGGTTAGAATAGTTCAGAAATTGTTTGTGCTATAGGAACTTGCTGAAGCTGTGCCTTAAAATTCCATTTCCAGTAAATTACTGTATAATGGTTGAATGGTCAGCTGGTATAAAACAACATTACAGCAGTAAAACCGGTGTATTGCTTTTCAGTGTTAAATAAATAAGTCCGCATTTCTTTTTTGGCTCATATATAATCTTTGGTGAACAGCACCTGATTGATAGGAATGTGATGATAATCCAGCTCCTCCATTTAACGAGCCAGAGAGAACATCCAGCTAAAACAGCCTGTGTTTCTGACACCCAGAGAATGGACTGGAATGACTGCCAGAAGTTATTGAGCTGGAGAGAATTTTAAATGAATGAAATGGGCATGAGTCACATCTTTCCATAGAGCAACTGCGGGCGCTGGCTGCTGAAGTACTTGAGAAATCAACAAGGGCCCCTTTTGAGGGAGCCAGGGGAGAATTTCGTAACTGACTCTGATTTGGAATTCTGCAATGCATCTGGGATAATAATACCCTACAACAGCAAAGATTATTTAAAGACAAGCAGCCTCAGTTTGTCAGTAACTCAAATACCAGCAAACTTGGGTGGTGAAGGGTGGCAGAGTGTTAATTGGTCTGGAAGCAGTATAAATACTTTCTGCATTTATCTCACTTACAAATGTTCACTGGTGATATGTTATCAGTAATTTATGATGTGCCATGACAAACGCTTACATTTCTGACAAAAATAGCAATTAGTTAGAAGAATGAGGATTCTCCTTGAATGTTTTCAGCAAGTTGTAGGGGGGATTTCTTTCCTTCCATGCATGAACTGCCTGTAAAAATCCTTCAAATTTAGCAATTTTCTCTGTTGCCTGAACTTGGTCCAGTTTTTAAGCTCTTCTAAAGACCTGTCAGATGCTCACATGAAATTATTGGTATGAAATATTTGCATATCCAGTGCATACATTAGCATGAAATCATTGCGATAAGTACAAAAGAAACTCATCAATTTACACATGGACTTTCTTAATTCCTGATGCAGACACTGTTGCTTACTTGATTTTGTTTTCTTCTTCACAGACACAGTAATTATTACCTGTCCTGGTTTGAGGTTTTCTTCTGTAGGAGGAGTAAAACGTGCATCAAAATTTTCAAGCGTTGTCTCACATACGGGGAGTGCACTATTGCTCCAAAATTTCATGCAGGATGCTTATCAGGTGCAGGGAAATGAAGGGAGTCCAGTATGTTGCAGTTAAGTATCATACTAAAGATGGGTACTGCACTGTGTCTTCACTTTCATCGTCAGGGAAAGGGACTTGCATCCCTATGAGAAAAGACAAATGCTTTCTGAAGCTGATGACTGCTGTGAATCCAGAAGATTTCTGTGATCTTCGTGGTTTGGTAGCTGGAATCAAAATACCACAATATCCATGCATCCCTGGTGGTTTTTGATTTTCCTGCCAGCATCACCTCTCTGTTGCATAAGTGAAGAAGTTTCAGAGTCATGTCTCTAAGTGCATTTACTTGTGTTATTCAGTGAACTCCAGTAGAGTTTGTTTTGAAAAGTAAGAGTTTATTTAATTCTTGATCATTTAGAAGATTGTGGAAAGATAATAGTTTCTGAATTCAGAGAGAAATTGAAAACAGTGGTGTAATATTATGGTTGCATTCACAGGTCACCAAAAGATAGACAGTGTTGGTGAAGATGCAAGTCAGAAGCAATTCACTTCTGTATGTTTCCTCTTTGTAGGAAAGCTGGAGAATACTCTAATGAAACTAACCTTAATAAATTTCATAAACAGATGTATCCAAAGATTATTTAAGCCAACAGAAAAAGGAGCTCTTAAGCTTAGGATTTTTAGGTAAATCCTGGAATTGTCTGATTTTAGTTATAAATCCAGTTATTTATATTTAGTTATGCTCGTTCCCTTCCTTTTAGACCCACCTGTTTAATAATTCACCTTTTTAAAGTGTCACCCGACACGTCAGTTTTCAGCTGTGGACGGAATCTGGGATCTGAGCACCAAGTGGGGGGCATTACAATAAGGCATAACCATAAAAGACAGAAAGATTTAATTTGGAAGAGATGTAGCAACTGAACCTCTTGGACCCTTTTGTATCTCCTCTAGGGTTACTGTGTGCGGTGACCAAAGTCTCAGGTGACAGTGTTCATTGCCTGTGGCTCTGGGAAGGAAAGTCGTCGGAATAAACCTACTACATCATTCCCTAGGCAATGTGGAGGTACAAGAGGGGACTGTTGGATCTGCTGGACAATCCTTTGTGGTTACTTAGGAGCACTGAAACTGAAATGGAACGATGTCACTTAACAGTAAGGAGTAAGAAAATCTTATACTGCAAATAAAAGGGCAAAATTTGGTCAACGTGACCAGTCAGTGTAAAGGAGACTGAATCTTCTGATCTGTTACAGAAACAGCTCTGATTCTAGAAAGATACTATTTTCTAATAGGGATATATTTTTAGCTCTTTATTGAAACCCCTTACACCCAAACCGCATAACAATGCAGTTGTATGAGCTGCCATACCCAGTGATACAGGTTTTCTGTTAGGCTCAGGAGGAATAAATCAGAAATGCCTGCAGATCAGATCAGGAATAATAATTACAATGGAAAAATACTATTTTTTTCTGGATTTTTCTCATTTCAAGGACTGAAGAAGTTTCTTCAATTCTTAGAGAGTGGGTGACTGGCTTGTTTCAAGGGTGAAGAAGATATTGCAGGAATGCTGTGTGACAACAGTGTGAATCACTGGAATTGCTGCTTCTGGAACAATGATTGACTCAGAGGATTCTGCTTTTTGTGAGGCTGCTGTTATCTTCCAGCACCTGTCCTCAGACATTGAGCTGTTATGTCAGTGGCACTGAATAAAAATGATCCACATTAACAGATAGGAAAAGAATCTTCAAACTGAGGAAAGCAACTAGCAATGTAAAAAAACCACAAAAACAACAGAACAACAAACCACCCCACATTAAACTATCTGTTTTTTCAGTTGAACTCATCAGGAAAAGAAATTTATTTTGCTTCTGGAAAAAGCAATCCTCCCCCAAATTCTCTTTTTCTAAGATTTTGTGTGCAGGAGCAGAGTGTGTGCTAGAAGAGGTGGTGGCCGATTCTGTTAGACCACTTTGACATGAGCAATAAATTTCAGTTCCCAAACCTGCTCGGATATGGAAGCTCTGAGCCACAGAAAAACCTTACACAGTTCATGGACCTGGGCTGTCTGCTGGAAGAACTGCCAGGAATGATAAAAATGATAATAAATTTGCTTTTACTGCTCTTCTCTGTTGTAATAAATTTGTCCTGTATCTTTACAGGAAAATGTGTATGGACCCTCTTTATAAACCCCTAGGGAGAAATTTGTGCACAAAAGTAACATTCTCCTTCTCTTCACTTCTGTTTGCAGTGTCTTTTTATAATTTGTGGAAAATGTCCAACAGGTTGGAAAAATGCACTGAAAACCTAATCCAGACATGTCAATACGACACTGGTTTTAGTTTAAACAAAAAACAAGCAAGCTTTCCCCTTTCCAAAGTAATGTCTCCAAAAATACTTCTCTGATTCAGAGAGTACATTTTTGTCCTGGCTTAACTTCTTCTGTACTCAATAACAAGCAAGGCTATTTTTACATGGCATAATATATTTGTCTAGCACTAGTAGAAGGTTTGATCAGAACTATAAGAATTTCTAACGTATTTGGCCGAAGTTTTCGCTAGTATAAAATGAAGTTGGCACGATAGCACTTATGCCTAGTAGTGCAAAATTTGAACAACAGTGCATGAACCAAGGCCAGTGGCAAAGGAAATGTCATCGTTTCCCTGGGTTTTTTTTGGAAAAAAGTATAGGGAACATGTGGTACTTTTGGAGAATTTTTTTGTAAAATTCCTCAAGAATTATTATATGAGGGTGTGTGTGATATATTTACCTTAGAACTTCAGTCTCATTCCTTGTTCTTTAAGAATTTGTCAATAATTTGACAATTGACATATTTTGAATATTGAATTGACATTTTTTTTTTAAATGGATACCAGTTTCCCTCAAGATTAGTTAATACCAGAACTGGCTTGAGTCATGAAATTCAGACTTGAGACAGACATGAAATTGAGATTTTTTTGAAAGTTAAGGTTCCATGTTTGGTTTTAGCAAATGGAAGGTAGAATATGTCACCCATCAAAAATGCTGGATTTGGGTTAAGAAAAATATATGCAGCCCATGGCATGTTTTTTTTTTTTTTCAAACCCACATTCATACAGTATTATATTGACTAATTTCAGTTTGGATGGTCCAGCATGAATGTATACGATGAATATACATCAAAAGAATTTAACTGACTTGTTGAGAATGGATTTAACATTGAAGGTGAGAGGGTTGTACCTTCTCACAAAGACTGCCAGTGACACCATCATCTGTGTCAGACAATGAACCTGAAGCCCAAACTATTTTTCCCCAAATTAATGCCAATTAAATTTGTGAGGTTAATAATTTTATCCTTTACTTTTTATAATAAAAAATAAGCAATATGTTCACAAATCTTTCAATTCAAAATGTATCCTTATTTTTTTTTTCCAGAATGTATTCCTGCTAAATGAAATTTCTGAGTGTATTTTATTGCTGAATAAAGAGAAGCGGGATTGGCAGGATGAAGATATTTGTCAAATATTAGCCATAAGAAAAAATGAGCATAGCATTTCCCTGTTAACACACAGAATTTCATTTGCAGATTATTATGAGGATGGGAAAAGGTATCATTTGCTGGTCATAGTCTTTGTCTTTGCTGCACTTGAGACTCCATAACACACCTTTCCACTCAATCAGGGAGGGCAAATGAGCAACTAAAATCTTGTCTGGTTAGGGAATGAGAGAACATTTTGTGGTTAAAAATGTGTAAATTTTAACTAATGAGTCTTCTCAGGAAGGGTTTAATGACATTATCAAACCTTGGGAAGGACCTTATGCTAGAGGCAAGCTGCAGACTTGCTCTGTGCACCCTCAGCTCCAGCAGACACCTCTGCTTTTCAAACCTTACTGGTGAGTAGCACAGTCCTTTCCCACTGAGGGCAGAGAGCACTGGAGCTGTGCAACTCTTCACGGGAAGTACTCACAGCACCAGCACTTTATCAGTTAAAGAGCCTCAAATCTCTTGGTCTTGGCATTTTATCTCACTGCTGAGGAACAGCGGTTACAGTTCAGCTGAAGCTGGAGGAGTGAAGGAGGGTTTTGATCCATGCTTGCATGTTACTAGAGTAAGTACACCCAAAGTATTGTCTCAGCGGAGAGGTCATGGAGTTAATGAGCACAGAGACTGGATTGACCCCCTGTATCTAGAGGTGACCCTCTCAGGGCAGGGTTACAGAACACTGTGGGGAAGCCTACGATCCCCTGTGCCTTCTTGATGGTAGGTAAACAGAGAGCTTCCTCCTTTGGGTTGTTCCTTCTGGCCTCTGTCATAGCACTCCACTGAAAAAAATGAGAAAAAGTATCTTTAAAAACCAGCCGTGATCCTGGCACTACTACAGTCACAAGGTCAGGCAGCTTAGTCATTAGAGAAGATTATTTTGTTTTGTGATATTCTTCTAGCCAGCAAGAAATGCTGTTAGCTTGTGTGCACCCGTTCATATGATAGGGAAAACTCCAAAGATACCCTTTCAATGGAAAATGTGAATAAGCAAAATATTTGTAATGAGGTGGTTTTAGTATTCCTGCCAAGACAAATCAGAGAAGGGAAGAAACACACGTCTTGAGAGTATTTCCTCTCATGACAAAGATATGACTATATAAGCATATGGTTTGAAACAGGAACAGCACAACATTTGAGCAAGTGGTGAATACCCTGCAACTTCAGCTGCACTGACTGTTCAGGAGATACCAGTATAGCAATAGTTTTCTGCTATATTTGCCCCTGAAGTATGGCCAAATACAACCATAGATTATCTGTCCCTTTTTCATTTTTCACTCTTCCTTCAGCCGCCTAGAAGTGGATGTTCTTCCAAGCTTGTGAAGCAAGATATGGCAAGCACCTTTACTTGGGCATACCTAAATGTGGGAAATGAAGGTTCAAGATCCTCCTGGTATGGTGAGTATGAGGATGCAAATGACTTGTTTTAAGCAGTCAGGCAAGAGCTGAGTCTGGATGAGTGAAATGAGTGCTCATTTGTCTTAACCAACAGTCTTAAGATTTTTCTCTTTTTCATTTTGGAAATGCCCCCTTTTCAATATTCAGTGTTGCTGCAGAGTCTGTTCTGATGAATCACCATTCTTTGAAAAAAACAGTTTCCCCGCAAAATACCCAACCAGCAGTACTACCATTACCACAAATTACTTTCTTTTAGGGTCCAGTCCAGTTCCTGTAGAAGCCAGTGGAAAAACATCTGATTTCAATGACCATTGGTCAGAATTAGACAGCTACTGTTGTACCCTGCCTGCTCTTCTAAAACTGACATAGTAGTTGGACCCCAAAAGTCACTAATAGGAAGAAAACCCATCACTTTTTTAGAATCATGGCTGATGAATTCAAGCTTTAAATGCCCCATAAAATCAGTCCTAGGTCTAGATCTTGATGCGCTTTGCTTTCTGTCTTCTTACTTGCATTCAATAATTTTTATCCTTCCTTCCCCCACCTCCATCTGATCTAATCCTCTGTGCCAAGGCTTTCCAGCTTTTTTCATTGGCCCTGTCACCGTGACACAGGTACTGCTGGCCCTGTACCAAATTTCTTCCCTTGAGGAGGCTGAGTATTTTCAAATTATTATAGTGATGCTATGGGGAACCCTTTCCTGAGACTCCTCTCTTTCGTTTTAAAAAAAAAAAATTGTTTTCCAGTATTACCTTTTTCTTCTGTCTCTTTGTTTCTTCCCCTTTGCCTCATTTTTTTTGCCATCCTTTTACTACTGTTTAAAGACAGTCTTATAACATCTATTTTTATTTTGCTTTCTGATGTCCAGATATTGTTTCTATCTGTCCCGTCCACACTTTCTCTTCATCTCACATCCAATTGTTTCCTCGACACATTATAATTACTCCCTTTTAACTTATTTTCCACTCACAGTATACTAAAACAAAAGTTCAAGCCTGTTCCTATAGCAGAGGTCCTGGGGTCTCTGTGAGATGTAACATCGCGCAACGCTCAATGTGAGCTATAATTCAGTGTTAGCTAATGCTCTAATCCAGCAGGTAAAACTGATGTGCAGCAGGGAAGCACAGGTGAGCTACATGGAGCAGAATAGAGAAGGCAGGAAAGGGGAGAGGCAAATGATGCAAATATGAAGGGTTGAGAGGAACGGAGACCAGTGGGCAGGGTTGAAAGTGACTGGGGGGGAGTGGGGAGCTGAAGGGAAGAGCAAGGACTAGTGGATAAAAAAACCCAAAGAGAAATAATAGTGAGGGAAGGAGAATAAATCTGAAGGTAGTGAGGGTGGAGAAGTAGAGCATCTTCTATCTTTGCAATGCTTCACAGAGATTTAAGAACAAAGACCCATGACAGCAGCTAATGTGAGTTCAGGGCAGGGTGCATAGCCGAGAACAAAAATGGCACTGATTTTAAATGACCCAAGACACAATGTACTGTCTGGATTTTAATTTAATTTTATTTTATTTTAAGAGTCATGAAGGCCATACATTGCATTTGCTAAATCTCTGACATTCTTTGTTTCTTTTCTCTGACAAGAAGTAACTTTTTTTCTTGCATAAAATCATGATTCATTTTGTGTAACTCAGGAAGGAGCCTTAAGGCAGAAATCGTTCTTCATTTGGAGAATCTGTAAAATGCAAGATGGAAACAAGATGCCCTGATTCATTAGGAGAAAAATGTGGGTAAGGAAGAGCATCCAGATCCTTGCTGTCTTTCACCTGACCAAAGTAAAGGATGTCCTGGCTTTAAAGGAAACGAATTTGCAGCCTTCCTCTCTCCCCTGCCTGCAAAGGGGTTCACCCCACTGGCTGCAGCAGTGCCCTTTGGCTGCCAGGGCCTCTCATCTGAGGGTAATCCTATCTCTTAACCCACGTAGTATACATATAGATGTACTTATTTATGCCCCCTCACCTTCAGTTCTATGCCCAGTCAAAATTCCCTCTGGTTTTCAACAGGAAGATTTTACCAACAGTACCCAATGACCTGAACTCTGCTTCTCTGATCGGTCTCATCCCCAAAAAACCAGAGATGTGGAACTGATCATGTCCCAAGGCAAGTTCTGACTGCTCACAATGACAGAAAAACCAAAAGATGAAGGCAGATGACAGAACTCGGGTACACCTCTGTGAGTTTTCAGTAGTTAGTTTCTTCTCAGAAGAAACATGAGATATTTACCTGGCAGCCTGATATTTTTCTTCTCCCTTCCTCTAGAGCAGCATATGAGACAGAGTAAAATTAATGGCTACACTCTGCTTTAATTGGGGAGCAGACAGGCTACACATTATGTTTTGTGCACTTTGGTGATGCGAAGCTGGCTACTTGTACACAGAGCATTTGCCCAGCTGGGTCCAGTTGCTGCTCAGTTCTCTGCTAGCAATGAAGTGCAACTCGAGTGAGTCACAGGTACCCGTGGGCAGCCAGAAGAAAGCTGCTTATGTACCTTGTAGTTTCTTGAAGGTAATTTTATCTGCTCGGATGATATTTCCTCGCTTATGTCTGCCTGGAGATCTTACAGGATAAAGTCTGCTGTGAAGAATATTCTAAAAATACGTTGTTGAGTTTGCCTATAGATCCATTTTGCAGAAAGTTATTTGAGAACTGAGACTCAGAATTTGCATGCCTAACATACAGCTTCATTGCTTAGTGATGCAAACCTGAGGTGAGGTTTCCTCTCTATCCTAAGGGCTGGGGAGAGAAGGCAGAGAGGCACATTGAATGAAGGTGGGCTGTTTTCAGGGATGTATGCAAGACTTCAATTTCAGAGAGTAGATTTAGAAAAGACATTAGGAAGAAATTCTTTACTGTGAGGGTGGTGAGACACTGGAACAGGTTGCCCAGGGAAGTTGTGAAGGCCCCATCCCTGGAGGTGTTCAAGGCCAGGTTGGATGGGGCTTTGAGCAACCAGGTCTAGTGGGACATGTCCTTGCCCATAGCAGGGGGGTTGGAACTTGATGATCTTTAAGGTCCCTTCCAACCTAAACCATTCTATGATTCTGTGATATTACAGAGCTAATTTTCTTTCTGAATCACTAAGGAAATCACTGAAATAATCTGCCACATAATCTGACAAATTTGGTGGCCTTCTACAATGGGGTTACAGCATTGGTGGAAAAAAAGAAGAGTAACTGACATCATCTACCTGGACTTGTGCAAAGCATTTGATACTGTGCCGCATGACATCCTTGTCTCTAAATTGGAGAGACATAGATTTGATGGATGGACCACTCAGTGGATAAGGCTGGATGGTCACACGCAAAGACTTGTGGTCAATGGCTCAATGTCCAAGTGGCAAGCAGTGACAAGTGGTTTTCCTCAGGGGTCAGTATTGGGACCCGTGCTGTTTAACATCTTTGTCAGTGACATGGACAATGGGATTGAGTGCAACCTCAACAAGTTTGCTGACAACATGCAGTTGAAATGCTGGAGGGAAGGGATGCCATCCAGAGGGACCTGGACAGGCTTGAGAGGTGGGCCTGTGTGAACCTTATGAACTTCAACAAGGCCAAGTGCAAGGTCTTGCACGTGGGTCAGGGCAATCCCAAGCACAAATACAGGCTGGGCAGAGAATGGATTGAGAGCAGCCCTGAGGAAAGGGACCTGGGGGCGTTGGTTGATGAAAAGTTCAACATAGGCTTTCAATGTGTCCTCGCAGCCCAGAAAGCCAACAGCATCCTGGGCTGCATCAAAAGAAGCGTGGCCAGCAGATTGAGGGAGGTGATTCTGCCCATCTACTCCACTCTTGTGAGACCCCACCTGGAATACTGCATCCAGCTCTAGGACTCCCAATATATGAAGGGACATAGACCTTTTGGAGCAAGTCCAGAGGAGTGCTACAAAGATGATCCAAGGGCTGGAGCACCTCTCCTATGAAGACAGTCTGAGAGATTGAGGCTGTTCAGCCTGGAGAAGAGAAGGCTCTGGGGAGACCTTAGAGCAGCCTTCCAGTACTTAAAGGGACCCTACAGGAAAGTTGAGGAGGGACTCTTTATCAGGGCATGCAGTGATAGGATGAAGGGTAATGGTTTTAAATTAAAAGAGAGTAGATTTCAATTAGATATTAGGAAGAAATTCTTTACTGTGAGTGTGTTGAGACACTGGAACAGGTTGCTCAGAGAAGCTGTGGGTGTCCCATCCCTGGAAGCGTTCAAGGCCAGGTTGGATGGGGCTTTCAGTAACCTGGTCGAGTGGAAGGTGTCCTTGCCTATGGCAGGGAAGTTGGGACTTGTTGTTCTTTAAGGTCACTTCCAACTCTAACTATTCTACCATTCTATGAGACAACTGTGTTTGGTAAATGTAAAAGGTGGTGTATGGGACATTTTATTTTGCAGCAGAAAATTACTTCTCGCCCTACTTTTTCATTGATAATCAGGGTTGGTAAAGGTTTGTTTGTGCTTATGGGGTCATCCTTTAATTTCAGCTTGTACTAAGCACCAGGAAACTCTCACTGCAGCATTTTTATTTTTTCCAGTATATTTAGCATTTTCTAAATCACGGAATCATGGAATCATGGAATTTTTGGTGTTGGAAGGGCCCTCTAGAGATCATCTAGTCCAACTCCCCTGCTGACACAGGAATGCCTAGAGCACATTACTCAGGACTGCATCCAGACAGGTCTTGAAAATCTCCAGAGAAGGGGACTCCACAGCCTCCCTGGGCAGCCTGTTCCAGTGCTCGGTCACCCTCACCGTAAAGAAGTTTTTTCTTACATTTGAATGGAACTTCCTATGTTCCAACTTGTGAAAGTGCTAAGGAAAATAAGAACTTTTTTTTAAAACTTTTTTTAAGGAGGGCACCTTCGGAGTGTTTTCTCCCATGGCCGTGTCATATAAGTGCTTGGTCTGCAGTTCTGATAGGGAAAGAGATGGTAAAGCATCACCTACTTCATTCTTGGTGTGTCAGATGTATCTGGTGATGTTTAGACCATGTGAGGCATGGAGATCTGGCTGATACAGAATGGACTGGATCATCATCATAGCTCACCTACATGAGACAGAAGCTGGTGATTTAAAAAAGGAGAGAGGAGTAGCCTATTTATGAGTTCTTTTAGCTGTCCACTCCTCCATGATAAGGTTTTCCTTCAGCTGAAGAAACGGGGAAGCTTGTTAGGTAAATACGTATATTGAGCTGGAGGAGAGGAGAGGACTGTTGACTACTGCTGGATGAATGGTAAGCAGCAGAAGACAGAAAGAGTTCCTCTTTGTGGGGATGCTCCTGAAATGTATGAGGGACAAATACATATATTACTTGAGAAAGAGTAAAAATCAATCTATGCTTTTACAGCTCGGGAAAGCCCTTCCAGTGATCTTCCTGAAACAACATAGAAATCTCCTGGTTTAGGTTACTCATCTATCATCATTTGCTGCTCTATGGAGATTGCTCCCATCGTAGTCTGAGAAACTAAAAGAATGACAATGTCCCTGTGTAACACAATCTCTTAATACTGCCTTATAAAGAAATGAATAATTGACATTGATTACATGTGTGTCGGGAGAGTAGCACAGTTCTGTTGCACGCAGGATGATCTCACCTGAGAGGGTCTTGGTAATCTCGGGTTATTTCTGGGTACGCTGCCTGGCTCCCCACTAGGACTGAGCGATTGCGGCCATAAACAGGGAATCTTTCCTGAAGCCGGGGTTACAATGCACATACATGTAAAGCAGTGTGAAGAGACCTGGCTGCAAGTTTGTAATGCAGGATCAGCCTGCGTGGGGAGAAGCGGGGTGCTAAACCCTAGCAGTTGTCTCACGTCTGTCAGTGGAGGCTGCCACACCAGATGCAATGCCTCCTGCTCTGCACTCTGCTCATTCCTGCTGGGGATGACATAGGCAGTCTGCAAAACAAATAGCAATTTGTTAGAGCCTGATGACAAATTCACACATTGGCTACAAGTGCACATTTAAGAGGCAGAAAAAGCAACTTCCAGCTGGAATATCTCACCACACCTTGTATTGGCTTAAATTGGCAAAAGCTGCCTTATATCTCATCTCATAGAGTTGTTTCCTAAAACCCTTGGTGTATTCGTTCTGTCACTAGATAGGAAAACAATTAAATGCTATCAGCTGGATGAAGAAATCTATTGCACAGGTGATTTCTTCTTTGTACCTTCATCTAACAGCATATCTAATGGCCTCACGATAAACAAGTAGCTCTGTGTAGGCTCTGTCAGTGGGTATAGGTGCAATAAATCCCACAAACAGAGCTAGTTTTAATAAGGAGCTTCTTGGAGGCAAAAAGAAAATAAACTTTTCTCTCGTTGGATGTATTTGAAGTTTGACCTGTTAAGCCTTTCCAGGTGGTATATAGCTTGGTGAATCTGTGTTTTCTGTCTTTAGGAGCAAAGTCAGATTATTCTCACTGTGATGAGCTTTTACTGCTTTCCCAGCTCAGATCTGGAGAGTGTCTGCTTCTGCAGTGGTAGATGTGTGTCCCAAAGGGACATGCAACAGTCTTAGAATTGAACTTCTGCCAACCATTTTCACTCTTTAGCAGAACTGTTCTGGAAACACTCCTCTTGCCCATTTTATTTTTCAAGTGAAATTCAAACACACTAAAAAATCCCATGTATTTTGCTGAATTTTCCGCATTTTGTGAGGGAAAAAGTTCTGATATCACTGAAAAAGGATGTTTCACCCTTCTACCAAATTTTATGTCAGTATATCTAGGAAACATTGCCTCATGGTACCAGTAATTCCTCAAGATGTTTTACTAGGAATTTGCTTTTCCATTACATTTTTCCCTCTACAATAAGAAGGTACTGCTAGTCACTACAGGGAGATAGTAAGACATTTTGTGTCAAAATGAAATGAACAAAATGATTCATGGCACCTTTTCATGCAATTTATGTAATTTTTTAGAGAATCTGGATAGCTTCTTGTGCTTAACAGGGGCTGATCAGAGACTTTCTGTGTAAGTGACTATCTGAAAGAGAATTCTTCTTTTTTCAAAATCAATATTTTTTCACAGGAAAAAAATAATTTCAGAATTCTCTGACTTCCCATATGAACAGACTTTGCCATTTTCATTTGTGATGGAAAACTTTTATCAACCAGGAAGCAGAGACACATTTTGTCCTTATTTCTTTTTCCAGGAAATTCCTTCATGTGAACATATTTCAATTTTTAATTCTGCTCTAAATCAGGTTTATAAATTTTTTTCAGAATGTGAAGTTTTGTGTGGGAGACATGTACCTTTTGAAGACTGCCGTGTCCTTTAGTTGTGCTAAGGTTAAGAGAAAGAATGACTAATATAAATATGAAAGGCACCTGCAGTCTCTGATGATGTTACAGTTATCCATACCCCTGGGATTTCCAAACTGCATCATGCGCTTTGCTTCATACCTGAAAGTTGGTGCAAAATGTGTGACAGAAATTCTTTAAGAGTGGCAGCTGAATGAAGCGAGTTATGTTAATTGACTGGTAAGTGTCTGGTTCCCCATCAGCTTCTGGGAGACTGCTGTTGATTTATGATTTTGTATATGATTTGGAGCCTTCCTAATTAAGAGACTGCTGCTCTTTTTCATTCCTTCTTGACAGTAGAGGTCATCTGACTTGACATTATTTCATTTGAGTGATTTGCTTTTCAAATGACTGCGATGGGGCGTTTCAAGGGGAGGATCTGAATATTGTTCTCCAGCAGGTCTGAGAGTGCTCCTGTTCAGGGAATCTCTATTTTCAAGAACTTTCTTCAGAAAAGATATGCACATAATTTATAGAGGATGGAATGTTAAGTGATATATTGATTCTTGACTAACAGAAAGTATTTTGGACATCACAGAGGAGTTTAGGGAACTTGTAATTTTCAAATTTTATAGAATTAGTAAACTCAATAATGTTACAGAGGTCCCATTCAAACTAAAATCATACTTTTATCCCAAACAATTTCATTCAGGCAGGAAAAACATGAAAAAATATTTTTTTTTAATACAGTTTTGGTTTCTTTTTAAAATAACCTTTTGACTTCCCAAAGTCCCTTTGGTGACAGCTCTACTGGCTTTGCATAAGGAATACAATGAAGTCAGAAGTGCCCTCAAAACAAGAAAAAAACATGTACATTGAGTAGTCAGAGCTCTTAAAGTCAATACCGGTGTACTACACAGTTTTTCTTCTGCACAGGAAAAGACATCAATAAAGTCCCTATTAGTAGTCAGTAGTCTTATGGCCTGATTTTGAAGCCATAAGCATGATAAATCTCTAAAGGGTTATTACATCTGAGGTATAAGTCTGTTAAATATGTATCCACATTGCACCAAAATACTTTAGCAGTTCTCTTGAGTGAATGATATTCATTTAAGCAGGCCATCACATTATGTGAAATATATTTTGGTTTGATTTGCTGAAAATAGATTAATTTAACAGTGTTCTTCTATCCATTGTGCTGGATATACTAGAGATCAGCATCTTCAGGTATTCATTTAATGGGTCTCCATTGCATAGGATTTGTCTCATAGAAGGAAAATCAGTTTCTTTAAGATGCCTGCTTGATTTCTTTAACAGTTATTCATTTTGCTGGTCTCCAACATCTAGAGTTAAGTTTTGTATTCCATCTTGCACAAGACTGAATAGAAAAGGGTGAAAACCAGGGAGAGTCAGACTCCATCACTTAATTAGAACAGATGGATTTTGCATTTGACTATGAATCAACTTTACCCAGAGGTGACTAAAAAATAGAATTTAAGGTTCAGGAGAAGCTTCAATATTTGGAAATCTTACTCCAGGCCTATTTGAAAGACAATTACAAAAAAGGTTCTTGTGAAGGAGGCACTTTCAACAACAGTGACAGCAACATTGTTTGAAGTTGCCTCTTTAAGCTGCATCTGATTATAGCAATTGTTGAATGAAATATTGCCCTTTTCTTTTCTTTTCTAAAGAGTGCTAGAAATTGAGCAGGGTGGAGAATTAGATGGCCAGGGAATACGAAAGCTCTGTCTTGAGGCTGAATAGGGCTGGTTGAACACTGTAACCTGTGAGTCTCAGCAGAGTCCCAGGAAGCCTCAAGCCTTCCAGAAGTGTGCTCTAGTCAGGCTGGATTTCATCCACAGAGAGGTCCTTCTGTGACATGTTTTGGGTCAGTGAGTAATCACTTCCCTAAGAAATTCTATTTCTGTGGAAAATTCCTTTCCCCTTTTTTTACCTCTAACAAAATCGTTTGGGAGTTGGGTAGAAATGAAGGGCAGGTGGGGAGAGGCTAAGCAGAAACTTAAAAAAAAATGTCTCTTGCTTCTTTGCATCTCTTTGTTGGGGATGGATAGTTTTATTGTTTTCTGGGTTGGTTTTTTTTTTATTTTTTTTTGGTGGCTTCTTTTGTATTTCCAAAATAGTGCTTTACAGTCTCGTTACTCAATGTTTTCCCTCCTTTTATTTATTTTTTTTTTTTCAGACAGAGAGAAAGAATTGTAGTCTGGATAAGGATCTAATTTTTGAGCTGTTTATCTGAAGCAAGGCTGGGTGCCTGTCCATCACTGGCTGCAAAGCATGTAAGTGGCAGGTCTGCTCTCTGCCTTTGCTTCCTTGCTGCTCCTGTTTGATTAACTCAGCAGCAGTTAGGTATTAGCTGGATAAAACTAGCACTCCAAATGAACATATTTATTGAGGCACATAGGGTGAATAAAGAATTAAATTCTGAGCCTAAAAGGAATTGGGGTTTTCCTGCAGTGATGGCTTGCCGTTGAGTGAAAAAAAACCCAACAAACCCAAAGAAAAAAGCAGATTTCTGTGGTATCCATTCTATATTAACACTTTTGGGACTGAGGTTCTGATAGGCTGTCATTATTTATGTCTCTGGGTAAAGAAACCATTACTAAGGAACATTTAGATATGCATTGGACTGCATCAAACCAGTCACAGCAGGTTAGTTGGACTAGGTGAACTGGACTGGTACTGCTATCTCTGCCTTGGCGGAAATGCAAAACTCTCCCAGAGGAGGAGAATTCTTATTTAGGTTGCACTTTTACATGGCTTTCTGGTGGCAGCGCTTGCAGCTTTCCTCTCTGCTGTTATGCTGTCAATGATCCAGCAGTACAGTCCCTTCCAGGGAAGGATTCCACCATCCATGACTTTCAAAACATGAAATAGCAAAAGGTGGATTGGCTAGACAGTGGAAGAAAACAGCATTAAATCAACAAAGTCTGTTGAAGAAGAGGCGAGAGTTATGAGTGAATCTGATGCGAGCAAGGTTTGTATGTGGAAGGAAGATAGGCATGTATGAAGAATGTGAGAAGGAATGTAAGGAAGAGAAAGCAATCTTGTTAACGGAGATTCAAGCTAGAAAACAGGGTATTCAGCTGGGGCTCCTTTCTGCAGGCTTCATTTATTTGGGGTGGCACTGACACAACTGTTCGCTTTGGTGAGACTTACTGCAGAAACCATGGTGTGTTTTTGTGAGCAAAGGTAAAAGACTGCAGGTTTCATTATGAAATAATGAACATATTGTCAACATCTACTAACAAATGAAAATGGTATATATATAAAAATCAAAAAGTTCATACAATGCTTATTGCATAGTCTTATAAAATTAGACAATTATATCTGAAGGCTTATGGAGAACCCAAAAAGTAATGGAATGGAGAAAGAAAAGCAGACTGTTTTTCAAAAAAAGGAAGACATATATAAACAAATGAGTCTAAAAGCACCTTGAGGATGATGGAAAAGTGGAGCACTATGAGATTAAGATATAAATGGAAGTATATTTATATGTCATGTGTCATAGCAAATACAGGATTCCTTCTCTCTGTCTGCAAGTGGTTCCAAACCCACACAGGAAAACTGGGACCTCATAGATTAATACAAGTCTAAAAGGGTCTGAAAACTCAGCAGAAACTCTTTGGAAACCTGAATCAATCTGCTTAATATACTAAATCATCAAGTTCTTCATATAGTTTTCTTAGGAGTTAGTGCAATATTTGTCCTTAACCTTAACAAGGAAATACAGTGACTTTTAACTTAAAAGGACAGATGAAGCTAGTTGTATGGATAGCCTTCTCTTCAGGAGAACAAATGGTCATTTCACAAAGAAAATAGTTGTTGCAACTCAGATCGTTTTAGTTGATTTTCATTTTTATTAATGGGCAGATTTTTTTCATTTGTACGGAGTACCTAGTACATAGTAAGTGTATAGGAAAATATATACTATACTATATGGTAACTCAGGCTTTGCCCCCATTTGAAATCACAAGGAATGTTCCCATTGATTTCAGTGGCTGCGTGATTTGACCCAGCAAGGCAGACTTCACTGCCTGGAGGCTGAGTCAGATAAGGGCTCTTACAAACCTCATTTGAGCAAATAACTCACATAAAGAGGAAATTATTTCTGAGTAAGCAGCAAGCAAGCAGGACATCAAGCTATCTTGACCCTAATTTGATCTTCCTGACATTCATTATAGTCATCTTTTGGTTAATGCTTTGGCTTGTGTGGTGAGACTGGTATGTGTCTCCCCGTATTCATCGTGGCTGTGGCAGAAATAAGGACTCCTTTCTGACCCCCTGAGGTGGTGAGCAGCTGCAGCCCAGGCAAGAGTAGCTGCTGCTGTCCATGTTTTTCAGGACACTCATCTTCCCCATTACCAGTAAATGTAACTGTCACACTATCCAGATAAAAATTGGAGGTCACAGATCTCCAAAACTACACTCTTCCTCCATATTATGTGCAAACTTCTGCTAGACTCATGGGTGATCTTGGACCTTGGCTAAATGACTGTTTAATAATTCGGAGAGCTTCAGCTTGACTAACCAAGGAATCATTGCTGTCTATTGTCACTTCTCTGAGTGAAAACAATCTGCATTAAAGTCAGTAAAAGAAGAGGGTACTGAGGGGAGAGTTTGCAGATTTGGCCTGTAATGACACTTTGCACACTAAAGGGTGAACAATAAAATTTTCTCTGAGACCTGTTGAACCCATTCTCCAAACTCCAGTTATATGGGAGATTGAGCCTTGCGGAACAGGCCTTCAGTGCTAGCCTGGATTTAAGACTGTGAATAAAGATATTTTTATTTGGACTAACTAATCCAAACAGCAGAAAATTATTGCAAACTTCCTTTGAATTATTCCTTGTAGCTCTTATTTGTATATTCATCTTCCTCACAGGGAAGATTTGTTTCTCTTTCATTATTTTGTTAAAAAACCCAGCAGATTAACAATTGTTGATGCTGTTTGGATCCTGCCAGACTTGCACTCTTCTGCATGTTGTGTGCTTGTGTACCAGCTCACGATCAGACTGGGGCTATGGTGGGGTACAAGAGGCTTACTCTCGATGAGCAGGGATATCCAGTGTCTATTTTTGTCATTTAGCTTTAAATCCCTGAATGTCACAATGTCACCAAGCAGAAACTTTCCATGCAGGCAGACAAAAGAAATTTCCAACCAAAATGGTGACAAATTTAGCTTTGTCATCTCTAGAAGTGATCTTCTGTCTGTTTAACACACATAATATATACATAAGACAAACCTTTGGTTTACTTGGATGTAACAGATCAGGCTATATTCACAGGCTCTTGACACTGCTTGATATATTGAGACAAATTATGGCCCAGGTGGTGCTGAGGGTACGTGAGGGTTACGAGAGCAGCAGTGAGTCGCTGGTAAGGGAAGCCGTCTGCTGAGCAATGAGAATAATGCTTTTTAATTCACAATGTAATAAAGTAAAGTAAGCTGAGGTGAACATGCTGTACGGTCTAGTAGGCTGGCAGGAAAGCAGTGCCTAACACACATCATGAGGTCTTGAACAGCTGCCTGTGAGAGATAATATTTCATGGGGACTTTTGGAAGCATTTTTGTTAGTGGCTGGCCCGTCTGGCTGCCCCTGCTTGCACTCCTCTCTCCTTTCGGACCTAAGACATGCTTGCATAAGCTGCTGCTCCAGCTTGGTGGTGGAAGGAAGGCAAAAATCCTAAAAATGGCTGCAATGCAGATGATTTACATTCTCTGGATTACACTGAGGCAAGCCAGGGCACAGGTACTTATTTTTGTCCTTGCCTTTGTACTTCCACTTTCCCTCGCTGTGCTCCGCTCACCGCAGAAGTGACACAGCCTGTTCCCGTCGAGCGCTGTGCGCCGTCCCACACACTTTGGAGATATCTCCCAGCACGTTGCTGAGAAAAGCTGTTGTTCTGGCTCAAAATCACAGCTGGCAGCTGTTATTTGACTACAGAATTTTCCTCTGTGTAATGTGAGGTTTGGGACCAGTCATTACTTCGTACTAAACTTGATTTTTTCTGATTTTTTTTTTTCCAATGGTAAAACAAAAAGGATAACTGTTTTAAAACTGGTGCTATTTAAAACCTAAACACTAATAAAAAGGAACAGTATTCTTGATACGAATAATTCTTTAAAAAGTAGACTTTTTGTCTCATTTAAGAGGAACACAAAAGTCTGGACCACTGGAATTTCTCAGCAGCAGCATGGTCCCTCTGCTTCAGCACTAGTTGCCCCCATCCAAAAGAAGCAGTGCTAACCCACCAGAACACCCATTTTGTAAAGACCTTTTCATAACATAATTAGTAGAGCTTGAAATGTATGAAGAATGAAACTACCAGTTATCTAAATATCTTGCAGAAAGATAGACAGGACCATACAGTTTTGGAAAGGAAACCCATTTACCATGATTAGATTTAATAATATGTTCAGCAATATTCCATAATGCTATATTTCTGTGGTAACATTCCTTATTATGAAAGATAATAAATTAAGAGCCATGTAAAATATCCCTGTCCAGTCAACTTAAGAAAATAAGGGAATAATTTGAAACACTCGTTGCCTATTCTGAGGTTCTTGACTTATGATTCTTGGCATCATACAAGGAAGCCTCCAGATCTGGAGTGTGAACTTGAAAATATGACACTATTATTTTCATTTGTATTGTTTACACAGAATGATAGGTGTGTAAGGTAATTCAGAGGATCTTCCCTCGTCCCAGATAACATGTGCTTTTTCTTGGGAATATGCAGTCTCAGGCCATGAGACACACACTCACTCACTCACATCCATGTTTAATTTAACCACTGCGAGGAGTCCTATTGATTTCAGTGGGACCACACACAGCAGGAAAGTTGAGCATGGGTAAAAACATTTTCAGATTCAGACCAAGGAATCTAGACTATCTGGGCAGACCCCATAAAACTAGATAGCTCACTGCAGTTAGGGACCTAAATTGCATATTACTGTAAGCATGAGGAAAGCTGACATTCCATTCTATAGAATATTTCAAGTTTTAAAAAATTTGGCATTGTTCCAAGTGGGGCCAAACTCTCAGAGTTTTACAATTTTCTGAGGGGAAAAAAATCAGTTCAGTGTTGGTGTTTTTATTATTAGGTGTTAGCCATTATAATAATAAATAATAAATAAAATTTTGTTTGAAATAAGATATTGCAACACCGAGAATTTTCCCCATTTTCACCAAATGTTTGTTTGCAAGAGATGCATGTTTCTCCAAATTTCCTACTATAGTTACTCAGACTAGCTGTGTATAAACAACTTATAGGCAAGATGGGTATGAAAGACTTAAGAAGGACTGTGGTCAATATTTTCAGTGGGGATGTACACATAATTCTGTGAAGCATAATTTAGCAGTGCCAGAAGGCTGGATTTTAGATATAAGCATAAAAAATAATAATTAACTATCATAAACAGAAAAGCGAATTTGAACCATGTTGGCCCAAGTAGTGGCATCCACCAAGTCCAGTGCTGTTGGAGCCAAAGACCCTTGGTCCCACTTAGCACAGCTATAGCACTTCCAGGTCTAGCGCTCGTTGGGGTATGTCTGCACAATACTTAACTGCACAGTGAAGGTAAGTTCAGAAGAACCCATGTCCCACTTCAAAAAGAACCTAGGTACTTGGAGGCTCATTTTCCAAAGAAACTCTATCAAAACCCTTGTGATTAAAGTATAGATCCACATCACCAGCCTGTTTCTTCTAAATCCAAAGACTAAGTACCATCTTAGCTGTCTGTGCATCATCATCAAAATCTCTGGTTTTGCTTCTGGTGTATAGACTTACTTAAAATCCTTGCAGTAATAGTACTTTGTTCCATGTAGCTTATCCTTAAACATATCTTATTTTTCCTGCTGGGTAGATGCACTCAGTCAGACTCAAATTTCCTACATGTTTTCTAGCACCTCTCAGCTGCAGGAGAATGGCCTGGTTAGAGAACGTAACCCTGGAGACTGGGGTGCATCCAACTTTGTTTCAGCTCCAGGTGTCCTACTTCTCAGGAAAATGTTCTGTTTGGCAAATTAGGGGGTGTTTTTTCCTTCAGCTTTTTCCTTCACTTAATTTCTCACTTTCCTCTCTCTACCCTAAAGTGCAGACTACTTAATTAACAGAAAGGGAAAGATCTGAGGAACTGAGAAACATTGTCCCCAGATACCCAAAAGCATATGCATAGAGAAGCCCGGGCTCAGATTCAATTACGCAAATAGGGATATGAATGTGGATCTTTGAAATAAATTTTCTAATCGTGAAACTACAAGGGAGGATTTTTTTGCTTCTACCTTTCCCTTCTTTCCCTCCATTTTTCTGTGGAAGGCTTAGCTCACTAGCTCAGCAAAGTTCATGGCTGTGAAACACAAGTGGAGCCAGGAGCTTTGCTTGTCTTCTGAGTTAGAGCTAAACAAACAAAATGTCCTCTGGTTCAGCCTTGTGGAGCATTTCTCTTCTATAGGGCTGCTGATTTACTGGGGAGGTGTTTCTGTTAGACACTCTTCTATGAATTGTACAAAGGAATTGCACAAGTCAAGCATCTCTTTTAGATCTGTGAAGGTCAAGAAGTCTGAACTTCTAAAGCGAGGTACAACTTACAGGATTGACATATCTGCAACCAAATATTATCACAGTAGCCAAACAAATGCAGCAGGTTGCAGATAGACAAACCGAGCTAACTGTAGATGAGAGGGCAAGCTATGGTATTTCCATCTTTAGCATCAAATTCCTTCTCAGGGCTTCTGCTGGTCTTGTGCTTCCTGTGCTACTGAGAACTCTGGCCTCCAGGGCCACCAGCAACTGGGAGAGAGCAGTGGGAACTCTGACTCTCAGAATAGAAATTCTCTAAACCAACTTGTGAATCTTGTCCCAGGAGCCCAAACCTCACTGAAAATCAGTAGTATTGGCTCCTAAACCTCTCAGAGGCTTTTGAAAATATTCTTAAGTCATGAGATGTGAGATTCTGTAAGGATTTGACTGCTATGTTAACATCCGCTGTAGAATAAAGGCTAAAGCAGATGTGAGAAATGGGAGGGCAATGAATAAGGCAGTTTTAAAAGGGTTTTAAAGCAGCTGAAGTAGCCTGCAGTTTTATGGAACTAGTGTTTCTATTCTACCAACAGGAAACTGCTGAGCACCTTCCCAGGTAAATTTGTTTTATCCAACTCCAGTGGTAATCACCATCTCCTTGAATATGGTCTGTCCAGCATTTGCTTTTCTCAACACTTCTAGTGTTTTTTTATCCTTTACGGAAAAAAAAAAAATCTGTAATAATTGGAAGCTCACTGTTGTGGAAAAGCAATTCACAACAGATATTCTTCTCAAATGGAAAAAATACTCCTTAAAAAAAAGGATGAATCTTTTCTTTTACAATTGTTCCTTTAATAAACTATTTGTTTAAACCATATCTTTGTCCTCCTCAGTGGTGAAGCTTGTTCCTTATTTAAAGGAGGATGACAGGGCTCTTCCACTGTTTGGAAAGACTCTCCAGAACAGAGCCACCCATTCTCCTTCTGGGAGCTAATTGATTAGCCTTAGAGCTACAGATCTGTACCGAGGGACTCAAATAAGACTACTTTGTTTTTCTTTTTGAATGACTTATTTCTCCGGGCTGTCTCTATGAGACATGTCCAGGTGGTCTTAAATTATTTACAACTTCAGGAACCTCTGTCTGCATGGGGAAGCACATTTGAAAGTCAGTATTTCCCTTCTCAGAAAACAGGACAATCTTTGTTAGTGTATATTCTCATTTAGAATACTTTTATACCAAGCTAAGAGAACCTAAATATATAAATCTCACTTTGCAGTCTTTTGAGAGTAGTGATTTCCTTTAAAAGAATATCTTTAAAAAAAAAAAAAAAAGAGAAGGGCGTTGGATATATTCCATATTTTGTTAATTTTCAGATGATGTGCACCTACCCAGTAAGGAGAGGAATTGAATGCTCTGTCTTCTGATCAGCCTACTCATTAACTGTCAGTTCAGGTGTTGAGCTTTATTTGTAAAAGTCTGAGCTGTGTATTTATAAACAATGAACTATAATGACTTTCCTACAACACTTAACACTGCTCCTGTTTCCCCACAGAGGAGGAGCACAACCTTTTAAAGAATAATAAGTGCTTAAGAGCATCCATTCTCTAACAGAGCTACTCACATCGAGGCCCCAGCTTTCCTGCTGTTCCTACTTTTTTTGGTCTTTGCCTTCATTTTCACAGTGAAACCAGAGTTTTAGCCCAGAGTGGTCAACATGATTGACTTCTTCAGTTTTAGTGATTATTTCTTTTCGGAGTGTCTTCAGGGTTGTTCTAAGGTCTATCTTTTAGGCTGCTGGCATCTGTTTAGCCTGGCAGCCTGATGAATGTTTTAAGAGGAAATCTGACAGTCTGCATATATCTCCTGTAGCACTAGTGCCAAGAGAGTCGCTATATTAAATACTTATAGAAATGTATATATATACATTTATAAAATATGGTAGTCAGGTTATAGACTTGCTTCAGTTTTTAATTTCACAGTTTGTTTTTGTTGAATCATAGAATCATATAAATTAGGGAGAGAAAAGTTGTATTAGGTCATTTAGTCTATCCCACTGCCAAAGTGGGATTGTTCCCTGCAGTATATTTTCCAGTGTTTTATCCAGTACTTTTCCATTCTCTGGGTTGGGCTTACACTTCAGCTTTTTATTCAGTTAAGCTTATGTTTTGACATTTTGAGTATTTTTCTCTGGAATTCACTGAATTCTGTTACCACCCTGTGGCGATAACAACGATGCCTGTTGCTGCTTTTCCATTGTATGAGAAGCTAACTAAAGTTATTAACCTGTGGCTGTGTTAGAAATGAGCCCTTCTCTCATCTAACCATGAGAGACGCTGTAAATTTACTCTTCAGTGTGTAAAGTTGTGGAATGTATTTTTGAATTGCTAACAGTGCATACACCGTTTGTTTGCTATTTTCCTCTAGCTGGCATAAGTTCTTCCTCGGCTATGAGTCGTGTATGAGGTGCATATTTCCCTGGGTCTGTCTTTAACTGATTAATGTTTCTTATTCAGTCACTCACTACCTAAATAGCGCTTCATTAATATAAATCAATAATCCTTCCAAGAGTAGGCAAAGTTTTACTCTCTCCACGTACACCAAGCATGTGAAAACTTTTTTCTCTGTGGCAATGATAAACGGAAAACATAGTCAGGAGAGGTCCTATGATGGTAGGACCAATACAAAGATGTTTACGTTCAGTAAAAGGCAGATATCATTGCTACGTGTCAGATCCACACTTGGCACCCCTTGTGAACAAGGCTCAGGCTGTGCTGGCACTGTGGTACCTATGTCTCATGCAGCTGAGGAATTTCCATGGTATTTATACCCGCTGACGCTCAGCATCTGTGCCTGCAGTCCTGGAGCAGGACAGAGAATTGGGTCTACAGGAGACCGAACAGTGAGGGGCTTCCGTGTAGTGCATCACCACAGCCACTGCGAGCAGGCTTGAGGTTTCCCTCTTGGAGCCAGTAAGTGCAAGAGCTCTGAACCAAGACGGCGTGTGTCTGTCATGCGACCCGACGACATACGTCCTCGCTCCAGTTATGTCACACGGCATGGAGGGTCTTATGCATACATGTGCAGAAAAAAGAAAAGTCTGCAGATCCACTTTAATTTAGGTCAAAATGGGAGTGTAACTGTGGTGATTAGCAGCTCCTTAGCCTTTCTGACAAAGACTTATGAATATAATATTCCTCTACACTGATTTCCAGCAGAAATAAGTATCAAAAATCTTTATATAGCAGCCTTATAGCAAACAACCTCCTCGTTAATGAGATGTTAGCCCTCGTTGCTTTTAAAATGTGGTGGTTTCTGAACACAGAGGCTCTGTGGGATTTAATTAGAGTGAGTTAACCTTTTCCCACTGAAATGGTGGCCTTACATGCTTTTCATTTTGAGCTTGCTTGTTGCATCTCCATCTCAAACAAACCTCGCTGATGCATTAGTTAATGGTTGAAAAATGCTGTGAGGATGTAAGGGACTAGGAAGCAGAGTATTGTCATTAATACACAGAATTGCTAGTCAGGAGACCTGGGTTCCCTCCCAGCTGTATTGCTGATTTCCTGTAGCTGTGTGTGAAGATGTTGTCATGCCAATAAAGTCCGACTGAACTGTGCATGACCTGGCCGTGTCAGCTACAGCCAGCCAAAGTATTCAGGACTGCTTGCTAAAGTTTTAGGCACCTCTGTTTAGTAAAATAATTTGAAAACTTTGCCTTACCTTCCTATTACACTGTTTCTGATAAAATTTTCTTATGATTTATGGCACCGGAATTGACACGAGCATTGAGTTTCTATTTCCCTCTGTGTCTTGATCTATGAAATGAGAGTGATGAATGTTTTTGTGTCTTATCAGGATTAAAAACCAATTTGTCTTAATTCTTTAATACCTTTGAAACAAAAAGTGCCAGGGAAGTGCAAAGTAGATTGTAAATCGCTGTGTTTTTCCCATCTCACTTTGTCTCTCGCACACATCCTCTGCATTCATGAAGATGAAATCCACCTCTGTAAGACACTGTGAGTCTGCTTGGTTTACACATTTCCTGGCTTAGGTTGGAAAAAGGACTTGTCAATAGGGTTAGGCTTCACCCACTGAAATTTCTTTGGCAGGTGACAACATATGAGATCATTTTTCACAGCTCTAATCACCACTAAATCCTTCACCGATACCAGTCTAGTGAGTCCAGACAGAGCCTATTTGACCCAGTGCAAAGGAAACTGCTAGTAAACCTACCAACCATCACAGTTAAGCCCCACAAATCCTGTGCCAGGATATTTAGAGAGGAGATCAATTTTAATTTATTTCTTTTTTCTGAGCCTACAATGTGTAATTCCTCCGTAAGAAATTGATCATTTCTCTTCGTATTTTCTGGTGTAAAAGCTAGGGAGCCTGAAGGGTTCATGTCAGCCCCAACATGACTTGACTGAACTGTCTTAATCTGCAGACCAATTTGCTCTACAGGCCCCTAAGGAAGGAACTTGTTGATTTTGGCATGTTTACCTTTCCTACAAACAAATTCATCGGTTTCCAGACCGGCTGGCTCTTAAAAATCACTTGAGAAAAAAAAAAATCTGCCCCAGGCTGCATCAGTATTCTTTTTCCTGTGTGCTGGTGAAAGCTTTTGTGTTCTCCACAGCTGCTTGAGGATAATCCGTAGAGTCAAGATTATTCACAGAGCCAATAGAAATGCCTGTAAAGTTCTCTGAGTTTAGTTTCATTCAGTGAGGGGAGTGAAGGCCCCTGTCAGAAGAAAAGGAGAAAAAAAAATGAAGATTCTTGACTGAGTTAACTGTATTCTCAACTACACTCGTGAAAAGAGGAAATAAAAAAGCTGACTTGAGCCTACTTGCCTTTCACTTCTGGGAACTACATGTTGTATTCTTAATTTTTTTAATTTATATAGATTGCGCACCAATAATTTTTGGTGTGACTGATAAGTATCTGCTTTTAGTTATTATATATCAAGAATCAAATCCCCTGTTTCTAACCTAAACACACTAGCCTCAAGTTTTTAATTATTCACACATATATCACATAAAGTGATGAGAGCCGTGTAATATATTGCAGAGCCGTGTCATTTACCTCTGACTGCCTGAATTGCACTTTCTCACTAGTTTGTCTCCACTAGAACCAATTACTTAGCAGTCAGATTTTTAGCTGCTTCTAACACAAAATATTATTTAAAAAAACCCAAAACCATGTTTTTGAAGAAAAACTTTTCCATCTTCTTCCACTGCCTTGAGTTTCAGGTATTTTCCTATTGTGTGTGCTCTAATCACCCTCACCTCTTACATGAAGGTGCCAATCACTAGCTTTAAGATAGTTTTTTCTTCCTCCTTTAAAATTCTGAAAAGCAAAGAGTAACATCATACTGCTCCTTCAAATTAAAAATATTAAGTTTAGAAGATGGTGGGCTTTGCATCTCACAAAGACACAAATCCACCCCTCAGTTCGTCTTGGAGCGTAGCAGCTCCAGGCTGCTCCCTGCTGAGCTGGCTGTTTTGGGTCCCATTTTGAGGTGCTAAGCCTCCCTTTGGGGCACATTGGCACCTAAATCAGATTCCACTCTGGAGACTCTCTGTCATTGGATATAGCCCAAAGTCATTAAATTGAAGCTATTAAGTCATGTTTAGAGGTTGCTAGCATTTATTAGCTAAAGCTTTGTTACCCCTTCAATGTCTATATAATTAGACTCAATGAACCTAAGTACCTAGTTTTACCTTCTTTAGTGTGCATGTTGCAGTTTCCTACTTTTTTTCTAATAATACCTCTCACTGAGGAGCCTGGTGCTGGTGATGCCAGTAGATGTTAGTGGGGAGAGGACACTCCTGCAGACCCCACCAAAAATAAAACAGAGGGAGCATATGACCTTTGTGTGTAAAGCCTAAAGGAGGTGAAAACTAAGAGGAGCAGACAGGCCTTTTTTCCCCCCACATGCTCATAATAAAATGCTTTGGTAACAATGACGAATACCTGGATTTTGCTGTTATGCTTTAGGCAACTGGAGCTACATTTTCACCTCACCCTTTGCTGATGAGTCCTGTCCACACATCACACACTGCAGAAAGCACACTTGTACTTTGGCCACCCCAGTGCACAGTTTGGTATACAGTGCAGACTGTTTGCTGGAGGTATATTAATGCTAACACGCTAGGTTGAAGGATGGGTCTCATTTGCCACAGGCAAGGTCACATCCCAGCACAGCCCTCCAGCTGGTGTCTGTCAGCACTTGGAGAGACCTGATACTGGTCTCCCTTCCCACAGCTTTACCCCCTGATGTATTTATAGGCAGCAGTCGTAGCCCCTCTCAGCAGTGATTTCTGCTGACTTAATTGTGTTCTTATGTTTGCAGTTTCTTGCTACTGTTCTTTCACTCCTTTATAATGTCAGTGAAAATAACACATTCGGACAGAAGCTGAGTGTTTGTTTGCTTATACAAATTCTTGTTCCTCCAAAGAGCTGAGATCTATTTAGATATAAGAAATTAGGCAGACCTCAGCCAAAATATTGAAGATAATGTGAAAGGGTAGGTGGAAGACTGTGGTTCAAAATCTACTGCTTCGTGATCTGCAAAGGCAGAAATTCCCCCTGAAATCCATTAAACACTCATTGCAGAGAGAAGGTAGCTAATACATTGCTGCTCTCTGTCCATACCAGCTACTTACGCTGATTGCTGACTTCATGGCCCATCTCTAAGAAAACAGCCAGTTACAAACTTCAGAGATGCAGCAGACGGAAGCAATGCTAGGAGCTACGTCACCCGCATCCTCTCAAAAGGTGTTAGCAGTTTAACTTAATGGATTGTATCACATAATACACACAGTTTGGGTGGTTTCCCACTGCCTCTGCTTGTCTGACAACTGTCTTTCTGGAACATATACATAGTTTTACTCATTTCAGGAACTTCATCTAGCTGCCTAGGTTTTTGATGCTTTCCTGCCTGCCCAACCCATCGTTAATGTCGAGTGTCCATTGTTAAAATATCCTCAGAAACAATTATAAAAGCGAGGTGTTTGTTTAGCTTATTCAGGAAAATAGTGTGGAAACTCAGTGTGGAAATGCTTGTGATCACAGAGTAACAAGGAGCTTGTGGATGTTGCCCACATTACTATGGCTGATCACTTCTGTGTGAGTGCATACAGACCCTCAAGAACTTCAAAGCCAGCAATCCTGCTCATGTGCAAAATTCATCTGGCCTGAGATCCCATTTCTGAAAGTGGTCTGTAGTGAATGCTTAAGTAGGTGTATGGGAAGGATGGCATAAGTGATACGATCCTTCCTTTTCCTCATTCTTCTGGATGATCTATCAGGATTTCTGGAGCACTCTTTTCTCTCTACATATTCACTCCTTTTCAGAAGTACATTTAGTAAAAGGACTTATGTTTCAAACTCATGTGCTTCTGCTTTGAGCAATGCCATGAAAAACTGTGTCCTTGGCCAAACTGGTGTAGTCATCTGGGAGAGCTTCTGAGCAGCACTGTGCAGCCACACCTCACTGTGTAGGTATAGCTGGATATCTGCTGAATGATGCTAGTTGTGATTAGACACATATCATTGTGTGGTTGCATTTATATCAAATAATAACATTACTGACCTCATTATCTTATTATTGCTGGGATAAGTTAGCCTTTTCCAAATTAGAAGGCGAACTGCTTTAGTGAACACTTCTGAAATAGTTTTGGTCATAATGAGTCCAGTCAGCAAAGATCTTCTATTTAGGTTGATTTTATTCATTTTGAATGAGGTAGGTTAGTGCGGTCATGGCAGTGTGATCAGACAGCCAGCAGTCTGTGGGGCTGAGGAGCAGTTATGGGGTGGAATTGGAGTCGGTAACCTCTCTCATCAGCAGGCTTTCCACAGGCTTTCTGTCACCTGCTTCCCTTTCTTTTCCTCTTCAATCTGCTGTGTTTTCTCACATCTGTGATTTATCTCTGTAGCTTGAGACTACATTGTACTATGAATTAAATGATTTCACCAGATTACCTTTTTTCATGCTCTATTCTTCAGATTTTCTCCTGTTTACCACACTCTCTCCAGAAAACTGCTACCCCATCTATTTTAGATCTATTCTCCAAATGTTGCTTTCCTTCTGTATTTGTGGGATTAATGCAATCTGGCGTATGCTGGACATCAGGCTGAATCACCACCACCACGCACTATAAACAAACAGGTATTACCACACACCAGCCTTCCCTAGTCAGTGCCAGTCCCCTATAACCACAGTTAAACTGCACAGAAGTCCCCAGGAGGAATCACAGGTCATTAGGATTATTTTGAAATTAAGTGGTTTTAAATATTTCCATAAGGATGTGCTGCTATTTATCTGTGTGGTTGCAGGCTTCTCCAGCTGCAGCCCAACACGTTGTTCTAACCACAGCTCAGCTGCTTTCAGACAGCGAAGTCTCCATGTCTCTGGAGCTTCACCATCCCCATACCTGGTTATTCTGTCCCCCCTTTGCTCTGCCAGCACGTTTGTTCTCTAAGCTGATTCTATAAATAACACCACTGCTTTTAAATGTGGTTAATCTAAGCAAGATCATTTTGGCAGGTTAGGAAGTGACTGCACGGGGAGGTCTGGTTTCCCTCCGCGTGCTGGGGAAGAGCAGCAGAAGAGGCTCAAACAGCACATCCACATGCACCACCCACCATCAGTAACCGCACCGGAGTCTACAGGGCCCCGTGACTACACGTGACATGGACCTGAAGCATGACTGTGCCTGTGCCTACCCGGGATTAAGGGAAAAGAGCGAAACCTGAGTGTGCCTGCTTTCTCAAACCAGCTGTAGTCTGTTTGCAGTAAGGGCTAGCCCTTACCAGATGTGTCTGCAGAGATGCTCTGGCAGCTTTTGAACGGGGTTTCGATGTAGACAGCTATTAGCAGCTGCCTGGAAAACATTTTTTAAGTCAGGTATTAAATAATTCTGGCAGAGTTTTAGTAATGTGGAGGAAAAATATACTACTTGAATATACCAAAAAGAGTTGGCAAATGAAGGCTTAACAAATTTCAGAAAATGCAGAGAGTCAAAGGCACAAACCGTTAACAATGTCCATGCACAGCCTGTCATAACTTGTTGTCACTTCTATATTGTTTTTCCTTTTCCTGTAGGAAAAACTGCCTTCAGGACCCGTGTGCTTAAAATTTTTCACTATTCAGTGGTCTAGAATTTCAGATCTTCACAAGTATTTTAATAAGTTTGGAATGAATTTTCTAGAGGTGATGACACAAAATAGCCATGAGGTGTTTATTAATTAAATAAAATTTTCATTTGAAATAGGAAAAGCTTGTATTATTTTCCCAAATTATTAAACTAAATGTCTACCAGACCTATGAAGTAAGATTTTTTCCTAATATTTAGACCTTCCATGATACTTTTAATTCAGTACCAAGAACCAACTAATAATGTTGAACAAATGCAAATATAAATCATTTCTGGGTATTTCATGAATAATAGGATGTCTGTTTTATACAAAATCAATTTTTCCTTTAACCAAAGAAAAAATTAAAAATTCTACCAATAAAAATTTTGGATCAACCCAAACAAATAGATTTATTAAGGTCAAGCAAACATTGCAAGAATATCCATGAACATAAGGCCTGTATTTTCAAGTTTATATTTAAGCATCTTTTGTAGGTTTAAATTGAGAAAGGGATTCAAGTCTAAGGACTGAGCATAGTTTTTTTTCAGAAACACTCTTACAATATTTCAACAGGGTACCAAGAAATGGAGACAGCCATTTAACTTCTGAAATCTTGGTTTATAGCCTCTGGTCAGGGATGTGGACACCAAAACGCTGACTGTTGCAAAGTCTAGCATCTGCATCTAGGCTTTTCCAAAAAAGACCTGGTGATAGTGCTGAGGATATACGATACTTGGGCAGAACTCTATGCCTAGAAGAGCGGTGAGCAGGAACACTTAATATAGTGACAAAGAAACACTAATGAGTGAGGTGTTTTACATACCCGTGCTCCCTCTCCCTGAATTTTAGGACTTTTGCTGACAACTATGAAACAGTGTCTTTCCTCATGCAAGGAATTCACAGCAAGGAAGCTTCTCCTGCATGTCAGCATCTGTAAATTTTCTTTTGAAAATGCAACCAAGATCATGCTTTTTCTTTTTAATGATAGAATAGAGAAGGTGGAAAGAGGAATTTAACCATTAGTCCTGTAGCTAAACTGCAGGAGGCACAGTCCCTCTGCATATCTCAGCTCACTGAGGGTAAGTAAGTGGAGACCCCGTTTTCCCAGGGTAAGAGGTCAGATAGTGGCAATAGGCTCTAGTGGTGAATGTCTCTGTTGACTACAGAGTCACTGGGAAAGGGAACACTGATTCTCCAGAAGGTTACAGAATTCACTTTGGAGAAGGAATGGTGCTGTCTGGTCCCTGCATCCCAGGCTGCTTCTGTATTTTATCCCATGGCAGTTTAATCCACAAAAAGCCTTGAGAAAACAATCATGACTTTTGGTGCCCTTTTGCAAGCTGAGTGTTGTAACCACAAGGCTCAGGATAATCTTATTCTTTCTTAATTTTCCTCCTTCTCTAGAAGATCTTTAATACTTTTATTGGAAAATGGAAAATCTTTGATGGGAGGGCTTTGGGTGTGCTCTGCCCTATAGCTTTGAAGTTGGGATAGCCTCTTGAAAAGAGGATATGTAGTCTGAGTGTCCTCAGGTAAACTAAAGCTGGTTTTCAGTGATAAGTGCTCTTACCCTCAAAATAATGAATAGGAGAGGTGGGTGTACGCTCCTACTCTGGTCATGTTTTAAAAAAGGGAAGGACATTTGTGACATTGTTTGCAGAATACACAGACCCTGTGTGTTTTAGGTCATAAGTAGAAGTCCTCATTTGTGGATTTAGAGCTTAGGCGGGACTCTGACCTTGGCGCCTTTGGCTGAGAGGGCTTAGGAGGTTATATGCACACAGAGACACAGAATTCAAGGCATCTGGGGAATTTTTATGGTAAAAGTCTACATGTGTCCTGATTTAAGTATGGCGAATATCTAAGAGTTGTGACAACTTCAGTGCTGGACATAGCATTTTGGATTTTGTGGAAGCCCTGCTGTAATCCCTTGTTTGGATCTCAGCCGTAGAGAGCGTGGGATCTCAAACTATATATGGTTTTTTTCTGGAGTATGCGCACCTTTCTTAGTTCATGACCAGAACACTTTGAGTTATGGCTGATCTGTGTTAAAATAGATAATTTTATCTCTGCTAGGTGAAGTGGTGCAGTTTGGACTAGAAGATGGCCTTCCACAATGGTACCCAAGAACACAGAGCTGGACTCTTATTTCTGAGGAGAAAGGAGGGCAGGCACACAGGCCAGCAGGAACAAGTATACAGAAAACGACAAAAGAAAGATGAGCAGATCAGCCATGAAATTTTGAAAGGGGGAGAGTGGTGGGAGATAACACTGAGCTACACATCTGTGACTGTTCATGGTTGGACACACGATGCTTTTTCTGTTTTCTCAGTGAGTAAGATGAACAAACAGACAGGTAAACCAGGCACTGAGGCTGGGTTCTTCTGCTCTTCTCAGCCAGACTACTACCTCGAGCATAATATTGCAATGCCTGTTTGTTTTGTAGCTGGTTTGTGTTTGGTTATCTGTCTGTCTGTGCAGATTTGTAATACTGTTTGCAAGACTGTTGCAAAAGATCATACATACGCTGGCTATACTCACAGAAGAGTAAACAAGGAGATATTAACAAAGCTAGATGTAAAAAGGAGCTTAGTCAGGACAGGTCACAGTTTATGCGCTCTAGTCATTACTTCTGACTCCATTTCTTCTGTTTGAAGAGAATAGTTGCTCATGCCTGCATGTTTGGTCTATACAAAGATCCTAAGGAGAATGATTCACTCGACCATGTTGCCAGCTGCTGTGATTTTATCAGCGAGACTTGCGATATTTGATGGCTTTCTTAAAACATCATGTACTGGAGTAATGTGGTTGAGTGAAAATCACTTTGTGCGCTTTTAAAGGATTTGAAGTTCTCAAGTCCTCAGCGACAGAGGAAAAGTTGGAAAGAAAGAAAAAAAAAAGAAGAACAGAAAACAAACAAGAATGAAGCCTATTTTCATGATTTTTTAAAAAGTTTTAATTGTGAGACCTGAATGCCAAGTGCTGGCAATACTGCAGCTGCGGGAGGCTTCTAAGTGGCCATTTTCACCACCATTTGGTCTCTGAGAGAGACCTTTTCTTATACATGTGTGTGAGGAAGCTTTTACTATGTGGCTGTAGGAGCCTCACCTGATGTCAATTTAAAGAGACAGGTGATTTCTTCAAGTTGGAAACTAATGTGCCATAATTCCCCAAGGTATAAATTAATACAAAATATATGTCTAATAATATAAAGTACTAGACACAGAGAGCTCAGCCTGAGCAGCAAAGCTGTAGTGTTGAATTCGTCTGTAATCACAATATGCAGGCACCTCGAGGGAATGTCTCAAGCTGGCTGATTACCCATTAAAATCTCAAACCTTTGATATAGGCCTATAGTATGGATCACCTCACATGAAAAGAGCATTATTTTCAGTTTCTTTTATATGTATGGGTCTTGGTTTGGCATGGAGTGGGGAGGGGAAGCCCCATGATGGTAACTCCTCGCTCAGTAGGTTTGGTTCTTTTCACTAGGCATGAATAAATGGGGAAGGGTCTTTCCCAAATTATTTTTATTTACTCAGAATATTTTTGATATTGTTTCTGTCCTGCTTATAATTCAGCATACTATTCTTCCTTACAAACAGCACAATTTCTCCTACTGTTTGATTTCCACACAAACAACGTTAGAGCATTTGGCCTTGTGTCTTCCAAACGGGTTCCTGCAACTGCAGATTGAACTCTGCCATTTAGAGCCATGTGTTGTCTGGTTTAGCTGAAACAAACCCTTACAGAATGCACCCAACTGTAGTACTGCTAAGCGTGCCAGTTACAGGGGAAATAGGTGCAACTGGACTTAGAAGACCCTCTCCTTGCTCCTGTTCTTCCATAAGTGGCTTTTCATACATCACTTTTCTTCTCTATGCCTTCAGTTCCACGCATGATTAAATTTTTCTTACTATTTGCAGCTATTTCAGGCAGGGATTGTCCCTCTCTGGCACTTGTTCATTATCCAGCTTCGTGGGGTAAGTGAGAATGTACCTTCACTGACATACAGCCATGCAACTAATGATTGGTGTTGGGCCAGCATCTGAGCCACAAAGAAAAAAACCAGTTGAAATGGAATCAAGCATACAGATTTTCATTTTTCTACACTGAAACAAAATGCAGAACAAAACATTTTGTTCAGCAGGATGCTTCAATTTACTGAATTGGGAAATGTTTTTAGAGAATTGGAGGAAAAATAAAAGAAAAAGAAGGACAAATTGACAGAACTGGAAGCAAAGCAAAGCCAACCTGACCAAAAGTTCAGCGACCAAAAGACTCAATCAAGGCGAGCTGAGTTCCTCAGTATCCTCTGATGGTGATCCACATTTCCTATGTCCTTCAGAGGAATGGTTGTATACTCTCATTGAGAGACTTTGTGGGTTAATGATTCTGTGGTGTCCATGAAATTGCAGTCTTCAGCTGAAGCTTTTCTGTAGTTGGAACATTTACAGCCTCTTTTTCCTATGCGGATTTTCCAGTGTCTAATATTTGAGTCCACTAGGATACTAGTAGACTCTTTTTATCTAGCTACCTATTTCTGGGGAACACATTTCTTTGAGATTGTTATCCCATGGCCAGCTAATGGGTTAAAAAGTCATTAAACAGACATTCATATGCAGGCAGTGCAATTATAGAAGCCTTTTTAGCTTAGGATCCCAGAATAAAATCATCTTCAATGAAGATAATGCAAGAGATTAAAGGCCTGTTTGTTCAGGGTAGATTTGTTTCTTAAATGGATTTTCCTGTCAGTGACTGAGTAACCTTAGAAGTGTGACAACAGCTTGTATGCAATATTACCTGTAAGACTACTGGTGAGGAGGGATAAACTCATGGCTTTCAGTAGAGACTGCCTGTTTTTGTAAAAGATCAAATCAACTCAACTAAGTGAAAGAATGAAACTCCTGGGTGAAAATCTATGGCCTTTGTTATACTTGAGGTCAGACAGGATGGTCACTTCTGAGTTTAAATCTATGATCGGGACTTCATTAAACAACAGTGGTCAACTCAACCCAGCCTGCTTTTTCTGGTAGGCCCTTTTTTCCTTTCTTTTCTCTTTGGAGCTTAAGAACATGCTTATGAAAACTTTTAATTAAGTTTTAGCTGCCTCCCAAACCTTGTCTAATCCCAAGAGCACAGCTGAGGTACGTTCATTTGCAGCCACAACATCTGGAAACTAAAGTCACTCCTGCTTGAAGTCAAAACTATATTACTCAAGTTGAAAGGTAAGAATGTCTGCGTACTCTACTAATCCTTTCTACAATGAAAAAAAGAATATAGAAGCCCTTGCTTCTATGTAGAATATTCTATATAGAAGACAGGGAAATGTTCCTCTTGGGAAACACCAGCATGCCATTTTTGTGCTTATGAAAAGCTACTTTGATAGATCTAAGCCTGGAGGAAATGCCAGAGGTGGTCTGGGTGTTGTGGTTTGGACCGGCTTGGCCCAATCAGGCAGAATGACAGATAGTCTCTCTCTCCTGCTCTGTTTCGAAGGGAGGCAGGGGAGAGAGAGAAAAAGAGAGACTCTCTGAAAAGAGAGTTTAGAAGGAGCTAAACTACTTTAATGAAATATTAATAACAAAATAATAAAAAGAAAATAATGAAATATATACAAAACCGTATCAAACTCCCAGGATGACGATCACGTCACCAGCAGGCACTGGGGAAGTCTCAGATTGGACTCAGTGATGGATGGGAACTGGATTCCAGTTCTGGATTCAGGATCGGGATCAAAGGCAGACGAGTCCTCCTCAGACGATGGCCATTGAAGAAAGAGGGCTGGCCCTTTGATCCCTCAGCTTTTATACTGAGCATGAGGCAGATGGGATGGAATACCCTGTTAGTCAGGTTTGGGTCACCTGCCCTGTCCATTCCTCCCCGCAGCTGTGACCCCTTTACGCTTTTCCACTTCCGACCCTCCAACGGGACAAATAACAAAGTTGGCTGGACTTGGTTGTTAAAGAAATGAGTGTAAGCAAGAGCCTCTCTGCATCCCATTCCTTGGCATCAAGTATAAACATCGGTCTTATCACTCTGAGAATAAACAGTTTCTGCACAACATGATGTTAATTTCAGCAGTTGGAAGAGGCTTAGCTAAAAAGTAGTTACTGAATCATTTTGGTCCTGTTTTACCTCAAACCAGGACACCGGGTCTTAATTTTGAATCACATTTTAAAAAATAATTATAGTGTACTACATCTTGGCACAATATAGCTAAAATTTTACCTCAGTGCAAAGACTGGACATTAATCATATGGGACATTGTCAAGAAGAGTAGCTTTATCTGAAATTAGATTAATTTTATCTGAAATTAACCTTACCAAATATATATTGGTTCTGAGGGTACACCGTACTCATACACACTTACAAGTCTGCATTACCTACCTCCAATGTCCTTGTAAGTAGATCAGGTACAGGAACAAAGACCGTTCTTTCTGTAAGGAGTAGTGAGGCATCACATCCCTTTTACCATATGACCACCCGTAAGAAGATGACACAAGGAGTGTGTCTCCTCCTTTGTGTTGCTGGTATAGAATAATCGGTTAAGGGGCCTATGGCAAAAAATGAATGGCATGTTACTGAAAAGGAACGACATTCCCATACTGAAATGTAAAACTGAATATAAAATACTCTAATGGGAACTAACCACCTAGCCCAATGACAAATATTTAATTTCAAGTACTTGAAGGAAAAGCAGAGGGGAAAACCCATCAGAATTCAAATAGGAGGAAAAGCTCTTGCTCTACCTGGTGACCTAGGGTTGGATCAGCATTGGGATGGAGGATTCAGCCAGACATGCCAATGAGTGTTTAAACTCACGTCTCCTAGGAAAGGGTTATGACCTCTAGTATCTTTGGTGCTAGACCAGTAAATTCTGTTCCACTCCTGACTAAGGAATTGAATTTTTACTGAGGTTTCAGGATATCATCACAGAGCTGACTATTGTGACTTGTAAGTTGGAAAATCACTTTCACTCTCTTAAAACCTGGTTTAATTCTTTGAGTAGTTTCTTGAAATGCTGTAGAAAATCTGCCTCAGAACAGCATAGAGCGAGTGGCTGGGGAAGTAACATGTGTCAAAAGTAAAGTAGTTCTGAGAAGGAGATTCCACTGAAGCAAGGATCAGTGCCCAGGATTTACGGTAGGGGGTTAAGGCAGTGTCATGAATGGAAAAAGTCCTCGTTCAGACAGATATACATTGAAGACAACCATTCCTATCAAGCAGATCAGGAACCTGTAGCTGGGCCCCCCACACTTCTAGACCTTCTTTCACATATATCAGGTGTTGAAAAGGAAACAGATATCTACCACAATCCTGTACTTTAGGAAAAATGTTCATTAGGTATTTTTAACTCTAATGTGGAATAAAAAGGAATTTAACATGTTTCACATTTGCTTCAAGTGAAACTGCCGTCCTCCATTCAGCTCTTTTTTGTGAAGTCCTCTCACTCCTTACCACATCAGAACATTTTTAAGAGTTATATTTCTAAATTACCATCGTCATCCTTTTTCCCCAGGCATCTGAACCAAGCAAAGGTGGAAGGAAGTGGGAAGAATACCACCTGGGAAACCTTAAGGGTTGAGAGACCACAGATTTCCCAGATGTGTACAAGACCTCAAGCTGCATTCATGAACTGTTGTAAGCATCGCCTGAGGGTCAGGAACACATCAAACCAAGGTTTTATTCAAGTGGTTTTGAGGTTTGAGGTGAATGTTACGCTGCTCTGGTAACATCCTGAGGGGTGGAGTGTGGGCAAACTGTGAGCAGGAGTTACTCGCTCTAAGTGCATTAGTATATTCCTGAACAGGGGAATGATTATAGGGCAACTTTACAGTAGGGATAAATGTTTTTCTATCTTATAAATGCATATGTCAATGGAATATTTATTGTTGTTAGCATTAAGGCATAGACAATAATAAGAAGCAAAATATCGTATTATGAGTTTCTATTTCCCACTGATCTGGTATAAATAAAATGTCATGAATTATTTACATAGCAAACAAAGAGTTCTAAAGGCTTAGAGGGAAATGAGTTAATTCACTACTCACATAATTTAAAGTCTATTATCTAGAAGCTAATTTGAGACCACCCATTTTTTAATTGTGGTTTAGAGAGATTAAAAAATCTTAAGAAATTGAGTTTAAACATCCCAATAATTATTCTGTTTTGGCCCTTGTATTTATTTTTGTATAAGAACTCTCACTGACAGCCTCCAGCTAATCAGAATAATTTACTTTTAAAAGTCCTAGCAGGGTAAGTGAATACCTATAAATGATAGATCTGTAAGACAGATTTTTCCCTATCGAAGACTAAACACCCAAGTATATTATTTGTATGCCAGACATAAAATGTATTTTTAATTAATATAGTTTTTTTAATTATAACAGCAAGAAAAAATGTAATTAGAGCAGGTAATACTTTCATCTACATATTTGTTTGCTTTCTATATAACCTTCATGTGTACCTTCTGGCCTAGAAGCTAGTAGAGGAGCTTGAAAATTTTCTAAGTAGAAAATGAGATTTAGTTGAAAAAAATAATTTTTTTTCTTGGAATTAGAAAAAAATATTTTCTCATGAAAACATAAAAATAAATGTTTTACCTGTTCAGTTTCATGGGGAAATTTTACAGTACTTCTGGTTTAAAAAACTACAGAGTGACATTACCACTACAGAAACATAGTGATCCTATTAACATGTCTATTTTACTTTTTCCTGGGATGAAAAGACTAGGTTACCTTATTGTCTCATATCTCTCCTGTGAGAGGTAAGTGCATCCAAGTCTCTTTCTCTAGCTCTCCTTTCTAGCTGGTTGCTCCAGGTTTTTCCCGTGATGCTGTGATTTTTAATTATTTTTAAATCTAAAAAATACATTGAGATCCTCAAATGAAAGGTTTTACGTAAAAGAAAAAGATTACTGCTATCAAGACATTATTAGATTAAAAAAAGTTCTTTCCTTTTTGACAATTTTTTCCTTCCTTCCTGAATACAGGTTTTATGGCATCCCAAATAGGCCTGGAGGTCACAGTGTGAATAATCGAAGACTAGGACTTTGAACTGTTTTTGAAAACTAAGACGCTTGGTAGCTTTTTAACACCTCCTTATTTTTCCACATGCCCCAGCACATCTTAGCTTTGGAGCTATGCAATAAAGAACCCTTTTAATGAACTTTGGAACTTATATCTAAGCAGTTCCTTTCTATTTTTTTTCTCTCTTTTAATTTTTCTTTTTTTTTCTGCCAGAAGTCTAATCTTACCATGCTAACGGCGTGGGATGTTCTACAGTTTTTACAACACACCTACAAATACAATCAAATCTCGATACCCTTGTTCTCTGCACTGACGGTCTTTTCTTCTGCTCTTCCCCCTAACTGCACACCCCGCGTGGCCCCCGGCTCGCTGTCGACATCCCCGGTGCTCCGATCACACCTGGGACCCTCTCACCGACCCCTCTCAAGATTTCTGGGGAGAGATGAAAACACGTTTGTCCCTTGAATGAAAGAGGAAGTTCAGCAAGTCAAAACATTTTCTCTGCGGATCTGGTTGGGGTTATCTGTTTGTCAGGAGTGCGTGTTTTTACCTGTACCGGCATTAAGGCAGGCAGGAGGTCTAACGCATCCGACCACAGCATTGTGATAAAGGATGGGAAGCGGAACTTGCCAGCAGCATACCTCAGCCAGGAGACGAAGCGGGTGAGCTCCTGCAGCACACAGGAGCAGGTATGCTAGCTGGGGCTGTGCAAAACTTAACGCTTTCAGGGAAAAAGCAGAAAAATACATTTTAAATGGCAAGCAAATAATGGCAGGACTAAAGAATAAAATGGCTGACTGGATCACCTTTAGAGCTGCCTGTAAGTCATCTGACAGTACTGTTGCCTATCAAAACTCTTATGACTGGTTTTCAGCTTTTTTCCCCAACTTTTTGTGCTGTTGACGCCTGCTGACAGATAGTGGAGCAAAGTGTGGTGCTATGACATGTCATTTATTTTAAGGGAGAAAAATCCATGTCCATATAAAACTTAAGAAATAAAATAAATATAAGCCCTGCAGTCCGTAGGGATATGGCTTTGGGCCAGACAGAGTATTTTGGCATAAACACTAAAAATCTTTTAAAAAATAATATCCTGTAGCTTTTGCACTTCCATTATATTAAACTGATTTTCTTTGCTCACAGTGGGATTTCAAATTAATTTGTAATTATACACACCGTTAGGGGATGAGAAAGAAATGACCTAATTATAGACCAAAAGGATGCCCTACAGCTATCATCCAATTACTCCAACCATCTGAGCTCTTAAGCAAAATGATGGGCTTAATCCTCTCTTGGTCACATCTAGTAGTAATTTGCCACTGAAAGCTATAATTTCACTTTAAATATTCATTCACATAATATAAAACTCTGTACTGAAGTTACTTAGAATGGAAACAGATAATGAGAACAGATCTCAATCACAAATATCCTTCTAGACTTTGGTCTCCTCCACACACTCTGTGACCATTCGATGAGGGAGAAAATCACAGCTTTTCTGCTGTGTCCCCCAAATGGTACTAATTAGCTGCAATTAGGCAGATAGAAAGCTTTTAAACTAATGGAAAAACCAAAAATGCCCACTAACAAGTGCAACCTATCTCCCAGTTTCAACCTTCCCTTTCAGCAGGGGATGAAGAGTTCGTGAAGAGCTACTTAGTAGCCTCAGTTAACATGTGAGTTAAGAAGCAGTTTTCTAATTGAACAAATTTTTACCTCTGTTCTTAATGCAGTATACTCATTTTACATTAGTAGTGTTTTCACTAAAATCTTGCAATAGGACAGGAAGAATAATTAAGATGAAGAAAGGGGCATGATACAGGAAAGGTAGTTCTCTATAAAGCATCTGTTTTTTCAGTTCATTGACAGTTGCACAAACTATTTACACATTAACCCAAAATATATTTTCTTCTCAGTTTTTTGGCAAATTAAAGAAACAAACCCAAACTGTAAGTTAAGTACTAGCAGAAACTACTATATTAAATGAAAGAAAAGACAACTTGATAGCAATGAGATGGTGTACGACATGGGGTGGGTTGAAGAAAATTTTACTAACTGGAAGAGGAGGAAGAGCTAGTAGTCTCTCAGTCCAGTAATGAGGGCATTCATGTAAAGTTTGGGTGAGTTATACTCAAATGTTTCTCTCTGCTCACTCCCAGAGAAACAGTGAGTTTCAGTCCCGGTGCAGAAGTTGTAACCTTCTATAGAAACAAAAATGCTATTGTACAAAGCAGTAAAGCCAACCAGTCTTGTGGTCAGGTGAATTTTCAAGCTGTTATATGTACATTATCTTTCTGCTCCATTAGTTATTTGAATGAAACAAATCGACTGCAGCGGGTGAGATACAGAGAAATTTACTCTTGAAAACAAGATAGTATTTGGATGAAGGAACTGGAGTTAGCTTCAAGCATCAACTTAGTGCAATACATGATGATTTGGTCAGATGAGTGTGTAACTCCTGGGATATACTGAGTAAAAGGAAGCAACCACCCATGAATCTCTACTCAAAAAGTGTATCAGAAAAAAAGTATATTAGATATAACAAAATGGGTTGTTTGATAGCTTCAACTTTTAATTTTGTTTTGTTTCAGGCACTTACCATTAAGAAATGCTTCACCTGGCTTTTTTTGGCTCAGGCTGATGGTAGACCTTTGTCTTGTTGGTTCTTGTTGTTACAATTTTTAGACTACAGTCGTCCCCTTACAGATCAACTGACTTACTAACAGGCTGAGAAAGGAAATGCTCATTTTATATGCTCTTAATATTTTGTTATCTTCTTCGGATGGCTCTGGAGGTAGAACTGTTGATTTTTATTTTTATGTTTTAAATTGGGAACTGATTTCAATAATCATGCTGACTCCTCTGCAATGTTTCCTCTGAATGATGCTTGTCTGTAGACACAGAGTTTGTAATTATAACTGTTTTGCTTCACAGACTAGAAATACATGCTTTTTGTATCTGAGTGGACAGAAGACACAGGGTTATGCTTAAGGTATTTATTTCCTTTGCAGCTATTGTGTTTGCAAGTTATTTTGATCAATACCAAGGATTTAACAAGTGTCAGGTTAAAACTGACCTGTAGGCTGGTAGACCTGGTGTACAGTTAATATTTTAGCAGTTGTTTGTAGTCACTGCCTTATCCTTTGTTTTTGGACGGCTCTTGATACAATTGTCTGGTTAAAATTTGGAAGTTTGGGTTATTCCTCCGGTGGAAAAATTTATGGTGGAGTCATCTCTCTTGGAAGCAACTCTGTTTATAAGAAAATTCAAAGCCCTGTTTTGTTGAACAAAGGTGAAATCAAATAGCCCAAGCCAGTTTCCCACCTCCCAGCATGCAGGAATTTTCCAGACAACCCCTTTCAGTGTCTCTCTGTAGATGCAGAGAGGTACATCCAGCCAACATGACCGTCCTCTCGCCAGAGGAAACAAGGACTAGGTTTTCAAACAACAAGCAGAAAGCAAATATCCATGTGCCTCTCCTGACCTGTCTTCAGCCGCAAGGCAGAGCTGAGACTTCTGCCCAGGCCAGGAGAGAACAGGGCTCCTGCAGAGGTGCAGAGCAGGGAGGGCTTTCCAAAACTCTTGTCTCCTCATGGATCCAAAGATGAATTGCTCAAGTTTATGCTCCAATGGAACTTCTTTCATGAAGGGCTTATGAGCTGTCTCATTGCTTCCCAATCCAAGATTTTTAGGGAAGAGTAAGATTAGGAAGGAGAGAGTACAGCTGGAAGAAAACACAATCTTTTAAGCATGCAAACGCTTCCTCAGCAACTTGCTCACCCTATAAACCCTATATATCCCTGGGCCATTGTGGCTACAACCACATCCATTTTACACATACTCTCATGGCCAAAACAATATTTAGTGAAGAGAATTAAAATTACTGCTGGCTCTGGCTTTATTTTGGCTGAAAATATGTGTCTGTGTTTTACAGAACTCCTTTATATATGCAGCTAAAAATATGACAGATGGTTACCTTTAATGTAGAATGGTGGTTGCTTGTAGGAGTTTAAACTCGAATCCAGGCTAGCAGAGGTCATAACTTTTGTTCAGAGCTGAAACTTCTGGTTTTCATTAGAAGATTCTCTCACTCTCACTGCAATAGCCATTCCTCCATAATTTGCTGAATTTAGCTGTGCTCTATTGCCTCTGTAATACATTGGTCCTATAAGCATGTATTTTTGTGCTTGCACTTGAAGAAAGTTACTTTCCTGAATAAAAGGATATCACTAAAATATGCCAGAAAGAGAGTATTTCCTCTGAGTTGGACCCAGTTCTTGCTTCTTTAGAGATGTGTTGTGAGAAGGGTTTCACCAGGCCTTTCCTTGCACAGCTCCACTAGTTTTTCTTAAAAGCCACTGAACTTGTTTTTCTCCATAGTCCCACTGCTGTCACTCTTGTGAACAGCCCAGTTGATTTCAAAGTACGTCTTGCATAAGGAAAAAGTTACCTAAACAGTGAAGTGATTTAAATTACTCTTTTGAAGAGTTGTGCTGATTTTGTCCCTTTCTGTGAATTCTGAAGTGGATTATGTCTTAACACTGAGGGACTATTTAATCTGATACATATTCAGATTGCTATCTGTAATAGTTCAGATACATTGTCTGTTTACGTCAGTGTTTTTTCCTTCTCTCTGCCTCAGGAAAAGTATACCTGTATGTGTGCAGGTCTGTCATCTGCCTATAATTTTTCCTTCTGATAAGCTACATGAAGAATTTGTTTAAATTTTCCAGCACTTTCTGCCTCATCCCTTAAAAAATGATCCTTTTTAGGCATTACTGTGTTCTTCAGTGACCTTTTGTTCTTACATATTTTGAAAGCATTTTTTGTATTTTGATAATCTTCTGTAATATTTTTATTTTGCTCTTATCTGTTTTTTTAGCCCTCTGATTTGTTTATTTTTTGTTTTCTTTAATCCTTTAGTAGTCCTTTTTGATTGCGTTTCTAGTATTTCCTTATGCATCACTGTTAAGTATTTAATATTCTTGAACACTTAGAATTAGGTGTAATGAAGTTCTGAGCGTACTTGATGTGTGTTTAACATATATTTTTACCTTACTTTATTCTCTCTTTATTATAGAATACATTGCTATGCTACAACACAGCTCCAGTTGTAAACTGCTAGCTATGCCCTGTTCAAAAGCAAAGTCTACTTTTATTTTTGTCAACCCTTTTATGATGACAATTAAAAATTCTTTAAAAGGCTTATTTTTTATATATGACTCTGTCCTTGAGGAAAGCAAAGAAAACAAATTCCTGACTCTGAGGGTCAATTTATTCTCTTCATTAAACCTCTACTTGAATGCCATATTTGCATTTTTTAATTCCTCTGCCAAGCCAGAGATAATGGGAAGTAAAGTTTTTTGCAAACTGTGTTTATGTATTCTAATATTCACCGATTACATTTGATGCAATTCTTTAGCTTGTCCAGACCATACCTAGAGTCCGAAATGATCTCTAGTTCAAATAGTGGCAGACAAAATCAAGTTTTCAGTGGGTTAGTACAAACCCAGATTCACTGCATGCTGCAGCACACCCAGTGTAGGACATTTGGTGTGCTGGCAGTGGGGACACTTCAAATTTGGTCACAGACCCATCCTTTAAGACGGCATCAGCGCTGGCACAGAGCATGACTTTCACTGTGACACTAGAATGAAGAATGAAACTGCAGCTGAAAGAATGCAGGAGGGAAATTGCATGTCTTTAAAATATTTGAAACTGAGCACTCACCTGAAAAGAGCTGATATGGTGAAAAAATATTCAGTTATGAAAATGTGGGAGAAAGAATACTGCAAAGCTAATTTATAGGGTACAATTTAAAGAAATGTGGTTAATGCAAAGATCCCAATTTTATGATGGAAAATGGCAAAATAAAGAAGGAAATATCTATAGCAGGATAGTAACTGTGTTTCTCTAACAATTTTTTTCTACTACGCTTTATTTTTATAGGAATGGGAATGTTCTTGTGAACCTTTTAAAAAACTTTCAGGGTGCTATGAATATTTGAGGATTATTGTTTTTACTTGTCTCTCCATCTTTTTGCACTTTTTTCTTTAGTCTTAAAACAGAAATGAAAAAGAAGCACAAGCCTATATTTCAAAAAATGATGTTTATTTTTATCTATGAAAGACTTTAAAACACTGAAAAGAATACATTTTGTTACTGGCATTTCATTTTAATGAAATGGTTTGACTTACTGTCATTTATTACCTAAACTGCTTCACAGGTTACAAAAGAAAAGAAAGAAGAAAAAGGTAGTATCTTACACATGGAGTTAGATTGTTGACTCTCACTACTGTTAGAATAGTGGACTAATTTTAAGTCCAACAAAAGAAGTAACATGGAAACCCATGTCAGGTGAATAAACCCTGAACTGAATTGGTTGCACTACCAATTGTTTTATCATGTGCAGAATGTCATAGTCTTACACTGTTGAGGGAAAAAAACCCTTTATTTTTCATGTCGGAAGATAATTTACCAATAAAATAAGGCCCACCAGCCCTTGCTGTTCACAGGCATGACTTGCACATCTTTCACTATGTTGCTGCAGTTCCTTCAGAAGCTCACAGTGATATTTCAAAAGCTCTTCCAAGGAAGTGCTGTATTGACCCTGAATTCCACAGGAGTGAAGTGTTATTTCTTGAGTCCTGTGGTCGTTTGGTGACTTCTCCAGTCTCCCTTTGCTTTCAGGAGGACAGCCCTGCAGAGGAGCAGCTCTTCCAAACTCTTACGGTTGGAACGATGTGGCTCTGCTAATTGCAGATAATGGGCATTCACTCATTACAAAACATCTATAAGTGTTTTGTAGATCATGTCCAATTAGAAGTCTTATGCCTGTTGGTTAGGAAAAAAATCTTTGACAGAAGCTCCTAGGAAGTAAATATTTCCCTAAGGAACAATGTGCTACCTTAAGAAAGAAAACCTACCTTAAAATTTTTGGAGGGACAGATTAAAAGCAGCAGTTTTTTGATCATGATGTTTTTGACAAGAAATTTACAAGTTTACTGGTTGTTCTTTAGAATTTAAGAAAACAAATTCCTATTTATAATTCTTATCCTCTTAAGAGCTTCAATTTAGCGAAAGTATCTGACATGGCAGGTTTAATCATCTTTCTGCCAATTAAGAGACAGACTTTCCCAAAGGCAGTGTCTTAATTTTACCTTAATCTTCTAATTATATTGTGTGTATGTGTCTCTGTGTAAATTTTGACTCTGATGCTAACTTCTCAAGTACTCGGTTTCTTGAGAGAATGATCTAATGCCTTGGGGGTCTTGATATCTAATTACTGAGAGCTTTCCCATCTCTGCGTTGTCTAGACTTCAGTTAGACACAAAGCTGCATCTTACACCAAAACCCCTGGAGATCCCCAGATAAATACACTACTTTGACTAGCTGGGTTTGGAAGAAGAACTATTTTATGCTATAAAGTAGTGAACTTCCTTTGGTCCTCTCATATTTTTTCAAATAATGTGATGTGAAGATGACATTGAGGGTGGGATTCATCTAACTAAATACAAAAGTCTGTGTATCTAGACCTCTGACAGCGCAGGTTCATTTGAGCTTGGGTTCTGAGTGTCTTAGACTGTGTTCATAGTCAGTGTCGTCAACGCTGTGACGCATCTCATTCTGTGGTAGTAATCAAAACCAGGCCAGTTGGGCTCTAAGTACTGAGATTAGAAAATCGCGGAATCTGAATGTTAGGTAAAATAAATGTCATCCTGACTTTTAGTGCAGTAAAGTTACAGTGTTACACTACAAAAATCCAACACAAATTGCAAAAGGGGGAATAACTTGTAATATACATTAACTTTATTTGGGTGTTTGCTATATGCTGGAACTTACAGGAAAGCAGGAATTATTATTATTTATTTGTATCAAATGTTATTATATTATTTTTGGCATTTCCCTTGTAAGCCTAAATAAATTTGTAATTATGAAATTTTTAAAGCAAAGCATCTGAAAGAATAAACAAAAGGTTTTGATATTGGACGGATTTCAAAGAGGATTCACATGCATGATTAAGGGGTATAGAGAAATTGATTTATGAAGAAACATTAAAGGAGCAAAATATGTATACTGTAGGTTAAGTAAGTGACACATAAGAAAGAACATGATAACTGTCTTCAAATATTTGATGCATGTAAACTCCAAGAATAGAAAGGAAATGAATATTTTGGTAAATTTCAACATGGGAAATGTTCAGACATTAAAGTCAGATACTGTCTTTGGTGTTGCCAGGAAAGACCTATGTGCTGCAAGAGAATTGAAGCCAAAAGGTAAGATTTATACATTGTAAGAGCCATGAAGCCAAAAGTATCTCACAGAAATTATTAAAAACCCACTGCAGATTTTAATACTGGATGATAAGAGCTGTGTAACCTTTTGAACCACCATAAAAAGTTCTATAGAACAATACAACACACTCAGCACTAAATTGATGAGGGATTCTATTTTTTGTGATTTTTTTTTTTTCTTTTCCTACAAGTAAATCATAGAATCATAGAATGGTTTGGGTTGGAAGTGACCTTAAAGATCATCCAGTTCCAGCCCCCCTGCCATGGGCAGAGACCCCTCCCACTAGGCCAGGTTGCTCAAAGCCCCATCCAACCTGACCTTGAACGCTTCCAGGGATGGGGCCTCCACAACTTCTCTGGGCAACCTGTTCCAGTGTCTCACCACCCTCACAGTAAAGATTTTCTTCCTAATATCTAATAGAAATCTACCCTCTTTCAGTTCAAAACCATTACCCCTCATCCTATCCCTACACTCCCTGATAAAGATTCCATCTTCATCTTTCCTGTAGGCTCCCTGTACGTACTGGAAGGCTGCAATAAGGTCTCCCTCGAGCCTTCTCTGAATAGCCCCAGTCTCTCAGCCTGTCTTCACAGGAGAGGTGCTCCAGCTCTCTGACCATCTTTGTGGCCCTTCTCTGGACTTGCTCCAACAGGTCTATGTCCTTCTTATGTTGGGGGCCCCAGAGCTGGACGCACTGGTGGGGTCTCAAGAGAGTGGAGTAGAGGGGCAGAATTACCTAAATAAAACATACCATTATGAAAGATCCTGGCAGGTGAAGTGATTAACTCGTTGACCTAAGAAGACAAGCTAGTTCCTTTTCATGTATAAAGTGGATGCTCTGCAAATGTCTAAGTAATTTCTGGACACAGGAAAAACAGTTTACTCATGAACTGCTGCATGCCTTGACACATTACACAGCTTTTAATAATTAAGCAAAAGGAAGTTCTATATCAAGAAAGTTGCCATCATATAGGAAACATAAAGTATGTGTTCCAACACTGTGCATAGACTCCACCGATATGGCCATCAGTGGTTGTCTAAATTAACTGTGCTGGTGAACTGTCAGGAGATTATACGGCTGAAGGAAAGGATCCACACAGAGGCTGAGTAAATAGAAACTGAACTGGGATAAAAGAGTAGCTGTAGGATCATGCACCTGGATTTACTTGAGGGAAGAAAAAGAAGCTATGTTCAGGGTGATGTATATGCTTTTGCTTTGTGAGACGTACTGTGTTCAGTTTTTGGCCCCTCACTACAAGAAAGACATTGAGATTCTGGAGTGTGTCCAGAGAAGGGCAACAAAGCTGGTGAGGGGTCGAGAGAACAAGTCTTATGAGGAGCGGCTGAGGGAACTGGGGTTGTTTAGTCTGGAGAAAAGGAGGCTGAGGGGAGACATTATCGCTCTCTGCAACTACCTGAAAGGAGGTTGTACAGAGGTGGGGGGTCGATCTCTTCTCCCAAGTAACAAGTGATAGGACAAGAGGAAATGGCCTCAAGTTACGTCAGGGGAGGTTTAGATTGGATATTAGGAAAAATTTCTTCACCGAAAGGGTTATCAAACATTGGAACAGGCTGCCCAGGGAAGTGGTGAAATTGCCATCCACGAAGGTATGGAAAAGATGGGTAGACGTGGTGCTGAGGGACATGGTTTAGTGGTGGTTTCGGCGGTGTTAGGTCGACGGTTGGACTCGATGATCTTAAAGGTCCCTTCCAACCTAGACAATTCTATGATTTTATGATGGTGGCTGTATAGCTGTGCAGAGCCCAGACCCTCCCCTTTGCCATAGGATATGTCTAATCCTGTAGTAGAAATTTGCTTAAAAGAATCAGCTGAAAAATTCTTCTTCTTTAGTCATTCGTATAGTTTGTCAGAACAGGATTCAAAAATTGTCAGTCATCCTGAAATTTAACTAGTTTACAGCTTGTGCTCTGAACCTATCCATCGTTTTGATCTTTTTGCCTTAAGAATGCAACTGTATGAGAAGTACAGTAATAAACTCTAAAGCAAATGATACATGTCAGAAAGTCTTTCTGAAAAAAATGACAAAGAATTCAGAAGTTCCATGGAAAAAAAAAAAAAGAACACCTTTTAGGAACTGGAACAGACTTTGAGGTGTAGCTGTGTTCATTTAGTGCAGAATTTAATTGTAATTGCTTGATTCTTCATAAGCAATGCAGAATCAATATCAGACATGAGAGACATATCTGCATACTTCTACATTTCACAAATCAGCAACAGGTTAAGGTCAGTAAAACTACTTAACTAAAGTAGCACACAGTAAAGTTTAAGGTGCCACATTGAAATTGTGACTTCAAAACCTTGCATTCATTTGCTGCCTGACCTCAGTGTCATTTAAAAATAATTGACTTACCTGTTTGCTCTGCAGCTTTTCCAGAGCATGCGGTATTCTCTTTCCAGCCATTCTCAGAAAGGCTAACCAGGCAGGTGATGCCACCTGAATTAAGCACTCTGGGGATCCTGAAGATAAGTGAGGTGGCTCGCTTATAGCTGAGACCTGGGAAGTGTGCTTAGACCCACGTAATTTAATAAGTTGAGAGAGCTGGGTTTTTTTAGCCTGGAGAACAGAAAGCTCTGGGGAGACCTTGTTGCCACCTTTCTACATATAAAGGGGGCTTATAAGAAAGATAGAGAAAGACATTTTACTGGGGCCTGTAGTGACAGGACAAAGGGCAATGGTTTTAAATTGAAAGAGAGTAGATTTAGATTGGATATAAGGAAGAAATTTTTTACAAAGCAAGTGGTGAGACCCCGGAACAGGTAGCCCAGAGAATTTGTGGATGCCCCATCATTGGAAGTGTTTAAAGTCAGGTTGGACAGGGCTTTGAGCAACCTGATCTAGTGAAAGACGTATCTGCCCATGGCAGGGGGGTTGGTCTAGATGATCTTTGAAGGTCTGTTCCAACCCAAGCCATTCTATGAATGTGTTCCATTAAAATGGGGAACCTTTCAGAAACAGAATACTTTTTTATTTTTTTACATCTGCTTTGATCTTGAACATTTAAACCTCTCTTTTCTGAGGAAACACACTATACCCATAAGGTCCCAGGCCAGCCTATGTAGCTGGACAGGTGTTATGGACTCCAGCTGCAAAAGACAGAGATAAGAAAAAAAGGAAACTGTATGGAGCAAGATGATTTCTAGCCTTTGTTTTTGCCCTAAGGAAGTTTTACGTCTATTTTTCATTAAATGGTAGAACCAGGAATAATCCTACATAACATCGTTACGATCTCATCTTCGTCAGTTTTGCAAAAGGCTTGAAGCTTTGAAAGAATAGCTGGATGCCCCTAATGATCTGTGGATCCTAACTGGATAGGAACAGCCACAGTTTTCAGCTGTGACACCAAGAGCCTAAACTCCATAGCGTGACATCATTTGAGTTTCAGTACTGTGAGTTAGTTAGATACCTCTGCAATATTTATGTTTTCTTTGAGTCAGTGCCCTCAGATACTTAAGCTGTCATATGGTTTCCGTAACGAATAACTAACCTTGGGTTTATATTCTACATTGTGGGCTAGATGCCTGAAATCTGGGCAGATGTTGCATTGCCTGGGTCTGTGAGAACCTTGGCCCCTTTGTGGATCTTCCTGTGGGCAGCAAGGTCCCTTGGAGCACTTGGAAAGTGCTCAGCACTTTTGCTGGAACTGCAGTGCCTTTTGTCCTCCTGATATCTCTGGAGTTCATTGAGATTTACCACGTAATTCTTGAAAGTTGTATCTGGACCTCAGTCTTTAGAACGGAACATGGCTAAAGATTAGAAATATGCTTAAATCACAAAGCTTCCAGAAGCTGAAATCTAGGGATGTCATTCAGTTCCATCTTTAATGCTGAAGTAGAAGCCGGCAGCAGCAGGGCTTGTATTCCAGATCTCAGACTAAGAATGTGGTCTTGGCACTTAGACCAATGCCGTTTGTATATATATAAACCAAGAAAATAATGATAGTGAAATAATTATGAATACATAAACTTAGGACACTAGGAAGCCATGTTTGTAGGCATTTTTCAGTTTATAACCACACTTTTAAGAATTTCCTGTCTTTTGTTTTAGCCAGACACATGAGACTATTTTAATGCAGTTTTATTTGTGTGTTCTGTTTCCTTCACGTTTTTGTTTAAGCAGAAGAGGATGGGGATAAAAAAGCAGTCTCCAAGAAAGGTTTACAAAGTTTATGATGCTAGGCTATGGCAATTCCCCTCTGTGCACTTAAGGCAATCATAAAAATGCATACACCGTATTTTGAAATGTTATTATGACTTATTATGTAAACAGATGATGATAAAACATTGTGAGTCATTATTCAAACACAATACATCATAATTGTTCCTTTGGAGACACTATGCATTTCTGACATGGGCTTTATTTACAGGATTCATTGTAAAAACTTCACAAGGGTATTTACTGTGTCTTCCCATCACCACATGTCAAAAATAATGATCTCAGTCTATGACCATGTAAACTCTGAAACAAAAGAAAAGTCCTATTGTCTTCTTGTGTAAACAAGGCTTGTTTACAAAGTTAGGCCTTCACCAGTAAACCTCGTTTGTCATATGCATTATGACTACACAGGTTTTCAGGCTATACATGTGAAATCACAATCAATGCTGGTTCCAAAACATTTAAACCTTTACCACTTTGTTCTTGTATTCTGGGTAGGTGTCATGATTTCAGCTGAGATTGAGTTAACTTTCTTGCTAGCAGCTGGTGTGGGGCTATGTTTTGTGTTTGGGATGAGAACAGTGTTAATAGTGGTCTGATGTTTTTGGTTGTTGCTAAGCAGTCAAGGCCTTTTCTGCTCCTCACATCACCCTGCCAGAGAATAGGCCGGGAGTGCACAAAAAGTTGGGAGGAGACACAGCCAGCTGACCCCAACTGACCAAAGGACTATTCCATACCATATGACATCATGCTCAGTATATAAATCTGGGGGAAGAAGAAGGAAGGGGGAGAAGTTCGGAGTGATGGCGTTTGTCTTCCCAAGTAACCATTACGCATGATGGAGCCCTGTTTTCCTGGGGATGACTGAACACCTGCCTGCTGATGGGAAGCAATGAATGAATTTCTTGCATTGCTTTGCTTGCATGTACAGCTTTTGCTCTACCTATCAAACTGTCTTTATCTCAACCCATGAGTTTTTTCTCACTTTTACCCTTCTGATTCTCTCCCCCATCCCAGCTGGGGGAAGTGAGCGAGCAGCTGCGTGGTCCTAGTTGCTGGCTGGGGTTAAACCACAACAGTAGGGAATAAGCTTACAGGTGTCTTCTCTTGGGATTTTGTTCTCTCCTCCCTGCAGTTACTGAATCCATAAGTGGCCCCTGTAAGGGAAGAAAGGACTCTTGTGTGGACCCAAGGGACTCCATTGGGTTATGTCCCAGATTCAGAGTCTGTGACTCTTGAGTAGGATTCATTGCCACAGACTGAACCCAAAATTTAGGTGTATGCCTCTAGGGTATCTATATGTGGATTAGTTTCCATTGTAGTCAACAGAGATCCAAAGTTCAGATGGGCTGTCGAAACACAAGACCATTTGAAATGTCTTAGGATACAGCCTCCAGCTGCCACATGAGGAGACCTCAGTTAGAGGGAGTCCTGTGTTCTGTCAGCTGTATGTGTGCTTCAAATGGCACTAGAAATGCAAGTTTAGACAACAGTATTGAATCATAGAATCATTTAGGTTGGAAAAGATCTTTAATATCATCTAGTCCAACCATTGACTTGATAGCGAGCAAGAGTGTAGAGAAATGCTTGTCTTGCCATAGAGTGGGCACCTGTGTGCGGTCAGCAGAATCCTGGAGAAAGATGAGACAGGAGATACATGTTTAGTCACCTCAACAAATGCAGGGATTGGGACAACACTGGCTCATTAAAATAATTTTGCTTAAATACATAAATCTTGGACACTTGTAGACATCTCAGTTGTATAGGTAATATGAATAGTATTGTGTGGGAGTCTTCCTAATCTTCAAGATTATTCCCTAGTTTCTATCTGATCCCATCAATGTTTAATTTTTTGTCATTAAATTTCCAACAGTGAGCTTGTAGGCACGCACAGAACTGTCCATGTCTGCAGCCACTTGGAAGAGAGGATTGTGGTACCTCAACGTTTCTCCGGTAGCTTTGCAATGAGATGGTCTCCTCTGTGCTGAGAGGACTCTCCAAATCTCAAGGTTTCAGCTGTTGTCAGTGTCTCACTGAATAATTAAATCTGCACAGGGAAACAAAGGGGATATTTTTTCAGAAACACACTCACTGATGTAGTGATTAGAGATATAAGTCAGCATTTGCTCAGGAAAAAACAGTGGGTCCTTACAAAATGGAATAGCTCTAGTAAGAGGGTGTGCTGCCATTGGTGACCTTTTGACACCAGATGATTTAAGGTATATTATTAGCATACAGGGTGGGACTCGAAACTCCTTTGGCAAAAGAGGGCACTGAACCCCAATTTTCTACAGCCTGGGTAAATTTTCTATTTACTAAGAGGAGGGAAAATGAAAGGAAAAGCTCAGAGCCTCCATTTCTACTTTCTTGAAAGAAACGTCAGACTCCCAAGGATAGATGAGCTCTTAAATCTCCTCTGTGTGCCTAGCTTATGGGTTCTGATGGAAGCTTAGGTACTGAAACAGGACTTGGTAACATAACTTTGCTTGGATTTGCAATTCTTACCTTACTTTCTGGACAGAAATCATAAAGTCAGAGAAGAACAGAGCAGAGTTAGTGGCATTTCTCTGCCTTTTCTAGATTTCAACTCATTGGCACTTGTGCCAGTGTTAATTTTGTGGGGCCAGAGAGAATGGACCTGGTTCTTCAAGCACAAGTGACACAAATACACTAAGTAACTTCCTGACTAGGGGTGGTCAGTGCCACCCCAGGCGAGGGACCATGCTGAGCTAGTGAGCCACTGACCATGTAGAAATGTCAGTGCAGTATTATTTAACAGACTTTAGTGGGCTTTACAGAAGAGAAATTAAAACCTCCTTTTTTTTTTTTTTTTCCTTCAGAAAATGCCTGAACATAAACTGATAGTTTCATAAGTATTTGAGACTCACTTATTGCCTTTCCCAGCTTTTTCCATTTCTCTATATAAGTTTAGAAATACTTTTAAAACGATTTGTACTGAAAATATCTCCATGTGGTTATCTTTGTTAACGCAACTCTCAGTGATGTGATCTTCTGAACATTGTCGAGTTTATCATTAGTTCTGCACTCCTGGAAAAATAAAATCAGTATTTCTTTCTACAGCAAAGAGGATGGTTTCCAGTTATATTGTTTGGGAACTGGAAAAATGTTATCCAGTGTACTGTAAAGACAAGGAATTGATAACAAATCCATGTTAGTATAATAAGAGATAACAAAGAAAATGTGAGGAAGGAATTCCTGGGTTCAGAAGGATAGATTTGTATTTACATGCATGCCGACAATTGTTTTGAAATTAATTTAGAACACCCGGCTATATGTTCAATTTAAAATGCAAGGAGTTTCTTGTATTTTAACACAGGATGAAGGAGAAAATAAGTTTCATTTTATATGCACGTGCACACACACACAGATGCACAAAAAGGCACAAACCATTTCAGAAATGAGTTTCCTCTCAGTCCAATTAGGTGAACTGAATATAGTTATGTGGTAGTTCTCAGGGCTCTAATTGCACATAAAAACTTCCAAATCATAACACATGTGGTATTTCCATCCAAAACAAAAGGAGAATTATTAAAATGTGGTGGGATTTCATGTAATATTGGCAGACAGCTTAGATGGCAATAATTTAACACTCGCACCATGAAATTAAAATTTACATTCACTTGGTGCAATTCTTCAGACCAACAGCAGACAGTTGTATTTTTTTTTTAATGAGAGCAGGGATATTTAATTACTTCGGTTTAACTAGCAAAGCCTTTCCATTGCTCGATGACAAAGGCAATAATGTTGGCACAAGTTTGCAGATACCTTGCAAGCCTACTTTCCATATTCTCCATAGCTCTGCTTTAAGGCATCCAGCTTTCTGAAGGCCATGAACCACCATATAGATTCTTCCACAGATTCCAAACAATGTGTGTAAATTCCAGCTGCCCATAAATCACTTTTTTGAAAGGCAAGTATTATGACTGCTATAAACATTTGAAGTAAGTTGCCAAAATCTTCAGCATCGTGTCTTTCTGCACAAAATATATACAAATTATACCACTATGTCTTCTCACAAATTCTTCCCTTTTGGAACTATTCCTTCTGTATTGTGTTACTGTCTATAAAATGAATGCTAAAGAAGTGAGCTGTAACTCACCAGACAGAAACTACAAAAATATGTTTGATTTATGTTGTCATGAGGTCTGGTAGGACAGAATTACCAAGTTTTCATCCAGAAACATATTTTTTCCTGACAGTTGAGAGAAGCTTGTAGCTAGAATGCTATCCTGAGGCTACATATACATCTAACAAGGTGTATATATAAGTAAGTAATTAAAATAAGCACCTTCTACACTTGGTCAGACCAGGTTGTAAAAAGGATAGATGGAAGTCCTTTTTTATGTCCCGGCAGAGTGTTTGTTCTGTGGAAATTTGTAGAAGGGGAATAGAGAATGAGACTTAGACAGGTAATAAATATGTGTACTGGAGACAAGGAAGACTGCAAATGTGGGAGAACTGTAATTAGGGCAAAATGGAAAATTAATTCTAGGTTAATATTATATCATACCTGTGCCTTTGCTTAATTAATTAGGGAGCTTTTAAAATATTTTTCCCTGGATTTGGACATTTGTTTCCTTTAAGAAAGAACAAGCAGTAGACGTGTCTTGATTTCATTATCTTGGTGTTATAGGGGTGCATTATCACAGCCCAGGAATACATCTTCCCTTTACTGTCTGCATGATGCCTCTGAAACAGAAGATCTAGAGTTCAGTGCATTGGAAATTATCCACATCTCTTTATGCTTTATAACCCTCCACTGATCTGAATTTAAGGGCTAGACACAACTCTCAGGGGCTGGAGGGAGGGGAGGAGAAGGAGAAATCCTCCTACAACCAACCTTTTTGTATTTACACTTGAAATGGAAAATACAGATGTTGCAGAAGTACACATCTGGGACATTGTTTCCATATTTTTGACAGAGACTAATTTTCCCTGCTTTTCAGCTAAGTGGCTTAAAATCAACTTCTTCCCCCTGCCTGAAACTCCGAGAGTTTTGGAAATAAAATCATGTGAATACATTTGCTGATCTTGCAGACTATGCTGTTGTACGTATTGCCTTTCTCTTGTCCCCAGAAGCTTTGCAGGATTCTTGTCTGGGTTATAGGGTTTAGGCTATTTTCTTCTTTCACCACTGTTCCAATGCTCCATTTGCAAAGTGTTTAGATTATAGCAGACGCGAACTTCCTCTGTCTCAGAGCCAGCCATGAATCAGGCTGAGAGCTGGGACCACTGGCTGTCAGAGGACCTTGAAAAGCTGCAGCTTTAAAATAACAAGTGTTTGACAGCTCGGTTTACAAAACAGCAGATTGTGGCTATATTGTACCATGGAGCTACATGTGACATAATAACTAGGGACTTAAAGTTATTTAGTCTTTTTCCTCTCACCATAATTTCCAATAAATAAATCTCTCTGGGACAGGAGGTCTGGTGAGTTGTACAATGCTTGCATTTTCCTCACCACAGCTTGTCCCCTCTCTTCTCTATTTTACGCATTAAAAAAAACCCTCAGTGCCTGGTAATCACAGTTCTATAACATTTCCTGTTGAAAGAGACAGACTAATGTAAAGATAAATACATACACTTTTGGTTTTTTTATTAGTCAAGGTATTCATTATAAGTCTTCCTATCAAAATCTCTTTAGAAACTTCTTAATAGACAGAGCTTAATATTGTGTAGTTGGAGTGGAACACAAGCAATTATTTTTAAGGTTTTAAATGGTGCTTTTGAAAAAGAGTTATGCTCACAGGATTCCTGTGAGTTTTATTTTTCAAAATCAGTGGTCAGAGGTTGCATAAATGTGGATTCATGTGCACTGAAAAAACCTGAAGTGAATCAAATGTGACTACTGGAATGTTCTTCTTTCTCCAGACATAAAATATGATGGAATGAACAAAAGAACGACTTTACATTAAGACATTTGCTAAAAGAGAACTAGCTATTTTTGCTGCATTCGCTTTTCAATAAAAAAATGGTCAGAAACACCAACATTTTCATGATCTAATTTTCTCTTTACTAATATTTAGGCTTTCAAAGAAACCCAAGGGATATGTTTGCTCAATTTCCATTAGACATTCAAATCCCTTTGCTTTTGAAATCCCATGTCTAATTTCTACTTCTTTTTTTCTTTGAAGACCTTGATTCTTCAGAGTCTCTTTACACTAAATTTTATTGTAACCTTAAAATAGATATATTAAAGTTTGGGGCTATATTTTACAAGTAAATCTACAACAGTCTAGGCTTAAAAATATTATACTTGAAAGTTCTTTTTCTTCATCCTCTTCTTTGGAAATCGGGACACAGGGTACTATAGACTACATCCACAAAGGTTGTATTGCATAATACAGGCATAGATTAATTTTAGCTTCAGCTATCTTCAGTTGAGTTCATCATCTTAGGCTCCGTCTGTAGTCTATGAAGAGAAACAGGCCTTATTAGGGCATGGTTTCTCTGACCTATTTTAAGTGTGTACTTTAGGACGACATGAATCACAACCTGAACTCCACTGTCTACACTGAATAGATCTCCATTGACTGTCAAGGGAACCCAGGATGATTAATTGTGTTGACATCTACACTGAGCCAGATTATTTCTACTCTTAAAGCTGAAGTGTCCTTAAAGTCTATGAGAACCTTCAGCCTTTAGTTGAGCATTTTCAGCTTCCCATTGTCACCAGTATCAAAATGAAGGACATCCAGAAGTATTAGTTGATCCTTTCAAAACAACCACAGTGAAGCATATGGTTTAGGCCCCGTCTCTTAGCACTTGTGGAGTTGATATAGAGCAAGAAAACATGTCTTGGGGTTCTGATGCCTATATATAAGATTTATTGGTTGTCTACAAGGATAGTAGTATAGATGTGGCTTTCAGATTTGATAAATGGAGAAAATAACCTCACTATATGAAGGCAAGGGGCTAATTAGACTTGGATTTCTGATTCTAAGAAATTACCCAAACCTTAAAACCTTATCTGAGGATATGAGCTAAATTATGTTTCAAGGATAAGACTGAGATGCCCTTTCTTCAACACTTTCAGCTTCAGGTAATGCTTGATTAAATTGATGGCTTCTGTACATCTCTTAAAAATTGCTGCAAAGTATTGCTACTATTACAGGCTTATAGAGTAAGTCTGACTAACTACTTTGAACCAGGTATTTTTACAAGTTATCTGGACGTTTAAGAAATGCAGTACTTAATATGCTCTCAATAGTTTATGTCCTTTTCTATCTCTGTCCAAGATCTGCACTCATTTCTTTATAATATTTGTAATTGATTAACTCATTGTAATGAGTGAATTTTTGTTTCCCTAGCTTTACATTTGGGAATGTGGTTTTAAAAATAATTCTTCCAATCCGTTTGGAGAGAAACAACCTATAAATATACCTATGCACTCACAGGGTTTTAGTACTTGACAGTTTTATTAAAAACAAGTACACACAGTCTTAGCATTGTTTCTAAGATGTTACCCTTGTCTGTGAAATATCAGCAAAGCAAAAAGAGACATTGGGGTTTCAATTTGCCAAATGTGAGAGGTTATAAAAACAATTTTTCCTGTACAAAATATTTATGAAGAAAATATACTTCAAGAATAAGAAGTCAGAAAAACTAACACATTTAGAGAAAACTGTAATAGAAGTTCATTTCTTGTGAACATTCAAAGTCATTCTATTTCCTGCTTTTTCCCAACCTTTATCAGAAAAAATGATTGCTGCTTCTCACAATTTTTTTTTTACAGCTTTTACGTGCCTTTTGTATTGCTAGCTTTAACTTGGAGATGAAGAGCAATATAATTATTAGAATTTATTTAGTTGACCTTTTTCTTGAATAACTTTAGACATCTTAAAATACGGCTTCTAGTTCAAATTAATCAGCTAGTTCTTGTAATCAGAGAGAGACAGGTGGCTTGAGAAGAGCAGTGAAGCTTCCAGGTCTTTGATACCTCTGTAGAGACTGGATCACCCAGCTTCTGAGTCACTCATCCCAGGTCAGAAGAGCCCAACCAGTTGCTGACATGCATACAATAATTCCTAGAAACCAAAAGCCCACTCAAATTAGTAATTCCACTGAATGAAGCTGCTTCTGGGGGATTAAGCAGTGAACCGAACAGACACTGGATGCTTTCTCCCTTTCTCAGAAGCTAACTCTTATATGGCTAATCCTTCCGCAGTGGTCACCTTCCTGAGCTGATGCTAAATGGCCCACTGGCTTTGTTGTTTTCCAGAATGACTTTTTAGTTGTGTCTATTGGTTTTTTGCCTATGGTCTTTCATTTGTAAAAAGAAAGAAGCAAGTGTCAAGACCATAAATTAGGAAGCAGAGAGTCATCCTTAATCTTATTTTGGTAGTGAGAATAAACTGCTGTGGGCATTAAAAATATTTTTTAAAAAATCAAGGTGGTATAAAGTTCTTCCTTTTAAGTAGTTCATAGGAGCAGCTGCATTGAGAGGAAAAAAAAACCTAAACCAAAAAAAAAAACAAACCCAAGACTTTGGGAAGAGAAAAACCAGGAGAAAAATAACACAAAAATAAACAATTTGTTAACCTTCCCTTCAGTAAAACATTTTTCAAAGGGGGAGGAGATGGGGTAGATTTCTGCTAAATTCATTAACCTTGAGAATGTCCATAGAAGTCACAGGATAGGTTACCCAGGACATTGAACTAGGCCTCAAATCTTTCCCAGGGTGACGCTTTTCCAGCATTTGCAGCATGATGTCAATGCAAAGCTTTTCCCAAACTTCCTGGAACAGTTACAGACAAATCACTGGAGACACAAAAAATATCTGGGGCCTTAGCCAACAGCATTCCTCTATGAATACTGGTATCTCAATTTGCTCTTTATTTTTCTTAATTGGCATTATGCAATTTCAAAGATTTACAGCCAGCTAAACTAGAAAAAATAAAATAAAGCAAGGCCAGAGCTGAAAGTGACAGCAATCCTTTTACCACATAGCAGACATAATTTTCTACTGCAAACTCAACTAGTTTACAACAAAATCTCCCCTTTAATCTTCTGTGACGTTGCAAAAAGCCATCAACCTCCCAGATTATATCTTATCTGTGGCTTGTATAATGAATGTTTTAATCCACTGGAGCAACAAAATAAACCATAATTACATATATTTTAGACTGAGGGTATGTTTCCTTAAAAATGTATCCTATTTTAGCACGAAAATCTCAGCTTCTTAAAACAAACAATCCATAGACTACATGATCTTTACTCTATATTTTGTGTATGTTGTCAAACCTTCCAATAGCACTTTAAAGAAGTACCTCAAAGTACTGCTGTTGTGAAACCTATTGTAGACAATCTATGTAATCATGAACATCTGACTCTAAAAGGGAAGGTTATAAAAGGCACAGAGGGTAGTTAAGCATGTAATTGTCTTTGGGAGATAATGGGAATTGGGCATGTAACTCCCATCTGTACCTCAGAAAATCTCCCCTAAAGAGAAAGGAGAGCCGGAGGTTATGTAGCATCCACCAGGAGAACCACAGAGCCTTCTTAGGAGAGCTTTTACCTTGAAAGAAACAGCAGCTTCTTAACACATTTCATACAAATGAAGAGGGCAAAGGTGTGTAGATTTGGCCTCATGGGAGCAACTCCTTAACTACTTTCCTGCACTTGGTGTCCCTGATATTATCAGTCATAAGAAGCAGTTGATGTTAGCAGAGTCTGGGAACTTTCCTTCAGCTCCTTACACATGAAAATATTAATCATTCTGGGTGTAGTCAGTCCCCTGCTCCAGCTGATAATCTACTTCAGTTTTGTTTTGGAATATAATGTTTCCAGCAGTTACAGCTACAACTAGACCTGGGTCTGATCCCGTAGCTGTCGTCCCCTGGCGTGTTTGTCAGCTGCACCGGAGGGTGACTGTACAGTTGGCTCTAGCATGGCCACTCTTGGGCTGTCGCTTCCAAGGGACTGAACTTCTTTCTCATCCCTAAGCAACCTTCAGCTAATGGTAGACTAGCAACAGTGAGTTCTTTCTTTTTGCTTGGAAAAATATTCAAGCCTTAGGTTCTCTGCCTGAAGATTTTTCTGACTCAACTGAAATCCAGCTCAGTGTTGTTCTTGGTTTTTTTTTTGTTGTTTGTTTTTGTTTGTTTGTTTGTTTTGGGTTTTTTGTTTTTGTTTTGTCTTGTTTTTTGTCTGGTTTTTTTTTGTCTGGTTTTTTTTGTCTGTTTTTTGTTTTTTTGTTTATTTTGTTTTTATGATGATCTTCTAAATTTCAGTACTATGCCACCACCTGTGTGCAGGTGTTCTAAAATATTTAAAAGTTAAGCATTTAGAAAGACGGCCTTCTTTTGTTCTCAAAATAGCAATATTTACACAAACAATAGCAGTATTCTGGTGAAAGATGCCAGATGAAAAGATTTTATAGCATACTGGGATTTTTTTGTTTTGTTTGTTTTAGTGCTGTAGAACTGTCATACAGTCTCAAATATGGAGCAGTAGTCCACTGTATGAGGTACTCTGTGTACACTAAACAAAAAGCAGGTCTTGATAAACTTAGCAGAGATTACTGAAATCCTAAATAAAAGAAAACATCTAGTAGGGACAACTTCTGCCCTCATTTAGAAACAGTGAATTCATTGTGATTGGTGACCAAATTTGGCCCTAGAAATAGTCCATGTATTTTATCTGTATATGTCTGGTTTATGTATTTTAACTGTGTTTACTTGACAATAAAGGCAGAGAAGTCTTCCTCTTGAACTCAGTGGAAGTGTTGGCTCTGACCTCTCTTAGAAAAGAAACAGACCAAAAAAGGTGATTGTTTTCTGTCTTGAATTCTGTTATTATTTCTAACTCAAATTGTGATTCTTAACTGTCCTGGGTATAATTGAACTGCATACACAATTATTTTTTTGGAGGGAGAAAGCTCACAAGGTCCACAAATCAATTAGACTCCTGCGAACGCTGAGGGAAATGTAAATCTAGAGAAGTCAATACACTCTGCCACTCATTGCTCATTTTTTAAAAACTCGATCACCTCCAAACCTTCTCAAATGCGTATCACACTAGGAAATTGGGATGTGAAATTGAAATACACAGAAGTGACAGGACAAAGAATGAAACTGTGGCAAAAAGCAGCAATATAGGTAAAAACTGCAAAAATATGAGCAGGGGACTGTGAATGAGAATGAAGGAAGGAGTTGAAAGATGTGCCAAAGAACTCAGCTATTGTTTTAAAACTGACATTTTTTCAGTCTTTCCAAATCTGCATACTTGCTGAAGGGAAACCCCCAGACGGAGGACAAACAGCAAAGATTGTTGATGAAAAAAATCAGGGACAGTTGAGAACTAGACCTGCTGTGGGATCGCTTCACTGCCCTCAGTCCGACTTTTCCAGTCTGCAGCAGCTGGATGTGAGCCTCTCTCTGTGCCAAGATTGCGGCTAACAGCTGCAGGGACACCCTTCCCCCTTCCTCTCCTTTCGCCAACAGAAGAGTCAGTTTTAAATTTGATAAATGTGGGTGAGAGAGGAAAAAAATGATTTTTACTATTTCTAGGCTGACATATAGATGACTGAACTGGGAGGTTTTTTTATTTCTAGCAGAAAAACATAGTGACCAATAAATAGTGTCTTGGAATTAGAAGTTTTGCTTCGAGTGCCTCCTCCAGTGCTGAGCTTTGCAGATGCACCAGACTCTGAAACATAGACATATGGTGAAAGGGTAGGGTTTTGCAGAAAACCAGTTAGATAGAGAACAAAATGCGCATTACTGATTGCAAACAAATATATCATATGTGTTTCTGAAGGCTGAGAGGAATACAATCTGCTGGTTCCTTCAGCTGAGGCTTAGTCATGGAAAATACCCCAACATGGAATGCAGAGGGGAGAATAAAAAAAGTTGTTGTGCTTTAATTCACCACTTGTGATCACACCTGGAGTACTGCATCCAGCTGTGGGGCCCCCAACATAAGAAGGACACAGACCTATTGGAGCAACTCCAGAGGAGGGCCACAAAGATGATCAGAGGCCTGGAGCACCTCTCCTGCAAAGACAGGCTGAGAGAGTTGGGACAGTTCAGCCTGGAGAAGAGAAGGCTCTGGGGAGACCTTATTGCAGCCTTCCAGTACCTAAAGGGAGCCTACAGGAAAGATGGAGATGGAATCTTTATCAGGGAGTGTAGGGATAGGACGAGGGGTAATGGTTTTGAACTGAAAGAGGGTAGATTTCTAGTAGATATTAGGAAGAAAATCTTTACTGTGAGGGTGGTGAGACACTGGAACAGGTTGCCCAGAGAAGTTGTGGAGGCCCCATCCCTGGAAGTGTTCAAGGCCAGGTTGGATGGGGCTTTGAGCAACCTAGCCTAGTGGAAGGTGCCCATGGCAAGGGGGTTGAAACTGGACAATCTTTAAGGTCCCTTCCAACCCAAACCATTCTATTATTCTGTGATTAACACCATAAATTCTGATGCCTGCTAGGCACATCTAGATTCATGGGTGAGTGATTCATAAAAAAATAAAACCCCACTCAATTATTTTTTCCTTTTTTTCTTTCAATGACTCATGTATATGCTTAAGACAATGTTCTGGGTGAATATTCACTTTTTTCCTTAACTGATTTATAACAGGTTTATTTGTTTTCAAGTTCCAATCCAACCTGCAAATAGATTTGAGCTCCTATGAAGCCATTAGAAAGCATGTGACTTTCAAAATTCAAATTGGTAAATTAAGCATCAAGGTCACAGCATAGCATATACATTTTTAATGATGACATGAATGACATGCATTATTATTACTACAATTACAGTTACTATGAGATATTAGTAATTATAGAGACAGATCTCCTTCTGTGAATACTCTACAAAATCCATTCAGAAGTTCAGTTTTAGCATGTACATGTTGCTTGTCACAAGTGTCCTAAGTTCACTTGTTCTGAAGTCAGAAAGAAAACTTGGTGACATCTAGTCTATCCCTTTGTATAACATTGCACATAGGCTCTTTAGCACTAATATTTCACTAAGGTGAAGGTCCTGTGTGGCTGTAGCATATCTTTTAGAATGACATGACGCTCTAATGTCAAGACAAGCAGTAGAGCAAAAGAACTACAGGCATCACCTTGCCTTTGAGAGGCTTCACTTCAGATTTACAGTCTCCCACTTGGTAACGCCAGGGCATCCTCTTGCTTGGCATGTTCAGGCTACAAAATGACCTGAGAAGCAGGCATACTCTTTGGGAACAAACTTCCTAGTGACACCTGTGATCTCAGTCAGGATTTAAAATAAGAACTGCACAGGGCTAAAGCCAGTGCAGAAACCCGCAAGCCAAAGAGGCCAGCACTTAAGTCACTTAAAAAGTGAGTAATCCTCCCTAGTGAGTAAGGTTCCTGAACAAGCACAGGCAAGAGACACTGGGCTGAGCAGAGGGTTTGGCAAAGTGTACTTTTCCTTTAGGACTTCTGATACATTTTGCATTATTTTCTTTATTATCTTCAAGCTCTTTCTTTCCTTTTTCTGGTAACACAAAACACTTTGTATCTTTCCTTAAGAGAGCTCCTTCCCTCGTTATTTCTTCAACTTACAAATATGAAATGAATGTTGCCCAAATCCTTGTATGTACTGAGTTACGTTGAACTTCCAGAGGATCTTGGTATGTGTGGGAGGAGATAATTCCATTGTTTGGAGGAGAAAGTATTTTGGTAGCATAAAAGAGTCAGAGTTGATTCTTTGGCCTAATTTAAAGCTAGTGTCAGCTGCAGGTCAAGACACATATAAGGTTTTCTTAAATGATACTAATTTTACATTGCTATTTTACCCTTTGTGCTCTTACCACAAACTTAGAGTAGCTTGTAGACATCTCTAACACTGTGATACCTATGCCTTGCTTCTCCTGTGATGTTTTGTTACCTCTCTTGATTTAGATCTGCATCTGAGTTGTTATCCACCGTCAACTTTTCTCACTCACACATTTATTCATTCTTTAGTTACATTCATCTCTGGAAAGTATAGATATGTTATCTACTTTTCATAAACAAACTTCCCTCCCCCCCCAGCCTAAAACCAACATGTGAGAAGAAATATCAAAAAAGCTGTGGCAAGATGTTTTGCAGGATGATACCTACACTGACAAGACAAAAAAGTGTGTGGAAGTATTTCTTTCACTGAAGATCTCTGAATGAATCTCTTCTCCAATATGATCTCTGTTCCTAGTTTGCCTTCTTTTTCCTGTATAAGACTGTATATGCTCTCCCACTTTTGGCATGTAAACATATTTTTATCAAAATAACTTCTCAACATTTTTTCTCAGATATTTGATATTTAACTTAAATGTGATTCTGAAATTATCTAAACCATATGACATAAGAATCTGTGCCATAAAATACGTTATCATCTATATCATGTGTTCTACAATTTCTCTTTAAATCTAGGATGGGGATACTGGATGTCTTCACTATCTATTCTCTCTCAGTTCTGGAATAAACTCAGTTGGATCCCTTGTTTGCTCCCTTTCATGTCAAAATAGGAAAAGTCAGAGTGGGAACACTAGACAATACGACCTTGTGTGTCAGCTTTGCTGTTATGGGAATCAAGTAACTGCCGAGCTCTCCCATAGAGCTACAGGATACTCTCTTCAATAAGCTGGGGCAAAAATAGGTGTCATAGTCCAAGCCTTGAAACAAACTAGACATTCAACAAATGTCAAGAGTGGAGAGAAAAGATTGCAAATTTTGTGTCTTTATTGGATATCTTGAAGAAGGTAATGAGGACTGATACTACGTAGATGTGTGAATCGCTAGTTTCATTGTACGAAAGACTGCCAGATCCAGGGAATGTAATTCACTTTTTTGCTGCAAGAGTCTTTGTTGTTCAACCAAAAATGTGCGTAATGGAGAATTCAGTGCTATCGCTGACATTTAGACTGACTGAGTTTCTTTTCTGAAAGCCTTTAGCAAGGTGTGATTATTAACTTGATCAGTAAGAAAGGTTCTAAACATAAAAAAGTTTTTCCAAATAAATAATCTGGTCTTGGTCATCATATTTTTTGTGTGACTTGGAGCAGTACATTGTAGAAGTCCTTATCTAGTCAGCTTGTATTGAATTACAGTGAATAAAATTCTAAGCAGAGTATTCATACTGCCAGTCTCACAAAACACTAAGCGTAGAATAAATATGATAGAACAAGCAAAAGACTGAAAAACACTGCAATTTTGAATTCTGCTGCCTAAAATTTTATTCGTGCACCTGCAATTTGGAAAATATTCAGGCTTATTTTCTATTTTTATATGAATACTGAAGAAAAGATCTATATTCTTACTTCTTTCCTCTGTCTTATTCAGCCTGACTTGAACTTTCATGTTCTTCTGCACACAAAACTCAGCATATTTTTGGGGTATCCATAACCTCATGCCTACATGACAGACAAACATTGCCCTTTATTTTAACTGAAAATGGTGTCTAAAATCCTAGTTCCTTATGTTTCTACTGTATGTCTCACGGGTTTAAAATTATATATATATGAAATGATGAGTGTTTTTCATCCACCTTTCCCACTTAGAAAGTAACCTCAGAGACTGTATGTCTGTGTTGACAATATTTAAAACATATTTCCTTCCTGGGGAAATTTGTCTGTAGGCAGATTATTATTGAAATGTCTATCCTAATGCTTACCCTATCTCATTTGTGTATCAGTCTGTAAGCATGCAAATTATTACCTACACTCTTACTTTGACAGGCTAAGATGATGCTAGTCCTGTCTTGAATGTATTTCAAGACGGACTGTAAGTTTTTTGCCAGTTAGAAGCATGTTTGTGTTCAGATAAGTTAATGATTAGTAGTAGTGCGGGGATTTCTCCAGGTGACCAGATTCCTTGGCACATTATATACAAGAACAGGCCATCAGGGAAACCAGTGGAGTACTGCATACAAGCAGGTTATTTGCTTCAGATTACCTGAAAACTAATGAGTTATGTGGTGGGAAGGTACTACCTGAAAGCACTGCTGTCATCCAGAATACTCCTTAGTTGAGTCAAGGAAGGGTCTATTAGAAATCTGTCCTGCTGCCACGGTAAAAGCCAAAATTCATACCCAGGAGTGAAGATCAGCACCAAAAAGTCTACTTTTACCCCTCTAGCTATTTCTTGGGACATCATTCTCAGCAGTGTTGCTTCATAGTTCTCAAGAGGGAGATGCAGATCTACCTCAGCTTTTATCATGTTTGTATTTACATTTACAAAGCACATTTTTTTTCTCTTTTTGGCATCACTTCTTGTCCAAACCCCTCCATCATGACCCCTCTTTTTTGATTAAATGTTCCTTCATTTTATATGGCCCTTACAGAGCCATAGCAAAGGAGTATTTAGATTTAAATAGCTTTGGAAGGCAGCCGGGTTTTCTATCCACTGGCCCCACTAAGCTGCCTTCCTGCCTGAGGGGGTCTGGTGTTAGGCCTCTGGAAGAATCAGCTTCCCATTGCCAGATTTCCTATGGAAACTTGACTTCCCCAAGGAAACAGGGAGAGAGCTCTGACAAAGTAGAGAAACCATGTTATTGTCTGCTGGAGCAACTCAGAAGAGTGACAAATGCTGCTGGTAAAGCACTTTGTCAGCTCGGAGTTGTCCTATCGATGGCTGTGCCTGCGCGCATCCTGCAGCAGGAAAACTGTCCTGCTCTCCGAACGCATCCCCGGTAGCATCCTGCACTGGGGAAGCACAGGGCTGGCACGCGTGTGTCTGGTAAAGATGCAGCAGCCTGCTTTCAGTGCGCTTGCGGAGACAGACAAGAGCAGAACTTTGGCACGTATCCAACCCCAGGAGCGACAGAGCGGTTTCCCCATGGTGGGTATCCGTTCTGCCCTGCCACCTCCTTCCACTTAATTAGGCTTGCTCACGAGTATTGAATATTTCGTCTTCTGTTTTTGGATACTGGTGTTTCAAGACATTGTCAAATCTTACTGACTTTGCATCTGCTTCATTAATCTATCCTGCAACTTCCCTTGGAGAGTAAAGTCAGAATTCCATTGGACATTTCCCTTGCAGCTTTATTGTTCGAAGTTGGTCGGGGCTCAAGGACTTTTAGAGCTGCATATGGGAACCTGGGGATATAATGAAAAGGTTGCTTCGGTATTTCCCTGTTCCCGTTAGCATTAAAAATACCAAGTTCTTGTCATTATGTGCCCTCCTTGGGTTACTTCTATTGTGTCTGTCACTGCCTATATTATTTGGTCTTTAAATATAAGAAATGAATAAGTTTTGTAGGACTCATCACATTTTATTCAGTCAAGAAGGCAGTTTGTGTCCAGCTAATAGAAGTATTTCTTGTAAGGGTTATGTATTCTCTTTAAGTACTTAGTTTCAAAGTATGGAAGTTTTATCAGACCGATCAGCAATGTCCTAGGCTGAACACTACAGAACCGCGTCTGCTGCTCTCTCTTTATGTTTACAGTGGTGCAGGTGGCACGGACAACTAACAGCAGCCAGGATGTAATTAAAACACATAAGGAGAAACGAAAGCTGTTCTTGAGACAGATTTTGAAGAAGAGGTAGTCTTTCTTTATCATTCTAACTTATCTTCAGTAACAAAGCACCTTTCTACATAGTTCATTAAACTAAAAATATCCTAAATGGTCAAGGTTTTGGACCTTTCAGGTGTGTGAGAGATCCTTAATGGCAGGCTGATTTTTAGTGTTGGTGACAGAAGAAAGCAGACATGGGCTACCAAAATGGTAAAGACTGAAATCACATGAACCCGCATAGTTACATAGGAATTGTTGGTCTTTCTAAATGCTATGCCCCAGTGTTATTGGTATAAACTCATATGCTGAATAGGTTGAATTATTCAACTCTGTATGTTTTGCAGGTGAATCTAATAAAACCACACACCTAATGGTTAAGGCAGTTCAGCGATAACTACATAAATATTAATGAATTGCTATGGCTAATGACCAATTTCTGATATCCATCGCTCAGCCTCCTCTTCTCTGTGGTGTTACTTCCTTCACTGAAACAAGATAACATCTAGACGTACACTGAAGTGACAACCACACGAACCACAGGAACAGTAATACAGCTACTTTTAAAGGTAGGAGGTTTAATATATGAGCCTTTAAAGGATCGTGATCCCTATCAGCAAAAAAACCCGGTACTTTATGAAGGAATGGTTTTGTTCCTAAAGTAAAGCATACAGAAATCCAGCTAACCACCAGTTTCATGAGTTCTTAACTTAGCAAAATCATCAAGGCAGACAGAAGTCAGTTTCTGTTTTGTTAGACTAATTCTGAACCACCAAAATACTTGCCCCAAAAGCCCTAAACAGATAAAAGAGAAAATTTTGCCTAAACGTTGAAAAAATCCTAATGACTCCAAGAATATTTAAAAAAAGGGCCATGCCAGGGGCAATTCTGTTCGTAAAGCAATATTTATAAAAGAAGTTTTCAAAGAAACAAATAAAAAATTGATATTTCAGCATAGTGTTGGCTTAGCAGCTGAATAATTCCTGTTGCCTTTGCCTCTAAAAACGGGTAGCTCCTCTACAGGATTGCTACACAGGCTATGTAACACGGTGACATGTCCCGAGAGTCAGAAGAGTAACACCTGCCCACACTACCTATCTTTCAAACAAGGAGCACAAATGAAGCTGAATAGATAAATGGACTTTATCTCATGTCCGTGAAATGCTGCTCACCAGCTGGGAAACCAGATAGTAGTTTTGGGTGATGTGTATCTGTCTGCTGTGAACTCTACCATCAGAGGAACTGTCTGTTAATTACATATAAACCTGTAAACGACTATCAAATGGTTGTAGACTTAAATCATTAATATTGAGCAAGGCAAGATTCAAACAAATGGATTTCATGTGAAAGGTTACAGAATTCATGTAAGCCAAAAGACTGGTTGTCCTACAGGATGCTGGTTCTGTTTGTCTTTTTCCCTTTTTATTGATGGGCAGAGTTCCTAGGAGGCTTAGACTTTTTAGGCATTTTAGAAGAGCTGGTGTTTTCTAACACTAACCAACTGTTTCCTTTTCAAAATTACAGCAGTTCCAACTTATCTTTCTTGTTTCAGTTTTTAAGAAATAATTCTTACATTATTGCCAAAGCTGTAGGGGGTATTGCTTGTATGCATAAAAAAGAAAAAGATATAGGAACTGATTTTCTTTCTTTTACTGACCATCTATTTCCTTGACTATTAAGGATGCAATACTTTCTTTTGAAAGTTAAGGAAATATGTTTTCCTTTTGTAGAAATCTGTATGTTAATTAAGGAACTGCTCTAGAAAGCAGCTCTTTCTCCACTGTAAAATTCCAAAGCAATTTCTCCATCGGAGCCCTCACTTCTGGAAATTAATTCTAGTTACGTGGCTAGGAAACTATTCAAGGTATAACAGTCCTCTAGCCAACAAACTTGACAGTATCCATTTAAATACACAAACAAAATATGTTCCTGGTGCGGGAAGAACCTGTTTGCTAACTTTTATTCTGGAATACATCTTTCCACTTTGTTATAACCCTCCTGTTCAAAACAGAGGATTATAGTGATAATACAAAGACAAGCTGTAGTGATTCAGACACACAGTCACAATGCTCAGAGTGGGCTAAACAAAGAATTACTGACGTTCACCCTTTAAGCACTCTAAAAATAAACCAAGTTTTTTGAAGTTACTCATAAACAGCTTCCACTAGGGCTTCAGTTAACATGAACTCACAAATATTTTAAGTTCCAAATATGTGAAAATGAGTCCAAAATTGACTATGAATGATGAATTTTATGACTTAGATATGATTGAACTTGAAAGTAAGCATATGTTATTGCTTAGTGTTGTTATTGTTACTTCCATCAGTAGCAAATGCATCCAAATTTGGATATATAGAATTATTTTGTTTCCAAGAAAGAAGAAGGGAAGATAGAAAGGGCGAGCACTGAAAACTGGTCCCCCAAAGCCAGAATCCTAACTGGTGAAAACCTGGTTTTAGAGAGTATCGTATACTGAGGTTCATCTGAAATGAACGGTGTAAATCTGACTAGAAATAATTGTAGATGATGTAGTATGTTATTTAAAACTTGTTATTGCCTAGATCTGTGGAAATATGATGAGATAAACTATACTTTCAGTGATATGAGACTAGAAGCGTATTACTCTAACACTGCAAAATGCTGCCAGACGCGTGGATGTGTGTGTGCAAGAACAACACCGAGGCTCACTGGCTTCACAGACCTTGCCAATGCTGAGCTGTTTCTTAAAGATTTGCTTTTATTGTGCTATGGCTGGCATTGCTCCACACGTGATAGCTACAGATGGTGCTTTTGTACAGACGAAGCCCAACGTCCTCGGGCAGATTTATTACCAAAACCCTTATACATGAACAATGAAAAGCTAAACTTCAGACACCCTTTTCCATGCTGTTCCATTTTGTTTCTTGCATCGCACACATCGCCCCAGCACAGCTATCAGCTGTCTGTGTGGCTTGTCTACACCAGTGCTGCTGAGTACAGCACAGTGATCTCTAACTGACAGGGAATTGTCCCTTCAGGTAGTGGCAGCCATAGGGAGTAAATATGTGACTGTTGCATGTGGCAATGAAGATACTACCAGTGACGAGACAGTCCTCACCTCTGAGATGAAACCTTTTGAGAAGAGACTGTATGTCCTTCTTCAGCACATTTCTGATACACTTTTCTACTTGCCTTGTTTGCAGAAAATACAGTATTACAGCATTACTTGTTGAAAAAAAAAAAGACTGCAGACTGTGATTAAGAAGCAAAGTACAAAAAGAATGCACAAAAAGCTGCCACAAAATGCAAGGAATTAAGATTTAGCAATAAAATGATTGAGTTTTGAGGGCCTAAACTCTGGGGGGCACTGTCTGTCATTATGACAGTGGACTTAAGTCTTGATCAGGAGTGGTAAAACTCTGTATTTATTCTATGGGAAGAAATAGTACCGAAGATACACTACTGAGTAATACTGCCAATCTATTTAAATGTACTGTTTCAAAATCTAGATTTAACAAGTTATTTTTAGATAAAAAAAGCTGTGCCCATAGAACGTCGGATAGGACAGATTGGAGGTTCAATGTGCAAACCTCCTTCTGTCCCCTGCTTCGCAGTGATTTCCAGCAAAATCATCAGTTTGGACTGTGCCTAATGTGTTTGTACAAGGCAAAAAGAATAAGAAGCATAAAACTAATAGTAAACCTCAGCTTACTTTTGCAGACTGTAGTTCTGTTCTTCTGCTGCCTTAGTTCATGTATAATTTATTGCTTTCTTTTGCATTGTAAAGCGAAAAGGTAAAACACATGTTCTTGCAAATGGGACACTCTTTTCTGTCTCCTCCTTTTCTCCTCTATCTGCCACCCTCTCTCCAGGCAGCATCAGGATCCCAAATCATATTTATTCACTTATATCTTGGCCAAATCTGAAAGGAATTTGGGGGGGGGTAAAAAAAAATTTTGTTACCCAAGGGAATTTTCTTTGCTGAGTATCAAAAGCCTGCAGCAAGCAGTGAGTGTGGGAGAGCTTTGAAAGAACAAGTCAGAGGAATCCTTTTAAATGGAAAGTTTAAGGCACTACTATCATATGGTCTTACAGCACAGAAAAACCCTAAAATGGTGCTTTCTGTCTAGGATTTTCTAGAAATGGTGCTGGAAAGAAAGAGGAGTGAAAAACAAAACCTCAACGGTTCAAAGGCAAAGGGACAACTACCAGCAAGTAACTTTGCTTGTTTTATAAAGCAACTCTCAAGGAGTTTCTCAGTTTGTGCTGCTGAGTAACTTCTGTTCTGGCCTTTAAGGTGAATGGGAGGTTGACTTTAGCAGGAACACAATCAGCCCAGGCTGAGTACTTTTAAACGTCCTCCTACCTCACCAGCTCCGAATAGCATAGAGTGCTGTTAACAAACCTCTTCAGCTTCCTCTAATCCTAAAGGGAATTTCGTATGTCAGTAAAAGCTCCGTGTATTTATTAGGGCTGTTCAATTTGCATTTGAGGAAAGAATTTCACAGCTATATTTCTAAAAATTCTAAGTTGACCAAACAATGGCAGCCATTGTTGACATCAGGAAGCACTGGCAGCAGACATTTAGCAACCAGACCTATATATTATGTATATATGCCGTGTAAACCTTTACTCTGATCCTAAACGACACTTTAAAATGCCTTCAGTGTTATACCATACATTTCTCACAGAAGCTCCCTTGTATGCACAAAAGCCTTCAACAGCTTTCATTGCCATTCTTGGCATGATCCTGGATGACAATCTTTTAGAAGTACATTTTATCAGTGACCAGATCTAGAGAGCTTAATAGCAATAATTCAAGAGAGGCACGAGTTAATGCAGATGGAATGGCACATTTCCTGAAAGGCTTCTGCCTTCTGCTATGGGCTATTTCACTCAGACCTCCCACAGAGTCAGCTCTGTACAACTGTGGGTTTCTTTTATTCTTAATTTAGAACCCACAGAATACTGAAAAGTCAGAGAAAGTATCCTCTCTCATTTTTCTCTCTGTCCTAGCATTATAAGCCCATTCTGAGTTTGGTCCCTTCTTACAAAATCCTTTAAAAAGGCTTGCAATTTTCAGTGGGATTTAAAGACCTGATACTTTTACCAGAACCAGCTGGTGCTGTTAAAAGAGCAATTAAGAGCTTCCTCCTGCAGTCTTCTCTCCAAGCAGTGAAAACGAAGATGATTGCCGAGAACCTTGGGCCAGGGGAAATACCTGCCAGGAAAAGTTAGGTAGCAGTGAGGAAAAAAGCCACTCTGGAGGGAATTGGAATCAAAACTCAGACACAAGGTTGAATCATAAATTCTTTATTCATTCTTTGACTCTGAAGAGATAACTTAGATGAACTAGATAGATAACTGGGACCATATTATTTCCCTTCTCTAAAATATTCTTCAGTTACTCAGTAGAGTAATTCTGTATTCCTGAATAAGAACCACATGAGGAATCACATCCATTTACTCCTGGGTAGAACCATACCAATATGTTTCAAACATTGTTTCTAGGAGATATATATATATATAAAAAAAGCTACATGAAAATTTCAACATCTGAACTTCGAAGACATTGTATGGAGTGTCATGAACATGCTTTTAAAGAAAGACACATCTTTACCTTAGGGCTAAAAGGACTACAATGGAGAGAATGAAGAGTCTTAATAAGAACTATTTACTAACATGTTTTGGTCTACAATCACTAAGATAAGCTAATTCCTCCAGGCTTGTGTTATCCATCTCGCAGCCCATGTTCCTGCCCTGTAGGTCTTCTACTCTGTCTCCTTATTTCAGAGTGAAGCTTCATTTGCTGTGAAGCAAACAGTGGAGGAGTAAATGAAGCTGCAAAAAGCTATCTTGAGCAGGAACAAGTTACCACACACTCTTTGGTCTCCCTGGGTTTGCACTTGAAGTCTGTTTGCAAGAATACAAAAGTGAAGGTTAAAAGTAGGTCTATGTTGCTTAACTGACCTTTACTTTGGCTACCAAACAGAAAAATCCACTAAAGAAGGAAAACTGATATGAGTTGATTTAATCATTTCCCTGTCCCCATTTTTTTACTCTCCAAAACAACAACTGGTGTCAAACAAAACATTCACTCTTTACCATCTACAAGAACAAGAAGAATCTGACTGGATATCTAAGGGGACTTTAATTTCACTGTGATTATTAGCTTATATGTTTTTTTGTTTCCATGTCATACAGTGTGCTGTGACAGTTTGTCTGAGTATATCCAGTTCAGAAAGAAAATGAAGAGTCAGATTTCCCAGTGTGCTATAAGAAATGTAGTATTCAATAGAAGCACTCATCAAGGTTGTGACTGCCATTCTGACCTCTGCGGAAACTTAAAATAGTATTTAAAATTGACTAATGTCAATATCTCCTTACTGTAAAACATGAAGGGTTTGTAAGTTGATCCATTGTGTCGCAGAATTTAGGAGATTGGAGCAGGAGAGAAGAGATGACACATAAGAGACAGTAAAAAACCAACAAATTTTGTGTTCTCTGCAAAACTGCAAGCACAGAGTAGATGAGAATGAACAATATTGAGGATGCTTCAAAAGGACTGATAGATAAATGATGGACCCTTTGGAGTATCTAGAGAACTTGTAAAAACAACTTAAAAGGTAAGCTGGAAAGAGGGAGGAATGCATATTGAATCAGAGGGGAATTATACAACCTCTTGGCAAGAATCACTTTAGAAAGCTTGGTTGGAAAATATCACAGAATTCAAATAGAAGTAAAATAAACCCTTTCAAACTAAGGTTTAATTTAACAACAACAACAAAATCTAAGCTACTTGAATGATCACAGAGGTAGTGGGCTGCTTCAACCAATGCACGTGAAAAGTCACGGTATTACATGATATCCATAGAAAAATACTAAAAAGGACCCCTGTTTTCATAAATAGGAAGATTCTTTTCAAGTCATATTAGTCACCAGATCTGTGGTTGGGTGAGAGTTCTGGTTCCACACTTGGCAAAATCTCTATCATTAGGCTTACAACCCTATTTTTTAAGGGGAAACAAAATTGTAATGAGAGGCATGTGATAATGAAAACAGTGGGAAGAAGGGCATTCCATGCAAAGAGAAAAAGGAAAAGGAAAAGGAAAGGGAAAAGGAAAAGAAAAAAGAAAAAGGAAAAGGAAAAGAAAAAGAAAAAGAAAAAGAAAAAGAAAAAGAAAAAGAAAAGGAATTGTCATGCTGGGGAAATAAGAGTTAATAAGCCAAGGGTTGGGCATGGGAGAAACCAAGTCTGGGCATGGAGGGCATGTTTCATTTTGCCTCCAAAAAAGAAAATAAACTCCCTATTACATCCCACTCCACCAAAAAGCAATCAAGCCTCAATGGATTTTCTCTATCAAAAAAATCCCGCCAGGTTCTGGAAAAGAGTTTTCAGCAAATCTGTACACTGTGTGTTGTCTGAAACACTTCAGGAATGCTATTATATTAATTGGCAAACCACTGAGTTCCCTGAGTTACACAAACACAGTACCCATGGAAGTATATGAAGACTGGAGATGCATAAATATGCAGAGGTATAAGAAACTGAAACTGAATTTCAAAATGAGGTCATTATGACTTTGATCTGAGTGTAGAAATCGACTGCAAGATTTTGTTCTAGTTGAAAAAAATATTATTAAAATTAAATTAACCAATAGGAGAATAATCAGAGTGACACTATATACTGCTAGGAAGTATTTGCCATTGCTTTAAAAGAGGCAAGTGATAAGTCCTTCTAAATCAATGAGACTGACAAATGTCAGTAACACATGATCCTGTGAGAACAGGCAACCTCTTCAGAAACAGGATATATCTGAGAAACCATCAGTATACACGCTCTGCTTTGCTGCCTGCCAGGCGCGTACAGGGTTTACTAAACAGAAATGATAACCTTTTGATACTTCTCACTTCTATAAATAAATTTGGCAGTAGATAGTTCGTAGTTATTTTTATAGTGCATTTGCCAAAGGACTGTACAATTAAAATTTAGTAAACTGTTTGTACTTAGAATGTGACAAAAAGGACTCATAAGTATGTTCAGAGAAAATTCCTCCCATATGAGGAGCTGGAGTGCTTAAACACCTGCGAAGCTGTTTGTGATTCAGCTCACATTGGCCCTAGGAGACAGGAGAGCTAAGAAAAAGTTTTATCATGGGAAGAGATAGCCTTAGTAACAACAGGATTGTGAACTTGGCAACAGCTGGTTCAAGCATCCATAGGGTATTACGTTCCCTCCTGGGCTGTTGTGATAGAATGATGAACCAGCAAATAACATTGAATGGCATCTGCGACAGCATCTCTCCAAAGCTCATAAAGTTGGACACTAGATGTGGGCCAAGAGCACTGTATTCCCTTCTGTGCCTAGCCTTCAGGACGACAGCTCTGGTTACTCACCCAATCATCGATCCAACCGCTTCCATAGGCAAGAACTCTGCGTAGGCGTAGTAGGTACGTGCACTGTTGTTGCTCGGAGAAGCAACAAAACATGTCCCGCGGGGTATTGCTCTGGGTCACCCTTGGCAGAAAACAGGATTCTTCTCCCAACAGCCCGGCCCCTACAGGCAGGCGTCATTTCTTGTTGCTAAGATCTCAGCCTCCGATGTGAAAGGGTTTTCGTTGGGGCTGTAAAATGCAAATGAGTCAGGTTCCTCTGGGTTTTACGCTTTTCATTTTGTTTTGCCTCTTTAAAGAAAAAAATTTCTTCCAATTAAAAATAAAGAAGTTAACACCTTTCTGATAAGCGCAGGATTTTATTCCTGTAGTGCATGCACAGCCTTTGCTAACTGATTCAACTGCAATTCAAGGAATTTGTCAGGTCCATACAGGTAGAGGACTTCATAGGATCTCTCAAGTTTAACTGTAAAGATCACTCATCTAATCTTGGTTCCTGCCATAGCTGCTATGGAGATATGGTGACTTTTGGAGGATCACCTTATAAACAGCATAAATCATTCTTTCTGGTGTCTATCTTTGAGTAAGGATGACAGGTTTACACTTGGCACTGAACTTTAAGATAGCCTGGCATGTTAGTTGCCAAAAAAAGGGAGTGAGACTACAATCGTTTGCAGTTGCAGACTAAATAGTATATATCACTTTTACATTGGAATGATCCAGCATCTGTGACTTAGAAGGTGATATTAGCCAGGTTCCTTCTGAACACTTTAATAGAACTTATTCCAGCTACTGAGTTTTAGAAAAGACTTCGTTTATAATAATACCATTTCTTTTTACATTGCCAACAGAAATGTCTCCTTTTCCCTTCAGAGATTTAAGTGTTGGTGGTGAGCATCCTCTACTTCTAGAACCTTCCTCTTCAAAACCCCAGAATCTCTTGTGCAAAGGCTAAATCCTGTTCTTCTCAGGTCCTTTTTTTATTGTTGGATTTTTAGGATGCTTTTTTATAGTTTATCTGAGTTTGGTTTAGTTTGGTTAATACGTGTTGCTTTTTACCCCATATTGCCTGCAGTTCACACTGCAGTGGTAATATTTTTCACTGTGTATACACACAGGCAAGAAAGTCCTCTCTTTCCTTGCAAATAACGAAAACTCATACTTGGTTTTGACAATCCCAAACTGCATCTAAAGTCCAAAAATTAACACTGTTTTTTTCCCCAAAAATTCTCAGACCTAGTTCACCTCATCAGATTCATTTTCGGGGGAGCTGGGGAGTCATTGGATTCAAGCTAGAGCTGTAAAACACCTATGAAGGAAGAAAGTTCTCTGCTAAACCATGGCCACCTGGTTCATATATTTCTTGATGACTTGTCTCCATAAATCACAGTTATTATTAACGTGATGCAAAAACTCCTTTCTTAGAAAATGGTAAGAATTTTTGTTATGAGCTGAAAAATATTTCAGTCATTCTGAAAGAATTCCCTGTGCAGCTTTAGTTCGTAGTGGCATGAATGCAAAGCAACATGCACCAGAGTGGTCCCTCCAGCAATGCCTAACTGTAGGACTCAGCATTGTTTGTAATGGTTATGGCAAGATTTTTTTATCAGTTGGAGTTTGGAGCCCCAAACTTGTCCTATGGAGATTTAGGCAGTGATGTGTCCTTTTAGATGGAAAAGCATACCTGTATGTATGCATACACCTAAACTGTACATAAAATGGTTAGGAGAGATGCTATTTATTTCTTGGTCACCAGGGATTCACACATGAAGCTTGGATTCAAAGTAATTTTCTAATTCTTGTAATTTGGAGAAGCGATTTGAGCCTAGGACTCCTAAATCCTGTAGCACAGGGAGGAATCTCAGGCTGTCCCATTTGCTTTCACTACCCATTTGCTTACTACTGCAAGTTATTTGTCTCAGTGTTCCTGTAAAACACAGTCTGAGCAGCTAAACTCTTTGCTGTTTCTCACTAGATGAATGTCTCAGATATACTTATTTAAATATTTGCTGATTTCTCTGATTCTCCTTCATCTACTGTCAGTGTCACTATTAATCTCTCTGTCTCTCTTATCTCTGTCTCTGTCTCTATCATCTCTATCTATCATCTCTATATCTCTACCTCTATCTTATCTAAATATGTGTATCATCTGTATCTAGATCTGTATGTATCCAACGGATCATTACTGGTAGGTTGTAGTCACCTGCTGGTCTGCAATGACTTGCGGGATCCCTGCAGTGCTGATTTGGCACCTCTCTAAGTAGCACTGCCGTTACTCAGTGGGGATTTTGTACAGTACAAGAACCTATAGACTAGCTGAACCAAAGTATTACAAGAGAGGTTTAAATAGAGTGCAGTCAGTGGGTGCCTGTGGCCTCATTTATTTTTGAAAGACTGTATTGATGTATCTCCTCCCCAGAATTCAAATGGAAATCTGGGAGAAGATCCCTTGAAAGACAAGCCAGAGAATGAGGGAGACCTTCTTTACCCCCTGCATTAACATTTCAACCTTGCCTCAAGTGCTTAGTACTGAGTTTGAGAACAAGGGAAATGATGTCCTGAGGCTTCAAGGCGCTACTTCGTCTTTGTTCAGACGTGGGCCATCGTGTCTATATAGATCTCTGTGCTTTAGCAGGAAAGGCTCCCTCATGTCCTAAGATGGTAATAACTGCTCTTCGTATCATCACTGTCTTAGTTCTGCAGTTATATTGCTAATGACCTTTGGTGTCTCTGATACCAGAGACCATGCTCAAAAAACCATCTGTGTTTACCTTTAAGTGCCTACCTATTCATCAGGCCTAACTGTTGGCTAATAAGTCCTCAAATGTGTTGTGTAATGACCAAGAAATTAGACAGTGAATTAGGAGACCAAGGTTAATCATGTACAGCTTGTGTTTGATAGCAATAGTTGTCTGGTTTTTTTCCTTTGCAAGCTTCTGTGCAGTATTTCATAAAACAACAATTAGGGAAACACCTGAGTGATTTACAGCATTCACAAAAGTGAAACTCACAGGAAGTTGATAATGGATAAGGTTTCCAGTCCAACTCTACATAATGGCTTAGGCAATTCAAGCCTTAGAATTTTCAGAATCTGAATGTTAGTTTGTAGTTTTTCAGTGGGAGTTTTCGCCCGGAGGCAGACATTGACTGAGCTAATACATAAAATGCCTTGGCAGTTAGTTGCCTATACGGGGACCAAATACACTGACTGCTACGGAGGACAGATTTACAGGTAGGACTTTCTGAAAGCCAGTGAGGGAGGGTGGAGAAATCACTCAGGGATGTCCCAACAACATATGCGTGTTCCAGATCACGTAAGGAAGGTGCAAGAAACTTTCTGAATATACCTTGGCAGGTTGATTCCTAGATGTGAATGATCCCATTTTTTTGGTTCTAGGGGAAGTTAAAGGTTGTAACCCTTAGGATTCTCAGTTTGGTAAACCAAAGAACTAGATGGACCTAAGTGTGTTGGTAATTTACACTAAATGCTACGTAGATGTACTGCAGTCGCACAGGGCAGGTTTTGGGGCAGCAACATGTGCACAAGGGGAGGGGTAGATGGGGCATCAGCATGGACTGGCTTCACATTTCTTAGCTAACTTCGTGCTAACTTCTCTGCACTGCTCACACCAGTTGGTACACTGAGACTAGAGTATCCTACACTAATCAGCTAGACTCATTTCTGTGTAGCTGTAACATTAGTGTTCAACTCCATGTTAGAGAATGATAGCTATGTCTGGTTGGGATTTACAAGTTTTGGCCCTGTCTTGAAGTCAGGTGCTTATTTTGGCAAATTTGCACACTGAGAAAAGACAAGGAGGTGAAAATATCAGTGGTTAGAGTAATCACCTATAGTGTGGTATTGTCAGACTGAGGACTTTTCTGTAACAGTGTACAACATAAAGGAAATGAGAAAGCTTGTTGTCTGTGGGTATTTTTATAATCCCTGCCAAACAGTCAATTTACAAAGGAAATATAACTTGCTATTATTTGTTCTAATAAATTTAGATTTCTTTATTTTTAAGACTTGAGTTCTCCAGCTAAGTGACTAGAAGCTGCAGAGATTCCGTAGATTTCTGCAGTTTGGCATCTACAGGACTGTCATCTGATTTATGAAATGTAAATATGACTTCATCTTTTTGCTCATGTTGCATAAATCAGCAAGTTCTGGCTTGCCCATTAACAGTGAAGAGGCACCAGACCACAGATTTGATAAAACACATTCACCTTTTTATTTTTAATTTACCCTCAAAATATTTCAAGCAATTTCAAAGTTGACTAAAATAACAGAGACTAAACCAGTGGTTTTTCCCCCTTTTTTAACTGGCTTTGATTAAATGAACTTCATATTTAGGATTATCTGGATTATAACACTGCACTGTGCCCAGAATGTAAGACTGGATTGAAATACCAGATATTTGTTGAAAAGACAGCACATTTCTCAGTAGGAAGTGATAACATGGATGAGTAACAGACATCTTGGTGATGATCAATCCAGCTGAGATGTAATTTCAGTATGCTGACATTTGTTGGTGTTCATATAAGGGCAAACGAGTCAATGTCAGGGGGCTAGAAGAATGAAACTTGGTTTTAGTTCTCCATTTTGTGTTTCACTTTACACCCAGGTACACAGTAAAGTGAAAGGGTAGAAGATTCTATATGAAGTACAATCCAAGAATTAATTTGTCATACGGAAAAACTGATATCTTCCCTATTAATAGGTATAGTATTTCTTTATGAAGTTATTGTGTGGCAAACTATAGTCTTTTCATTGACAGAAATGGAGTTCACACCTGCAAAGTTCACCATCTGCTTGTATCTTTGCTGGGTAAGATACTAGTGCCTTGCTCTAACAAATTGTCACTCCTTCCAGTTTTTTAGTCCACAATCTCAACTGGTCTTGAATAAATTTAGTCATCAACCCCTTAAAGTCAAAGGAAGTCAAAGAGCCATTTTTTTAATGAGACTTTCAGTGGCAAATATGAAGAATCCAACTTTTAATTTTTTTTAGAACTGTCTTGTGACCGTACCCACATACAGAAAAAGAGTCCTGTTGCAAGTGAAGAGAATAGTACAATCATAGAATCATTTAGGTTGGAAAAGACCTTTAAGATCATTGAGTCCAACTGTAGAAAACCAAAAACTTTTCAAAAAATAAGAAGTCACCATAGTCCCTGGTCAAATAGCTGTCTATTTGCACTTTTTTTTTTTTTGCGTGAGCCTGCAATGTCAAGAAATGAATTGAATTGATGACATATATAAGTATGAAACGTCATGTTGAGGGATATTTAGTATTTTATTTTGCATCTCTAAGACAGATTCTTTTTTAAAGAAGAAACTTAACAAAAACCCTCATATTAATTCATTGAAAGGTTTCTTGTTGCTGGGGTTATCTTCTTCAGTAACTAGTACACCAAGTGCTTTTTTGCAACCAAGATGTATATTACACATACATGTGTGTAGGCTATTTGTTCTTTTTCCTTTTAATGAATAGGACCTGTGTTGGGAAGGTGGGAGGTCAAAAGTTCACATCTTCCTGAAGAGTCATCATGTAAAATGAGTGCATACAGACTGGTGTGGTAAAACACTTTGTGTATGGTAGAGCAGTATTAGAAAGTAACCTGGTGAAAATCTTGTGCCATTTTCAGAATGTTTCTGTCATATTAAAAATAAACATGGAATATACAATGTATTATTTTATATACATAATTGAAAATCAGTTCCTCCCTTTCCTACCTGTTAATCTTGTAGTTATACAAAAATCTTTATGTCCCCCCTGGTGGTGATGATAGCTCTATGGCTGTATAAAGTTGCAGGAAATATAGCTCCCAGTATAATTTTAGGTGTTACTAATCAAGTGCTGTAAAAGAAACACAGAGCCATAAGCATGAATTCTCACTCTTGAATATGCTTGCTGTTAGCCTTTAAATTAAGAAATCATCTGCAGACGCTGCAATAGCAGTGAATATGTGGTAGCAATACTGCTCTAGAAATAAATTTATGTAAAAGACAATATTTCTAACATAATCTTATAAATGTATGTATATTAACAGTGAGGAACTAACATTGATTAAGTATGGGTTTTATACACTGTTATGTCTATTCCAACTCTACCCAAAGCTCCCAGCTGAACTGTCTTTGTGTTAGGTACTACGGAGATATACAATAAGTCATTGTAGAGTCTTTGCTATGAGGGCTTTCGCTCTAACCTTACAGAAATTGTGAGAAATAGAACACTGCCCCTTTACTGAACATATAGGGAACTGAGGCACAGAAAGATGAAATGATTTTTCCTAGAATACATTATAAAAAAAAAAGGTATAGTGACTTTTATTTTAGCCCTGTATATGCAAGAGCGTCTCGCTGTTTTTATAATTAATTATCATGGTGTTTTTTTCATCCATTACCGCTCAAGACATGATGGGATCTTGTTGCTGTTATCCTATTAGATCATAAAAGTGTTAGCAACCTCCTGGGAACTGGATCTCTAGGAACAGATTTTAATTCAAAGTGTGACTCAGATCACATTAATGTCGACAAGTTTTGCTATTAATTTCAGTTCATTTCACATTTTTCCTGAACAAAGCTTGTGGCTGATGTATACAGAAGTTGTAGGAGGCTTGGCATTATGGTAAGTTCTTATGTTGTGATAGCCTTTGGATTTCAGGCAGATACCACTTCTTTTCATGCCTTTACCATGCCTCCTGCCATTGCTCCACTGGCCCGGTTATTCATTTGTCTAAATGTGAAAATCTATAGTGTCGAAAGGCCCATCAGAACTGATCATTTTAGTCCCTCTTTATGGTCAGAGAAGAGACTGGGTTAACAGAGTCTCTAGTCTCAGTTGGTTTACCCTAAAGTTAATTTTAAAATTGGACAGCTGGATCTTGTTCTTAGAGTAGCAGCTTCTTTCCATCAATTGCAAACAGCACATATAGTATCTGGCTCAAATGTAAATGTCTGAAATGTAGGTGAATGAGATAGTTCCCACCTAAGACCTATGAAATCTATGAAAAGAAAGTCTTAATTATAAAGACAGTCTCTATAGGCTTCTTCTCCAAAGTGGATTTCATACCTTAGGAAGTAATCATCAATCGCTTGTTTCTATGGAATATATGATCCTTTCAATTGTAAAATTTTATCTTCTATGAGTAACCACTCCCTGAGGAGTGAATGCGATGCCTACAATGGCTATGTTCATGTCCATATTCAGTATACAAAGGATGAAATAAGTTAGCCTGCTATTAAAACACGTTACCTGCATGTTATTGATGGATGCTTCATTGCACCACAAGAAGTCTGAAACAGCCCCTTTCCTATGGGTCCTTTCCTTTGGTCCTTGAGCATATTCATAACATGTTATCTTATATTCCTCTAGCAATTATACTATTATTCTGGCTATCCCCTCTTTTAACTTACAAAGGTACAAAGAAAAAATGCATGAAGCCCTGAGTCAGCCCACCCCGCGCCTTCATGTTGCATATGCTAACAATCTGCGCAAGAGATGCAACGGTAATCAAGTTGTATAACACCAGAACAGTAATTACTGACCACTTGGAAAAGAATAAATTGAAAGGCAAGAGCTGCACATTATGGAAAAGTCTGATGATGTGGGTTTAAAAACTCCACTAATGAACTTTTCCTTAAACAAAAAGAAAAGAAAATGTCAGCTTTGCTGTTTAGACATCGTTGTTAAAGGCCTACTTACTACATTTTGCATCTCCAAAACAAATATAATAGCCTCTCAGGAAAAATATTCTATACACTGTGAAGAACACTGACTGCTGAAGAAAAATGCTGTAAGGGCACGAGAAGGATGCAGGCTGGCTGTAGTCCAGCTCCCCATTTGTAGCTTATTGCTGTAAAATTTCCATATACTTCCCCTGAGTACAATGAAAAACTGTGTAAAGTGATACTTCTGGCTTTGAATGAACTAACAGCACCAGGGAATTCTTACAATAAAATGGAAGAGGGGCAGCTTATACAATTCAATCACTTTTTCCTTGGAAAAATGGATACATAAAAATATTGCTAGAGGTCTGCCTCTAATATTTTCTTCATATATTTAAACTTTGTTCCCAGACATGAGGCAACTTTGCAAAATATGAATCTGGATACTGGCAGGCCGGAACATGCTTTAGACATTACTGAAGCTTTTAAAGGTGTGGTATGCAAGGAGTCCTCTGCAGACCTGCATTTTAAGCTAAGGATTTACTTAATACCAATAACAATACCTTGCTAACATTCAGACCTTCAAACCGAAAATTAAACAGCAGTGCTCTATTTACAAAAGGCACAGTCCTCAAAAAGTAGACAGAGCAAAGCAGCTGGATTAAAAACAAAATTAAGAAGTGTTTTTCCATAAGCAACATATACACATGCGTGAGGTCGATATTTATCAGTGAATGGGAAGCTTCTGAACCTCAAAAAGAGCTATGGGGTTTACTAAACATGTAACAAAGTCTGTGTGAAAAGGTCAGATCCAGAAAGGTATTTTGACTTGGTTCCATTTAATGCAGGAGTTAGGAGTCAAAATACCTGGGTGGATTGGTCCTGGAGGATGTAGGCATGCCCCCAGGTATGGGTTGCATGAGGTACAACTCAGAGCACACGTTATTAGGGTGCAAAAGACTTTTACACAGCCTATCCACACAGGGCAGCTCGGACGTGCCAGGCTGGGTACCTACTGTTAGAAAGGTGAGTAATGACTGAATCATAGCAAAACAACTTAAAAGACAAAATGCTTATTAAAAAAATCTGATCAGTTAAACTGCAAATTGAAAAGTATTAATTTTACTTTACAGGCAGGAGATGTAATTTATTAAAATGCACAGAAATAAAACCATAAACTTCAGATAAATAAGAAAGTCTTTTCCTTCCTTATTTTTTTGCCATGATCAGATGAAGAACTTGTCTTTCTCACACATCAGTGCAAACCTACCTACCCTGAAATACCTAACTACAACTTAAGATTCATGACTGTGTGTCTACAAGACAGCAAAATGAAGCCACAACCCTGGTCTGTGTCCTCAGCCTGTCCTCTGCCCCGGGGATCCAGGATTATGTGACATTCACTCCTCCTGCCTGTGGCTGAGCTCGGCTGAGCCATGTGGGCCCCTGCTCATGCAGCTGAAGAAGGTGTTTTGGGTTTTCTCTGCTACTCTTCCTCAGCTCGATGTTTAAATTTTTGTACCTCTAATGCAGTTTTTCCTTTTCACTCACTATCTCAGAATATTTAAGAGTGAGGAGGTTTTTTAAGGGCACGCAGTGTAAAGGAATTTAGCGTTCTTAAAATTCTGGGGTTTTGTTTGTTTGTTTACCATGTGATAATAAATAAAGCAGAGAATATTTGTTCGGAGAGGCAGACTTATTAACTGAAAAAGACATCTACTTATACAAAAAATTTTGCAAAATTGTCAGATTTGACATACTGTGCTGGCTGAAACATCTTTTTTTTTTTTTTTTTGTGGAAAAAGTCCAGAAGTTTGTTATTGTTGCCATTTTCAAAATTATGTAATTTAATATTGTGCAATTTTTTGAAGAATTATGAGATTTTGTACATGTGTATATTTGTGTGGAATGGGAAATAGTGTATCTAATTCTCATGTTCAGTGTCAATCTTGTTGTTGATGTAGCCATTTATTGCTGCATTGAAAGTTACAAAATAAGAGAAAAATCAAAAAGACTTTGCTTTGATTTTAGCAACGAATGTGAATTATGCCCATCAACAGATATTCAGACCTATATCTTATAGACCAATGACATTAAAAAAAAAATGATACTTTCAGGAACATACTAAAACCCCAACAAAACATTAAAAAACCTAGAGAACAATGAGCAGCAGATGCAAGTAAAGTCTGATGTCAAGCAAAACATCTTTAACCTGTGTTTGTGATGAGAAAAATGAAAGAAGGTAGAGTTCCTTGTTGCTATACAAGTCCCTGAAAATTTGCAGTAACTTACATCTATGCTGGGAAGCAGCCCCCAACTTCCACGCCGTACAGACATGTGAGAAAACAACTGCGTCGCACACTTAAAGAGTCTTACCTTTGTGCAAAGCTGTGGCTCTGAATTTTTGCTGTGAATTCAACTCAGTAGGACCTTCCCAAAGACAAGGGAGCAACTGCCTGGCAGAGTCAGAATAGAGCTGACTGCGATCAGGAAAGTGCCTCTCCTGGGTGTAGGTGCTCGCCCTCGTGCAGGGGTGATTTGAAAAGCCCTGAGCTCCCGTTGAGTCTGAACGACTAAAGAGGAGATTGAACTTAGGGCTTTCATCTCCAGGTCAGTGGGGTTGGAATTGGATATCTGCATGGATGTTTGAGCCGAATACCCACATGAGTACTGCTAAGGCCCTTGGTGTGGGAGATCAGACGTGTCCCAGTATCCAGGGCACTGGGCATCACTGAGGAAAGTCAGAGGAGCACTGTTTAGGCAAGAACTGGTTTTGGTATCATCAGTTAGGCATGCCTTAAACGTAACTTCCTTTTAAAACTTACCCAAGACACATAGGGTGTTGGGGACATGGAAAGCTTAATAGCTTAAAAGCATAAAAAATTATAAATATTTTAAATTAATACTATTAAAATTTGCTCTTAGGATAAGCCTTTTTTGTTAAATTTCACCCTAAAGTAAAAATTTACAGCTGAGTCAAAACCTCTCAAAGATGGGGTTTGTCTGTGGAAACTTTGAGACAAGTTTAATTATATTAGTGACTAATAAGGGATGACCAAAGTAAAAGGTCTGGCCTCTGTGCAAGCCAATTTTGGAGGGGTTTTTACAGCATTGCATGGGGTTACACAGTATAGAAGCCAGAAGTAATTTTTTTCCCCTCGCATTTTACTCAGAAAACTTTATAGTCTTTTAATGAAGGATTATTGTGTAATGTCCTGGAAAAGTTCCCTCAATCTTCCTAACCAGAGCTTTGGACAAAATAAAATGGGTCCCCATAGAATCCGTCTCAGTTTCTTACAAGAACCACCTGAAGTTTTTGTGGGGTGACTTGTCTGATATAAACTGAGAGGATACACTTGGTTAAAACATCCAGTTTTGTATGGTTAAAATGGGGTTAAAATATATGGAAGTGGACTTTTACTAAGATGCAGTTCCTTAGCAGTAAAAAACATTAGATCTACTTCCAAAGGAGATGGTGGACCAATTTCTGGGAATCCTTGGCTGAAGTTTTGAAATCTTTCCAAAAGATGTGCTTTTACTAAGTTTGTTTTGTAAACTGTACCAACCAGGTACCAAGCCTGTGTACAGATTATGTCATACCACTGGATCTATCTTATTAAATAAAATGTTGATTTATAGTTAAGTAATGAGTAAGAGAAAGGCTGAGTGACTCATACACGGACAATTCCAGTCGTAATCTGTCTCAGGCAAAAATGGTGTCAACATCTCATGCAGAAAGGTCTGCTTGAAGCTTTTGTGTCACAAGTGCAGAACACAAAGTATTGAAAGTGTTGAAGTATTGAAAGAAGAGCGAGGATTCTGAGTCAGCAAAGGGGGTGCTTTGGGAGACATCTAATATGAGAGATGGTATGAGAGAGAAAACTATTGTTAATCTGCAAAGACCAACTAATTAGTAAATGCATTATAATAAGTTAGTGGAAATGAGATCAACTAGACTCAGGCAGTTGCGGTAATGTACAACATAGTTTGCAGAAGCATTTAGGCAGAGCTTCCACCTACTGTTAGAGGAGAAGAGGCTAATTTTGCATGTATGTGTGACTGTATAATCTTATTTTATTTTGGGTTCACCAGTCATGATTAGTGTTTTGAATATGCAATGCATGCCGGGACATCTAAGTGTAGGATTGTTGCTTTATAGAAGGCAATTTTGGTGGTGAAGACAATGATTTGTCTGACAGGAACACCAGGCTGCGCCAGGGTCTTGCGTTTATAAGGAATTTTGAAAAGTTTTGCGGTAAGTTTGAATTTGCAACCAAATACCAAGCAAACTAGCATTTCCTGCAAATGAGAAACCCTCCTTTTAGACCACATCCAACTAGTAAAGCCTTGAATCATTTTTATTAGTGACACTACTGTACCTCCATAATAATGAAGATGAATACTTGCTACTTCATATCACATACCTGCTGACCCACTCCTTAACTCTCAAGCAAACAAAATCACAAGACTGATATATTGTAAACCTCTCATTGCTGAAATTGCTCTTATTACCCACAATATCTAAACTTTATTACTGACAATGATGGTTTTCAAGTATCCTTGGGAATTTAGAGAGTTCCACAGTTCAGAAATGGATCAACCTTGCCAGCACTGAATGTCATAAGTAAATAGGCAGCAGAAGAAATTCTAACTTCCAAACAGTCCAGAAGCCAAACAAAATATTACGGGTAGAAAAAACCAAAACAAATCCAAACATAATTACATAGCTGGAGTTCAGGTTGTTTGGACTTGGAATGAAACTGCTTGCCCAATCCTATCAGGGGATCTTTACAGTTCCAAACCCACGTATGCCTCCCATTTACTATTTCTATTCTATACCAGCCTGCTATTTTCTGCTCAACTGGTAAGCAAAAGTTACTTTAAAATTTATTTTTTAGTCTGTACTTATCGTCAACTGTCAGACAGCAATAACATTCGAAAGAGTGTGCTAGTCCATCTGTCTTTCAGGCAATCCCTCCAGGAGAGGCTTTCTTTAGCTAGATGAATTTTTCCAGTCTGTTTCAGAGACCTACCCAGAAAGAGCGTTTCTCAGTCAGCCATAGGAATAGCAAAGACAGCAATTAAAATACCCTAATATTTCTAGAAAAAGTTTACACTTCAGACTGTCATGATCCAGGTAGCTTGATAAGAAAAGTAAAAATATGTATAGAAAAAAATGTCCCTGATTTTAATTTGAGCACATTAAAAGGAATGTAGAGGCAAGGAAGCTATAATTTGATTTAAATTTTAAAGTTAATCCTTTCATGTTATTGAGATTATATTGAGGTTGAGATTATAAGAATATTTCAGATGGAGAAAGGGGCAATAGAATTCACAGCAGTTCTTAGAACTGTTCTGATTTGAAAAATGGTTTTTCTAAATGGGAATAAATAAATTTCATGTTTCTTGGGTCAGAGATGTCCCTTGTCAATGTAGTCCTCCGTATGGTACAAAGTTGGCAGCAACCTTTTCTTCCTTCAAGGACATATTTTTTTTGTATCGAAAAAGAAGGTGCTATTCAACTCTCTCTTGACCATTCCCTAGGTCCCCAGGAGACACTGTATGTATGTTTGTGGTCTGTCCACAAAGAATCAAATCCCAGGTGGACAATGGAGTCAAGCAATGTTTTTTGGGGGAATTTGCGGTAGAGGAATAGCCAGTTCATGGTCACTAGTGGGTGAAGTGAGCATGTTAGGCCAGTAACAAGCAAGCTAGCTGGGGAGATCTGATGTTCATCGGTGTGGCCACCTATTTTTAGAGGAGGAACAGTTCCGGCAGACGGCTATGTCCTAATCAGGGCTGGATGCAATTGCTGTGCAGGTCTGCACTGTGCTATGCACTAGGAAGTGCTAAGGGGAGGAGGCGTTAGAGCTTCTGTCACCACCCAGTTGATCTGTTGTGTTTTGCCTTCTTGTTAGAAATAACAGTGTATCTCTCCTGTCAAACAGTAATGTGCTAAAGCAGACATTATTAATGCACTGTAATCCAACAAATTATTACTTCTGTAACTATTATTTTTGATGACAAGTACATGAGGACTCATCATGCTTTACGCTGCACTTAAGTAAGGGTGGTGGCATCTTATGTACAATAAAGACAAACACAGAATTCATGCAATCCATGAAATGGAGTGGTAGGCATTAATTTGGTATAATTCTAGATTACGGAGACTAGTGCCGTTCAAAAAACACTTTCTCTGACTAAGGTATTATTAGGAATCAAGTGCAAGTAGTGATATCAAACAAATAAACTAAATGCAAATATTACACATCTATGAAATTTGTGTAAAGCCCTTTACCATCTCAGAGAAATAAAAACATTAAGTAAACACACACTAGTATACGTAAATGTTTATAAATTTGCTCTTTGTTCTGTGCAATTAATGAACATCAGAGATTTTTCTCGGATGAGAAAAAATGATGGTTCTAGGCAAATGTAGAACAGATACAGCTGAAAAAGCAATAGCACAGAAGTTGTCTTGCTTACAATTTGCAAGCCTATTTTCCAGCCCTCTCCGATACCACAAAGGTCTTTTCCTCTTTGTCGTGGTTTGGGCCAGACTGGCCACTGAAATGAATGACAGATGTTCTCCCCAGCCTCTCACTTCAGGGAGAGAAGGATGAGGGAGAAAGAGACTTACAAGTTTAGAAGAAACTAAACCACTTTTATGAAATAGTAGTAATAAAAAGAAAATATAATAATATCAAAAAACAAATAATGAAATATATATAATATATACAAACCTAGTATCGAACTGCCAGGATGCTGATCACATCACTGACAGGTACTGGGAAAGTCCCAGACTGGAATCAGTGATGGACGAGCACTGGATTCCAGTTCTGGATTCAGGAATGCATGGATCAGGATCAAAGGCAGGTGAACAGAGTCCTCCTCAAACGCCGGCCGTTGAAGAAAGAAGAGCTGACCCTTTGATCCCTCGGCTGTTATACTGAGCATGAGGCAGATGGGATGGAATACCCTGTTGGCCAGTTTTGGGTCACCTGTCCTGTCCGCTCCTCCCCGCAGGTGTGACCCCTCTACGCTTTTCCGCTTCCGACCCTCCAACGAGGCAAATAATGAAGTTGGCTGGCCTTGGGTGTTATAGCAATAAGTATAAGCAGGAGCCCCTCTGGATCCCATTCCTTGGTTTTAACTACAAACACCAGGCCTTATTTCTGCTAGGAGCGGATACTCTCTGATAAATATGGCATTAATTTCAGAGAGTTCGATTAGTTAGAAGAGGCTTAGCTGAAACGTAAGATTACTGAACAGAAAATTGGTTCTGTTTTACCTCAAACCATGACACTCTTGTTCCCTCATGAGTGCTTGTCTGTACGTGACTTGTTCCTGTTTTGCACACCCAGTCCTCGCTGTGAAACCTCCATGAGGTGTATATACAACCAGCCACAAGAAAAACTGCTCGACTCTGAAGCCTGGCATTGCTCAGCTTTTACCATTGGAACAATTATTTTGCTAAAAAGATTCTGTTTTTTGTGATACTGGATTCCATAAATGCACTGAATTAGCTTTTTAAATTAGCCTGAAAGAGAATGGGAAGGACACCATCCATTACAACCGGGTCTGGAATGAACAGCAGTCACTGGTGCCTTTAAGGAGGCCGATATTACAGGGGGAGCAGAAAAATCTGCCTGTTACTAAAGCTGCCTGACACATCTCATGTTAAAATCCCAGTTTCAAATGCTAATATGTTCATCATACTTCAGCTATTTGGACTGAAATTTTCCATACTCACTGATTGCCTCAGGCTAAATTGTTTAGGAAAATTTCAACAAAAATCATCTAGCTAAGGAAATTTTCTCTCAACTGGCTGAGCTTGGACTCTTTCCAACTACCAGAAATAAAGCAGTTCCTTCCATTCCTGCAGTGAAAGACTCCTGCAGTAATATACTTTTCCCTGGAAATGCTTGACAAACTCCTTACTTGGTGAAAGCAAACATAACACTGGGGACTATAATAGGGAGGGGTGATTTTACACCACTAAGATTTTGACCTAACGTGTGGATCCACAAGTCTTTATAAGAAGTTAAAGACTGGTACCATCAGTTCTGTGGAACTGGAGGGAATAGATTGCTTGATTATTTTTGTTTTATTTTGTTTTCAAAGTGAAGTAATAGGCATTGATCTACAGATATGATTGTATTCTGCCTGGCCACGAGGAAAAACTGTTTGATTTCAGTCTGACATGGACTGATGTATAACTTTGATGTATTTGCTAGAGATATTTCTAAGAGAAATACATATTAAAAAATAGTTAAATTTTTATTTTTGTATTAATTGATCTCTGCAACCTGATTAGTGAAGATATGAGACCAGTAAATGTGGCTTTGTTCTATTTTATCTTGCACCTCTAATAAAAATTTAAAAATCTCTGTGACATTACCCTGCTAGAAGAAATGAAAGTGAGACTCTTCCGTACTATTAAAATGGGTCTTCTTTCATGTGCATCTTCTACAAACATTCACAGCTCCTGTGACGGTGATACCACTTAACCCTATTTTGAAACCTCATTAACCTCTTTCTTGATGCTTGTGAAATGAGATTTGTCAGATACTCTGCTCTTTAAATATTTCTCTTCTGTTAAGCTAAAAGCAAAACAAAATAAAAGCAGAATATAAAGACCTGGGAAACATCTCATCAGCAATGTGTTATTTGTCTTTCAGTAGAGTGAGTGTAGAATATGGACCTCCAGATTTGTTCCTAACTTGAGATCCACTGATACAACCTCTGAATGAATTCTTTGGCTCTTTTGTTTCAGATATATGTAATTTCATAGACCTTCTGTTCAAACTTACCCTTAAAAGATAAATATAATAAAAGGTTATGAGATATAACAAAGGACCACAGGATTTAACGCTAATAATCCAATCCACTGATAATAGTGGATAATTTTCTCACATCTGAGTACGTGGTTGCTCCCTGAAAATACCCACCCCCAGTACTTGTTTTATTCCTCAGCCTCCTTGCATTTCTCACTGTATGTTTAGAGCCCTACACCAAAGACTCCATGAACATTAGACTTCTTTTTTCCTATAGATCTCCAATGAAAAGAAAAGGTGGAATATTAGTCTGGGTAAGTGGATTTTTGAAGCTCAACAGAATTCTAGCCTCTCTATAAAGAAAACTATCCCCCTTTACAATACCACCTAAACTTTACAAAATATTCTCAGAGATGCATAGCTGGCTGTGGTTTCATCTCGTGTATTTGTTCAGATATTTTGGCCACCAAGCTCTGTCAGTGTCACAATCAGGAGAAAAGCCCTATTTCTAGAGTGGGCTGATGACAGTTAAATTTTAAACTGGACTTTTCCTTTAAATCTGTCAGTCTTTTTTATTTAAATATTTTGAAATGTGAAGCTCCTCAATGGGTTCTGTTTAATTCCATGAGCATTTTTCCTGGCTAAGTGATTAGGCAGGTCTTCTGACATACTTGTGAGAACAGGATTTTATTACATGGCTCTGAGGAGAACTGAATGGTAGATACGCAGTTGTTAGATTTATGGAACTGCTGGATCAAGAATGCTAATTTTTCCTAGCATTAGTATATTTGGGTGATATCCTTCTGAAACATGGCTGAAGTCTGTAGTCTGTACCTCATGCTCTAGTAGAAGAGCTCATGATGAATGTATAGTCAAATACCCTTAATATTTTGCAGATGCTGCGAACACCAATTACAGAGCACTGACTGCAGTGAAGGGGTTAATGATTAATTAACTGTGATGATATGAATTAAGTATCAGCAGGGTCTAGGGTAATTGATGTCAGGTGAATGGGAAACTCCCCAGGATAATGTCAGTGCCAGAGGGAGTGGTGATTAGTGGGGATAAATGCTGGTGTGATCTGCATCTGATGAAGGCAGAGTTGAAATGTTTGTGGGACTGGGCTGAGCTGAGAATAATAAAGGATTTTGTGTTCCCAGCTGAGAATAAAGGAGATTTTTGAATCAAAATATGTAAATAGAGGTAGAACCCTTTCCATTTTTAAAAAGTGCAACAAGACATATGTTTTTAATACATATCTGTATAAAGCTTTAGAAAGCAATTTAGAAGTTCATTGTGAACCATGTAATCCCTAATTTTAAGTAGTTTTGAGAAAGGAAGAAAATTGATGTCCATTATTTTTCTCTATTTATTACAAAGAACAATGCAGAACAGTCTTCAAAGTGCAGGTGAAGACTTTGCTGTGCCTCCACTTATTCATTTGCAAACTCGTTTACAAATATTCTAGTACAATTTTGTAAATCTCCTTGAGGACACCAGATGGAAAACACTAGGAAATGTTTTTATTTAGTTTTAGATAGCTATAGTTGTAACTATTGTTATTGTGTATATATATATGTATGAGGTGCTTCTTCAAACAACTGTAGACAATTTTCATTCATTTCCAGAAAAAAAGTCTGTTGTGTGCATTGTAAAATGGAGTACAGAATTTGTAGTACATAATCACTTAATTAAAGATTGTCTCGTAGTGCATATACTTTACTGAGATGAATTAACGTTGTGCAAGAAAACTCAATTATTCTGTTGCCTAACTTAGATGTGCTTAAAACTGTTCTTTATTGAGTAACCTGATACACTAATCTACACAGACAATTGTATATCTTGTGCAATATTTTTCTTTCAAATCTTTCCCCTCCACAGTACCTACAAGGGCCATAATAATGGTGCTTATTTATTTACTATAGGAAAATCTTATGAACTTTTGATGTGAATCTGGGCCATGTCAGTTTAGTTGACATGCCAACCAAGAAAAACAGAGAGAAATTTAAGAGTTCCCTGGGGTATCAAACAAAGGTTTCATTTGCAGAAATTTGCAGAAGTCTGACCACGGCCTGTGGATAATACAACCTAAACACAGGTCACAAAGAAAGAAAGTTGATTTTCTGTTCTGTGTCTTTACAATCATAATTTTAGCATATTGTTGAATGTCTGGATAGCTTATTATCTGCACATACTGTATATGTTGGCACTTTACTACTTTTGCATTATATAGGAAGGTGTCTTTAAATCCAAAATGACAGACACGGTAAAATAATGGTGAATCTGTTCATGTGGCTACGTTAACAGAGATTGTTCTAAAATTACAGCTTTATTGCTATAAATGACAATGGATTCTTGGTGACTATTACAACTCTGGGCAGTGAGATAGGTGTAAATACAAAATTAATTATTATTTTTTATGTTTTCATATTATCATCATTAATGTTTTATATGTATTAATTTTATAGACAAAATGAACTTAATTTAATTAATTTTAAGTTAAGGAGGGGATTCATCTATGGGGTGTGCAAAATGTACAGTTATATGCAAAATGTTTGTTTCACTTTCCAACACCTTGTCTACATATCTCAAATAAAAAATACAAACTTTGTCTGATTACAAATTAATTGTTACAAGTTACATACCTTCTAGTTCACAAAGAATATAATTTAGTCATATATACAGTACTACAAATGAAGTAATTCTGCTTTAATTAGAGGTGTAGGTATTCTGCAGTGATGCCAAAATTTGTCACCGAATTAATTTCTTGCCTTACTGTTGAAGTTCTTAAAGAGCCTTATGCAACAGAATGAGTAACATTCTCCATTCCTTTACAGCAGGGAAATTTAAGGAAGAGATTACTCAGGGAATCCAATTCTTTGCTGTGTTTTCTTCAACAGATCTTTCATGGAGGTCAGTTGGAACTCCCATTGACCTCTGTGGAGCAACAGTTATGCCAACACAAAGCAGTTGGTGCATTGGGGAGCCAGAGAACCTGGTCAGTCATTTAAAGCCAGGTCTTGTACTTTAAATCCCACATGTTAAAACGAGAAGAAGTACTTGTTTTTCTGACTCTCTCTTGCTGACTATGAACACATAACTGTTATGAACTCAGCTTTCTGGATTCTATGACTGCTCTGAGATTGGGGTCACTTGGCCAGCAACGCAGTGCTCCACAGCTGCACCACGAGTTCACCAGGCAGCCCCTTCCAGCAGCGTTTGTTATACTTGTGTTTGCAGTATGTCTTGCCGAGTAATGCACGCAGCTTCGCTGCTGGTGGATTCTGTGTAGATCACCCCTTTTAATGAGTTCATTAAAACTGTAATTACCTAATTTTCCTAGAAAAACAAGGGGGGAGGGGTATCTGCTTTTCTGAAACTGGACGTCTGATTGTATAGATGCTCCCCTGCTGCTGGCAGTAAGCTGCAGGAAATAAGGGACAATCCTTGGAAGAGAACAAGGGGTGATTGCACGTGCAGCCATGCAGCTAACACACTGAGTGGGCATTCCAGCAGTCTGGATAAAAATTATTTATGTTGAGGCTGTGTCCAAAATGGCCTGGGCACTTTCCAAATACAAGAGAAGAAACAATCCTTTCACCCAAGAACTGGAATATAAGGAGACAGATAGGCACGTAGTGAAGGCTGTTGAAGACAGAGCAAAGAAACCAGGTGATAACGTTTAAGACAGAAATAAGTAAAAGTTTCTGAAGGTGGTTGGTTTGTTTAATGTCAATACTAACAGCCATATTAATACTAATACTCCAATCTCCTGTCTCTTTTACAAGTATCTTCCCTGTTTACCTTCTCTGGAAACCCTGACTCCACTACTAAGATCCCTTGTGCTCTCCCTTTCACCAGGTAAATAATCCTTTCAGACAAAAGACACAAAGTAAGTTGCCTGTCCCTGAGCTATAAAGAGATGATAGTCTGCAGTTTGAGGGGTTCGGGTAACTTGCAACTACACAGAATTTGCCAGTGAATAGACCTTGTACAGCAGAAATGTACCCCATGATCTCAATCCTGATGACTGGAAACAGTCTTCAAAATACGAGGGTAAACTGACACTGTTATCACAGTGTGATGTTATGAGAAATTTGAAATTCTCTGTTTGTTTTGCTTGGTGCCCTAGGGACTACAAAACAATGCAGCCTTCAAGTGTTCAGCAGAGTCAAAATATAAAAATTAAAATGTAATTTATGATAAGGGAATGGAAAGCCAAAAGCATCATATAGTGACTTGGAATGTCTGGTGCCAGCTGAAGTCTGTAAGAAATGTCACTGATGCCATTTTGAACCCCTTAGAAAACAGCCACAGAGAAGCTTTTGGTCAGGGCTGGACTGTCTGGATAAATCCTAGCATTAAATTCTTGGTTTTCTAACTCTGGACAATACAGTAAAGGTACTTCAAAAACAATAAGGGAATGTTTTGCACAGACATACATTTGTGGCTTTACTTTGTAGCCACAAGATAAGTTTCACTGCTGGAGCCACCAAGGAAGGCAGTGCAGTGACACAGCCCCAAACCTGCAGCCTTTGGTCCTGCAGGGACACTTGTGGTCACTGTGTGTGCTCAGGGGCAAAGGCTGTCAACACGCTGAGTCAGGAGCTGCTTCTGAAGGCAAAGGACTGGTTTGCTCTTGTCTCTTGGATTTAGGTGTCCAACCTGCAGCCTGGCAGAGGTCTCTCTCCCTCATTCCAGTTTCTTGGCTTCTAGTGCTTCCCTGAGGACAGCTGACCTATTTTTAATAAGCAGAGGTATAGCCAAACCTATTTTTCAAAACACAGCCTTTTCAGGCTTTTCAGATATTTCCTTAGGAGCCAAAAGAGCTTCAGACAGTTTAGGAGCTCTGAACATGAGTGAAGAGTTGCTTACAGGGTTTGAGGGCCACAAGCCTGGCTTTAATTTCCTAAATCCTGCCAATCTCAATCTTTTTTATGGCCCTGGACCTCAGTCTGGACTATGGCTACAGAATGACTCCATGTTGGAATCACTTCTGCATCAGGTTGCTTGCATTTCTCTTTATGGTTTACTGAGAAAGAATCACAGAGTCACTGGGGTTGGAAGGGACTTCTGGAGATCATCTAGTCCAACCCCCCTGCCAGGGCAGGGTCACCTAGAGCAGGTTGCACAGGATGACTTCCAGGCAGGTTTTGAATGTCTCCAGAGTTGGAGACTCCACCACCTCTCTGGGCAGCCTGTTCTAGTGCTCTGCCACCCTCAAAGGAAAGAAGTTCCTCCTCATTTTTAGATGGAACTTCCTACATTCAAGTTTGTGCCCATTACCTCTTGTCCTATCACTGGGCACTACTGAAAAAAGACTGGTGCCATCCTCCCGGCACCCTCCCTTTAAGTATTTATAGGCACTGATGAGATCCCCTCTGAGTCTTCTCTTCTCCAGACTAAAAAGACTCAAGCCTCTCAGCCTTTCCTCATAAGAAAGATGTTCCAGCCCCCTAACCATCTTTGTGGCCCTCTGCTGTACCCTCTGCAGCAGTTCCCTGTCCTTCTTGAACCGCGGAGCCCAGAACTGGACACAGCACTCCAGGTGCGGCCTCACCAGGGCAGAGTAGAGGGGGAGGATAACCTCCCACGACCTGCTTGCCACACTCTTTTTGATGCACCCCAGGATGCCATTGGCCTCCTTGGCCACAACGGCACATTGCTGGCTCATGGTCATCCTGTTGTCCACCAGGACTCCCAGGTCCCTTTCCACAGAGCTGCTTTCCAGCAGGTCAGCCCCTAAGCTGTACTGGTGCAAGGGGTTATTCATCCCCAAAGTAAGCAAAATTCCTATTGGAAACAAAACTGCTGATGGGTAGAAGAAAGCACAGACCTGTAAGTTGAACAGGGTCGGAAGGCAGAAGCTGGACAAAAAGGCAGTTTAGAGGAGATGGAAGGAGGTAGTGATGTTGGAAAGAAGGAGCTGTGCTTGGGAAGAAAGCTGAAAGTTGTACTTCCTTGGGGTTTCTGTGCATCTGTGTGCATAGCTTTTAGGGGAAAGCCAGAGAAGGCTGAACGGTAATACTGGAGTCTATAAATCTGGGGTGTCAGCTTTATTTCCTCAGCCTTTTCTGAGGTAGAGATAACATCCAGAAAATTGCTGAAGTTAATTTGCATGGCACAGAATAAGATTTAGGCAAAAGAATGAGAAAATAAAGTGGGAAAACAAAATGGTATACCTTTATAGAGGAGAGTATCTGCTGTGGTTCATTTGTTGGCTTTGTCCCCTATAATGCCCATCTTCTTTTATCATAGGACTGGTTTCTCAGTTCATGCAACTCCTGCCTAAATAAGAGGAGCCTAGATCAATCAGTCAAAGCTTTGTAGAGCAACATTAAGCAATGTCACTTTAATCTAAATCTGTTTTCAGAGTAAAAATAGATTTTAAATGATATTAATCACAGTTAAAGAAAAAAGTTCTTTGGTGCTGTTCTTGCTCTAAGGTGAAGTGTTCACCTGGTATAAGTGACAGTGCTTTTTAATTTCTTCATGCAAAAAAGTTGCATGAAAAAATGAACATATTCTGAACTCTTCATTCATCACTCCGAAAGTGCTGGCTGCCTCTGAGTGCTGATATATTTTATTGCAAAGGTTCTGGGCAAGGCTCTGAAACATATTTGCAAGCAAACTCCTCCTGGCAGTTTTCAGGTAGAGGCCTTCACAGAGCTCTCTGCAAATATTTCTCCAGGTGCAGAAGTCTATAAATAGAGCAGGACATCTGTCTGCATGAGATTTCAGTGTTGTGTGCTACTGTGGTGGTCTAAGGTGCTGAGGAGATTGTGGAAGGACTTCAGAGGTATGATGGTGCAAGCAAGAGAAATTAGTTTCTTCTGACACTAGATTAAGAATTGGATGGAGGTTTCAGATGAGACTGTAAATCTCATCTGGGAATCCGTTATATCCTGAAGTGAGGCCAATGTTTAAAGACTGAGAACTGGCCACAGTACGACCAGAAAATGATTGTTTGCTCTCGAGGATCATTTTGAAAATAACAAAGATCTTATATTTCTTTGTGAACTCAAAAGAAAAATCATCCACCACTAAAATGCAAAAGAAGAATTGTTATTGTTACTGGATTAAATCTTCACACATTTGCAACAACATATTGGCTCACTTTTTATTTGGGAAAACTGACAGTGAAGGAAGAACTCTTTTGTGACTGCTGATAACTCAAATGACAGGAAGATTTGTGTTTAATGTTTCTTATTACACAACAAAAAAAGACTGAGCTATTATGTACTGCACTTTAAAGACATCAAGAAAATTGTGTAAAAAATATTTGCAAATGTAAATAATTTTTCATTACTTGATATGACATAACTTGCTGCTCATAACGTAAATAGTAATTTCAAGAGGTGTGCCTTTGTTTCTGGAGGTGAAAATCAAATTAAAATAAGTATTTGCCATGAAATAAGTACATACTGTATGAGAAACTGTAATAGAGATAAATCACTATTTGATCATTAACAGATTCTGTAACATAAGTTTTCAACTGTTTTCAATTACTTTTTTTCTCTAGTAAAATAACATCAGACTTTCAGAAGAGATTTTTTTTCAGCCTAGCACATTTAATAATTCTGAGAAATACTCATAAGTTATATTGACTGTAGTTATAAGTATCTTGAAATATTACTCAGCTATTAGAAATGACTTAGGTGAATACAAATCAGGTAAAAACTCTTTAAGGTCTCTAATAACAAAAATATTAAGGATGATTCAATGACTGTCTAGCACTTACATTTCTACGATAGTTCTCTCAAAACATTGCTATTGTACAGTTATAGCAATGTGATCTTATTGCTAAAGAAGTTTTATGCCATAATGTGTTCAATGAAAAAGGTTTTCAACAAACAATTGATGATATTTTTTGCTCATAAAATTTACTGAAGTAAATACACATTGTAGCAAAGTAGGAAAAATGAAAAGGAATGCTATTCACTGTTATGTGTTAGTTTTTAATTACCTGTTTTCTCACTCTGATTTCAGGACATGGATATGCCTTGACCTCCTCCACTTAATTTTTCTTAAAAACAGTATAGTGATTTTGTAGAAAATTTTAAGTATTGTTGAAAGCTGAGGGTTATTATATGAAGGATATGATATATAGAAGTTTTCATTCTATTAGTTGTGAGTGCTTCAGGATCTTGAATTAGAAAATGGTGTATATATTCTAACATTGATCTTAGTTCTCTGTTTCTTAATGTGTAGGAGGTATTATATCCATTCTTACTTCAAATGAATAGTGAAAATGATTTCTTCCACATCTGGGACAGATTGCAGTAACCTTCTAAATATTGTTCTGATATGGCTGAGGTTCAAATTAAAATTAATCTCAGTTTTACTTGTTTAAATGCTTTATAAATTGCTTGGAAAGAATTTAGAAGGTACTTGATTGCACTATACTGGTACTAAGTACCCATTAATATAATAAAGAATTTATAGTGGTTGAAATACTTCTCAGTCAAAATGTGCATATGAGAAAATTTGATTTTCCAGCAAGTGAATAAGGTTTCATCTGCTGTTGTTTTTGTTGTTTTTTGGTTTTGTGCCCCTCCATCCACCCACTTCACAGGCTGATATATCTGTCACAGCTGCATAAAACAGTCTGAAGAAGCAGCCAGTATTGTCACATATTTTCAGTGATTTAACTTTCCTCTCAGTAGTATGAACATTATTTAAACACAAGAGCAAATTCAAAGCTAACCCTGATTCCGCTGACATTAAACTGCTTTGGAATGAAAACAATATAAATCAGTTCTGCCAGCCTTTAATTGAAAAGAATATATTTTATATGTCTGTCTTAAAAATTGTATTGTACAGTAATCATATTAAGAAACTGAGAAACTTCCATTATATTGCTTTGGATGTGTCAGTGCATGGTCACTGCTGCAAGAAGAACTGAGGGGTTAATGAACCAAACATTGACAGGACAGCAGAAGATAAACCCTGTATAAATCTGGTCTTTATTTAGAACAATGTTCAAAAGAGAGGTCATTGGCCATAATGAAAGAAGGGGCTTGTTAAAAAAATTTAGTTTTATTTGGCAAATACTGTAATGAGGAGATGAGCTTTCTCCTACTTACCTGAATAAGTCTTTCAGAGATTTTATAGCGAAACCAATTTCCCAGTGGATTGCCTTGGACTTAAACCAATCTTCCTTATTTTGGAGATGGTTCCATTATTTACCCCAGTTTCAGACCTCACATGAAGCGATTACACAAGCTCTATATGTGGAACCGTTGTATTTGCCAAGGCTGTCTACCTAGAGTGACTGAATGTTGCTGTTCTGTGAGTACTGTTTTCACAGCTAAGAAGGAAAAGACAAAGAAAAGGAAAGCTTTCAGTTATCCAAAGTGGCTGCATGAAATGCAGAGCTGCAGCTGTGAAACTGAAGGCTCAGTGTTTACCTCTGAGAGATGGATATTGGAGGAGTTTTGTTTAATTTACTATATCTAGACCCCAGGTATTGCCACCAGATCATTTTATTAAAAAATAGAATTTCATAAATCTAGAGGATAGGTTTATAGAGGCTCCTTAGCATACCTGAACACCAATAATACTGAACGAATCCCATTGAAAAGGCGTACTTTGGTCTAAGCATTGGTCTAAGCAAAGGATAAAAGAGGGGAAAAAATCCCCACAAATCTCCAGGACTTGTCTGACCCTCACTTGGGAGCACAGAGCAAACAGCTTTCATCTATTGCAGGCTGAATGACTGCAGAAACTGGGAGCAGTGTAACAACACAAGTGCGGCACTAGACGTGTGCCCGTTTGCGTGTAGGCTGGATGAAGCGTGGTTCTAGCGCAGCCGTGCAATGGTCAGGTCCCAGGTTAGCGCACGCACCATGTGATGTACAGCCGGACTGCACCAGACCTCTCGGTGCTGGCTCCCTTCTCTCTTTCCTGTGATTTCAGGTGGGGTTCAGACATGCCCTTCCAATGGCTGATGGATCTGTATCATAATGGGATTGCTGGCTCGGTCCCCCCACCACTTAAGTCCTGGCCTTCTCCCAGCCCTCCTAAAAATGCTGGGGGCCCCAGTGAGGTGGTGGTGTGCAACCCTGACACCACAGAGCTGTTTGAGAGCAGGGGCCACAATACATTTCTTATCACTTATTAATTATGTCAAGAACTATCCCTACGCAGAAACCATTTTGTTGGGAAATCAGTTTGTGATCGCAGGAAGTCCAGAAATAGAGAGATTGTTACTCCAGCCAGTAAAACAGCAGATTCCTGCCAAATGGGCTGTGGTTTTCTGCACAGACTTGGAACATACCAGTGACACAAATGTGAAGGTGTTGTGTCCTTTTTTGCAGAAAGACTGCTTTCTCTCCCTACCTGGAGGGAAAAAAGCAGGAGTGACAAGTGGGGAAAAGTCTTGATATCTGAACAGTCTACACTGAACTAAAATGATTTTTTAAAAAATTTTGCTAGTTTTGCTGCTACCTGTCCAAAAAAAGTCATAAACCCTATGTTTTATTAAAAGATAAACAATTCTTACCTCTGTAGAAAGACTACCACCAATAAATGATCTGACACATGATATTCCTCTATCAAAGATTAACTGCATTGTTAAATCTTTCCAGCTGCGTTCAAGACAAAAGAACTCTAAATAGCAGAATATTAGGGTACACTCTTGGTCATGGAAACCTCCACCAGTAGGATATCTGTTTGGTCATCTCTCAGTGGCTGAACTGTATAAGACATTTTACTATGGTACTTACAGATATTAAAGGCTCTGTTTAGGATAATTTTTCATCACTGTTTTTGGTGCTTAAAGATTTAGATTGTCTAGAAAGATGTTTTGAAAATGCATAGGCAAAATGGATGCTTAATTTTACTTGGTTACTCAAACTCATGTTACGTATTTTAAGTATTGTTAAATATTTATATGAATATGAAATAATGAAAAAAATCAAAATATTCAGTTCACTGAAGTTTGAAACCTATGGATCTTATTTTTCTGGAATGTTTTCCAGCCTTTGGAACAGGGTAACACGTCTGTGTGCACAGCTGCCCACACAACTTCCATTCTGATGTGTTCTTCAGTATCAATATAATGTGGTTCATTTTATAATAATTCATAATTTTTTTTTTTAAAATTGAGCTGAATTACCACAACGCATTATTATGGCTTTCACTTCACTCATTGTTTCAAACTTCAGCCTGTAAGTTATTTATAGAAGGGCCAATGAAAGGAATTCAGTTCTAGAAGGGAAGAGGTCTAAGGAGATAGATATTAAATCCAATTTGCTTTAAAGCTTTAAATTTCTGTGGTCCTTGGAGTACTTTGGAGAATCTTAAGGGTCTGTGGTGTAACAGAAATGCCAGTGGGTAAAAGCACCACTCAGAATACCTGCTGCGGTGTTGCCCTTGATATAGCAAACAGCATGATGAGTGAACGAGTAACTGGGACAGTGGGTTTGGGGATTTGGCATTTTAAAGAGGTAGTTAGGTGTAAATAATTTAAGAAAGAATTCAAATTTTTCATAGGCAGATGTCTATCAGCAAGGGTAAAGAAAGGAGGAGTGTATGCTATGGTGAAGAATAGTAGGGAAGTAAATGTTTGCAGCACGGCTTAAAATGGCTCAGCCAGTCCGTAACACAGCCTAATTCATGTCCTGGGCTTTGTAATCAATTCTAATGAGATATTCATCTTCACCTTACAAACATGCCATGTTATGGGAACTTCATCCATCTTACCTGGAACCACTATGGCTCTTTTACCCAGTCTGGAAGAAGTGACACAAATATACAAATATAGTAACTGTGAGTGCTTTTAGAAGCCAAATATAGCTGCAGTTCCCTGCTAGATGAAGTTTAGGAGGGAAAAGTGAAGAGCTGTGGGGTATTAAATCCCCTGGAGGTGGACAGGTGTTTACAGGTGTTTAACAGTTATGCCAGATGAAAGGATTTTCAAAAGTGAACCTTCATCTCTGATTAACACAGGATATCCTCAGGTACAGATATTAAATTTTTCAAACATTTTCCTGTGCCATTCTTATTGATGACATTGTCAGAAACTTGGTGAACTTGTCAACATACTCTGTACCAGGACTTTGGTAGGGTACGTGGTAAACTTTCTGTCCCACAATATCAAACAGTATCTCTTTCTTTGTCATACAGATAACGTATGGCATGACTAATGAAGTGTGAGAACTTGAAGCTTGCTTTGCTCCTTGCTTCAGTGTGTACACAGAGCAAGTATACAGCTGACAGGGTTAAATTTGTACTGGATAAAATCGAAACAAGTTTTCTCTTAGAAAACCCTTCATACCTATATGGTTTTCTTTTTTGTAAATTTCTGTTGGCAACCCGTTGCTGAGGATGGAAGTACCTTCATATGCCTAATATGCAATTTTATGGGTTTTTTTAGGTTTTGTTTGTTTTATATTACACAGAACATTTTGGACAGAAAAATTCTGTGCAACACTGCTTCTCATATTTCATTTTTCCATTGGTACATTTTTGTATTAAAATGGTTCAACGGGATTATGAGGCAACCAGAATGTTACTGTTGAAGCAAAAAAATGGCTTAGGAAGTTTATCTTGTGCTTTGAGCTTGTCATTTAAATAGTTAACTATTTACCCAAGAGCCTTTAGATGGAGATTTCAGACATTTGAAAAAAATTATTTTCATATAAACACATAGACTATTGATTTACAAAGAAATTATGGCAAAACAAATTAAGTCAATTTTATGAAGTCTTAAAAAAGGAATTTTTGAGTTTTGAAGCTGTCACTTGTTTCTGCCTTGTCTTTGACTTTGAATGCAAGAAATGGAATATGGAAAAAATACTTACTCTTCCTAAATAGTTGTCATTCCTCCCCTCTTCCCTCCTAGCCCCTCCCACTACTCCCTTTTATTTTTTTTTTTTATTCTTTACATTTCAGAAGGAAAGTGAAGACAGAAATTAATGAAGAAAAAGGGAGAAGGCAGAAGAAAACCCACACAATATCAGACATTTCAAGTAAGACCGACACTGATTTTCAAAATGCAGTTTGTTTGATTTCATCATTTCCCCTCTTCAGAAAATTTAAAAAGAACATTCTGAAAAAGCAAGGTTTTCAGGAAAAGGTTGTTCAAAGTTTTAAATCAGTTCTAGCATTCAGTTATACTTGTTCTTCCTGTGAAGTGCGGATCTCGAACAAAGTTACACAATAAATCTAGAAATTCCTATCAGAAGACAGCTAGTGAGGCCTTGGTCCAGCTGCAGTCACAGACAAAACTCCCATTCACTTCAACATGGCCAGGATTTCTCCCCTTACTGACACATTTAAAGAAGTGATCAAAGTGTCAGCAATGCATATTCTCTGACTCCACATATGCAGTAGTTGCTCTGTCTCCAGGCAGAGGGTCATATTTAGCATATTCTGGGCTCTTTAATGTGAACATAATAGGAGAATGCCAATAAAACCACAAGATTTTACAAGTCATTCTGCAGAAGTTTTCATCTCAGGCAAAGGTTTTACATCAGCTCTAATAGAAACAGATATACAGCTTTTTTTATTTAACAAAAAAAGGAAGAAAAAAAGTACTCATTTAGGAAGTCTAGTCACATTTTTTTTCCAAAGTTTTCCTTGAAAGCCTAGGAATAATTGTAAATGCAATTCATAAAGAAGAAAATATCTGTTGTTATACTGGTGAGAACCAGCATGTAGGCAGGTTAGAGCTGAGTCCTTTTTGCCTATTGAAGAAGTGATCACAGGACTGACAGCTGGAGTTTACTTGACTGTACAATAAAGCAGCCCTATAGGTATCTTTTGCTGTATTCAAAATGCCAAACGTAATCTTAATGCACTTTTTTCTTTTCTCGCCCCCCCCCCCCACCACTCACCCTTCATCTT